>JBAIZL010000002.1:333431819-333589319 GCA_036971475.1 Prosapia bicincta
GCCATGTTGGAACATTACCAATGGAAAAAATGTCCAAGTTTTCAAGAAATGACTAAGAAGAAATTTTGTACAAGCTTTGAACGAAGAAAAGAAACAAATTGAAAAGAAAATGAAACTAAATAAAGTAAAGGCTTTGGTAACCTGGTATTTGAATAGCATGATAATTTCAAAATAAAATGATTATGCTACTCCATTGATTCAACTTTCGAACAGTAGTTGAAGATATTTTCTAAAAAAAAATAAACGGAACTAGATATTTCTACTTTTTTTGTTGTTTTTGAAAAGCTCTTTTAAATAGCAAATTAGTTCATTAAAAATTTAGTTGTAATTATTTAAAAGTTAAACTGACCTATCCGGCATTTTGTGGTTAAAGCATAGGTTTGTAACTACAAGTTTTAGGAGGAAATCATTATTAAATCCTGAAACAACACTATCTTAGAAAACACTCCATTTGGCTCCCAAAATTTTTATCTACAGTCAAATATTTCCGTCTTCCTACGATATCAAGTTACTTGAAAGACCATTGATAAATAAAAATGGAATATTTTTACACGTTATAATACAATCACAGCTTTGCAGGTAAATGTCGACAAACACAAATAGCCCTAACCTCACCCCCCGTGGCTTATTTGTGCTTTATTCGACATTTACATTCGCGAAGGTCCGAATGTATCGTAATATAAAAGAGTATTTGATCGGACAATAAACTATTACGCAACTGTCGATATTTACCGGGGAATATCGAAATTTTTAAATTTTCTTGCTTTAATAACAACAAGATAGCAATAAGGAGACACCCAAGGTATGTTTCAGGGATATGAGGGCTTAAGTTGAATATGGTTTTGGAGAAGGAAATTCTTAGGTTGGATATAGTAATATCTACTAGATTAGGCTACACTAAATGGGGGAAATGGGTCATTTCTAACTAGAAACGGTTGAAATGGGCCTATATAGTGTGTTAGGTAAGACCAAGTGATGTCTATTTGTTAAGCTTAATGTAAGGTCACGCAGAAGTGAAGTTCTTTCCATGGCAGCCCATCATGAGCTGAGGAAAGCATTACTTAGAATTATAAAAAGTTATTTGCTTTTTTTTATTCAATCTAAGTGTACAGCAGCATTAAATGGGTGAAATAATACAAAAATTAAATAAATACGTTAAGGACCACTTACAAACTTTCAGAAAGCTCTTCAGCTTCATACTTTTGATGCTAATCAAAATTAGTTTCAAGTAAAAGTATTTTCACGAAACTATGGTAATATAAATGCAGTTTTATTTTTCATTGTTAGTTTTTATACTAATTGATATATTTTTTTTATATTTGAAAAACGTTAAACATGTAATATGGAATTTTGTTCTATATGTAATATAATAGTCATGTCTATCCTCGTGGATTTTATCGCCAGGTTATTTACATTTTTCTTCTAATATAACCCACTTTAAGGTTATTATTAGATTGAAAAAAAATTTCTAAGTTATAAGGCAAGTAAATATTTGAAAAACGTAAGGCAAAGTATTTTCTACCGATCTAAGCAATCTTCGTTAGTGTCTCGTCAAATGTACATCAATGTGGTACTAAATGTTTATCCTAGTAAGTTTTTCATAATTAACTTGAATTATAAATCCGACAAATCAAATAATCACGAATCACACACACACACACACTCAATCACTCACTCTCTCTCTCTCTCTCTCACACACACACACACACACACACACACACACACACACACACACTCAATCACTCACTCTCTCTCTCTCTCTCTCACACACACATACACACACACACACACACACACACACACACAAACACACACACACACACACACACACACACACACACACACACACACACACAAACACTCACACACACACACACACACACACACACACACACACACACACACACACACACACACACACACACACACACACACACACATATTGTTATTTCTATAAACTTTTGACACTGCCGCTACAGGCGGAACACTCGTCATATTTATATAATTATGCTGGTAATAAAACTTATTTCATATTTAAACACTATTTATTACTTCACATCTTTCTTAAAACAAAACTCTAAACAAAGAACTGAGAAAAAAAAAACAATTACAAATCATCTGTTAATTTATATAATGTTCTTTTTCTTCTTTTTTCATAGAGGATTGTCATAGAGTATTATATTATTGCATTCACAACATACTCCCACCTTTTGAGTTATGGTTTAACTCAAAACATTAAAAAATAGTATATTGTTAAAAGATTAATCAACAAATTTTTGTGGAAGCTTAATTTGTCTGCCACTTCTTAAATATGTCACAATTTTATTTTCTTTTGTCACATTATCTTCTTCCAGGTGTAGTTCATGTTCATTGGTTTTTGTCACTTTTGGTTTAATCTTTTCTTTTAATTGTTCTTGGATGGTTTCTTCTTGCATTTCAAGAGGATATAGTCTTTGTATTGGTCTCAATAAACTTCCAAAAGCAGTCTTCAATTGCACTAATCTACACACTCCATCTCTACTAATGATAGTCTTTTCTATCAGTCCTATTGGCCAATCAATTCTTTTTTTATTTTCAACTTCAATCAGTACTAATTCTCCAACTTTCAACTGTCTGCCGTTTTTCTTACCTTTTAAAGCTAATTGTCCTAAATACTCAATCCTAAATCTTTTTCGCAATGCTTCTCTCAGGTGTTGTCGATAACGTACTCTCTTGCTAAGACTTTTTGTATTTACATGGTCACAATCTGGAACTCCAATTTCTTTTAAGTCATGTAAAAACATATTTGGAGTAATAGCAGTTAGGTCTGAAGAAGTTTCAGATAAATATGTCAAAGGTCTAGAATTCATGATACTTTCACAATCACATAAGATTGTCTCCATTTCCTCATAATCCAATGACGTTTTGCCCAAGGTTTTGCGTAGCAACTGTTTCATGAGTCGGATGAGTCGCTCCCACCATCCGCCCCACCATGCAGCAGAGGGAGGGTTAAACCTCCAGTCAATTTGTTGGCATGAGCTATATTTTAAGATAGCATTCCAATCTAGAATTTTAAATGCCTTTTCTGTACCTGTGAAATTGGTACCATTGTCACTATATATTATTGATGGTCTTCCTCGCCTTGCAATAAATCTTCTAAGTGTATCTATAAATGCTTCGACAGAAAGAAACTTTACTAACTCCAAATGAACAGCACGGTATACTGCACAAGTGAATATGCAGATCCAAACTTTACTGCCATCTCGTAGAAACAAAGGTCCCGCAAAATCAATTCCAACCACTTCAAATACTGCGGCATCTCGTACTCTACTTTCAGGTAAGGGTGGAGTGATTGTTTCTACATTTTTTGAATTATGTCTCTGACAAGGAATACATTTTTTCAAAGTATTACTTATTGTTTTTCTTCCTCTCAATATCCAATAGTTTTCTCTTAATAAACTTAAGAGACCTTGAACTCCCACATGACATGATCTCTTATGTATTGTAAGAATAAGAATATCTACAATGTCATGTTTTGATGGTAGAACAACAGGAAATTTAAAATTTTCCAAATCCTTTCTTTCTGTTAATTTTGTCTTTAGCCTTATAATACCATCAGCAGCCATAAATGGTGACAATGAAGCCAATTTAGGCTCCCTTATTCCTTCAAATGATTGCTGTTGAACAATTCTAATTATAAAATTGTTAGCTTCAATAATCTCCTTACATGACAAAACTTTACTCACACACTTTTCCTTCTTTGAGGGGTTACAATTATGAATAAATCTCAGCAACCATGCAAAAACACACACAATCTTATCAAAATCATTTGAAAAGTAATAAAACCAATCTTTTGGGTAATTATTACTTAAAAGTGAAGGTGTAGGTCCTTTCTTTTTTTCTAAAGAAATTAATTCTTCGTCAGGTTCAGGTTCATTTGATGGCCAGGTATCTTCAGGCAACTTCAACCATGACGGGCCCTCCCACCATCTGGAACTAATCAACCTGGAAACTGAACATCCTCTACTGGGCAAGTCTGCTGGATTCATAGTGCCGGGAATGTGCCGCCAAGATGTTCTGGAAGTGAGGCTGCAGATTTCTTCAACTCTATTTCTAACAAATACTCCCCAGTTTTCTTCTCTTTTAATCCAAGCTATTACTGTAGAAGAGTCACTCCAATAAAAAAATTTAATATTACATTCAAATTTGTTTTCATCTCTTAATTCTTGCACTACTGAAGAACCTAATCTAGCACCTATAGTAGCAGCCATTAGTTCAAGTCTGGGTATTGTCATCTTCTTTACAGGTGCTACACGTGACTTTGCCTGGATTAGCTGTAATTGAATACATGTACTAAGTTCAAAACGCATAAATACTGCTGTTGAGTACGCAAATTTGCTGGCATCACAAAATATGTGAACTGATACAGAAATGATTACGTCATCCACACCTTGTAGCCATCGTGGAATCTTCATCTCTTTTAATTGATCGAGTTCCTGAAACCATATATTGAATCGTTGTTTGATTTCTTCTGGTACTTCTTTGTCCCACCCACAATTATCTTTCCAGCATTCCTGCAATAATAACTTAGGGCATATGGAAATAGGACAAGTGAATCCAATAGGATCGAACAATCTGTGTGCAGTGGACAATATAACACGTTGTGTTACCAAGTTCTCTTCCAAATTTACTATTTTATGAAAACTCACAGAAATTGTGTCTTCTTTCTTGTCCCAGGTGAGACCTAGGACTGAAGCCTCTGTCTTGTCTTCCAGACCAGGTTCAGTATATTCCCATCCTCGCAGCTCAAACTTTCCCAAAGAAAATATTTGTATTGCTTCTGAAATGAACTGTTTCAAATCCCTTTCATTATTTACACCTGTAACACAGTTATCAACATAGAAACTTTTAAACAACTTTTCTATTGTACATTTAGAAAATTGATTGTCTTCAGCACACTGTACTAAATACTTCTGCAGATGGTAGTTGATGACGGCATTGAGCAAAAATGGACTACTTGAGACTCCAAAAACAACTCTTCTATGTCGGAAAATCTTGAGTGATCCATCTGTGTTTTGCCACAGAAATCTTAGGAAATCTCTGTCCTCTTCATACAAACTTATTTGCAAAAACGCCTTTTTTATGTCAGCGATAACTCCTATTTTATAAAGTCGAAAACGTAAAAGCAAGGCTGGTATTATTTCAATTAAGTTAATACCTATTTCCAAACACTGATTAAGGGAATAGTAACCCTTTTCTTTAGACGAGGCATCAAAAACCGGTCTTACTGCAGTGGTGCTGTTTTCTTTTATCACTGGTCTATGAGGTAAATAGTGACCTTCATCCCATTTGCTTATTGGGATTTCCTCAATAACACCATCTTCCAGCCAATCTGAAAACACATTGTTATATACATTATATAAACTTTCATTTGTTAGCTTTTTCACTGAGTTTTCAAGCCTTTTTTTTGCAAGATTGAAATTTCTTGGAACTTCTGGGTGGTCTTCGGACCAAGGTAATTTGACTTCATAGCGTCCTTCTTCATTTACTCTCACAGTTTCCAAAAATTGTGTTTGAACAGAATGTTCAATTTCTTGTTTGCTTCTGGTCTGTAGTGGGTCTTTTATACCTAAAACATCCATTTCCCACAGCTTGCATATTGAATTACTTTGTACAAACATAGAAAGTGCTGTCATAGAACTAAATTCTTTACTTTCTTGAAATTTTCCTGTCAAAACCCATCCTAAATGAGTTTCAAGGGCTATAATACCACAATCTAGAACCTCTTTTCTTCCAGTTAGAAGTTTCCCATATATGTCAGCCCCAATTAATATCTCAATTGGACTGTCTGCATCCTGAAACAATTTAATACCTCTTTCCATCAGTTCATCAGTCCATCTTCCTGGTTTCAAGGCAGGAACATAAGTACAAATATTTATTTCACTAAGTGCCTTGAAATTACAAGAATATGTTTTATCTATACTTTGTAGTCTGACTTTGTAGCATGCATGATTGCGAGGCTTAGTGACCTCTCCTCCAAACAGGCCATGTAATAATGTTTCTTCACCACAAGTGTCATATTTCATTTTTTCAACAGTCGATTTCCTTATGTATGACCTCTGGGATCCACTGTCAAAAAGTAAACGCACATTGAGTTCTTTTGTGTCACTAACAGCCTTGACAACAAGAGTTTGCATGTAAACCTGATTGCCATTCACATTGGACAAGGAATTCTCAAAATTGGGCTCAGCTTCTTTTTCCTCGCATTTAGGTTTAATGTTAGACCTATTAAAATTATTCTGCAACTTTGAACACATAAGTGGTACATGTTTTCCATTACAAATAATACATTTAACAATAGCTCTGCAATGTTTACTTAAATGTCCTACTTTTGTACAAGAAAAGCAACACCTTTTGCTAGTAAGAATATTCTGCCTTTCTTCTAAAGACATGTCCCTAGCTTTAAAACAGTTTTCACTTAAATGACCACCGTCACAAAACACACACATCGATAACTTCGTCTTATCTGTGCTTACTGTAGACGTATTTGATTTTACATTTACAAGGCCAGCTGCTGTAACATTGCTGGTAGGCCTTCTTGTATTTTTAATATGCTTATCTTTACTTGCAAAGTCTCTTTTATATGAACTCGTAGTATTATCACCTGTTGATACTTTTGTTTTTTGTAAACCAAATCCCTGTTTAGCTAAGTTTATTCTTTCTTCTCCCTCCACTTCAATTTTCAAAAAATTCATTAGGCTATCTAGCCTACTTTTACTTTCTGACGCGGTCTCGTCCTGTTGAGAGTTAGGCCTACTTCTCTGCCAAGCTATTAATAAATCCTCCCTGAGACAAGATTCTACTAATGGGAAGAGCATAGCAGCGTACTTCTCCTTTGTTACACCTAAAGTTTCTAAACACCTTAGTTTTGACTCAATTTGATCATAAAGTGAGGAAATAGTAATTTTACTTTCACTGCTATTTAATGTTATTACAATTTTCAAGATTTCTCTTATGTAAAACTCTACTAACAGGTCATCTTTGGCAAAGCGAGATTTTAAATGTTCAATAGCCTGTTCATAACTACGTCCACATGGGGGAAAACTCTCGACAATTTCCCTAGCCTTAGTATTAGGGATAGTCGCTTGCAGGAGATACTGATACTTGTCATCAGAATCAATACAGGGGTCTTCATGGATTTTCTTAAATTGGCCCCAAAACGGCAACCAATCACTAATATCACCACCAAACTTTTTAAACTCAAGTGTGGGTAACTTAAATTTACGTTTTTCTACATTCACACTAGTATCTGTCTTAGGCCTAGCCTTGTCAATAGCCTGTTCAACTAAATACTCAACTATTTTAAACTTGCCTGAGTATTCATCGGCAGATTCTACCTCATTTTCTAAAACTTCAGTAGATGCATTTTCATTTAGTAAAACTTCAATAATTTCTCGGTCTAAGACCTCCAATTGATTATGTTTTTCACGTAATAGCTCTAAATTAGCTTTTAACAAAATCACATCATCTTCATTTTTTATGGATTCTAATAATGTATTGTGTAAACGTGAAAATCCAGTTCTAAACAATTTTCTTTTCTTTTTCAGAGCATCCATTATAAAATACTTACTAATGGATCATAGATTTTAACTGTAACCAAATTATTATCCTGTCACGGTCGCCATATGTTATTTCTATAAACTTTTGACACTGCCGCTACAGGCGGAACACTCGTCATATTTATATAATTATGCTGGTAATAAAACTTATTTCATATTTAAACACTATTTATTACTTCACATCTTTCTTAAAACAAAACTCTAAACAAAGAACTGAGAAAAAAAAAAACAATTACAAATCATCTGTTAATTTATATAATGTTCTTTTTCTTCTTTTTTCATAGAGGATTGTCATAGAGTATTATATTATTGCATTCACAACACATATATATATATATATATATATATATATATATATATATATATATATATATATATATATATATTTATATATAATATTATTTATGGTGATACGTTTTCTTGGAATATAGTAATTGAATAAAAATAGTCAAATAGTTTTATAAATTAAAACTATTCTTGTATTTGAAATATTTTTATTTACTAAATATATACATATATATACATATATATATATATATATATATATATATATATATATATGTATATATATATATGTGTATATATATATATATATATATATATATATATATATATATATATATATATATATACTGTATATAAGTAGATAGATAGATAGATGTGTGGGTGTGTGCACGGACGTGCGTGTGTTTTCAAATATCTTTTTAGGATTATAAGGCCAACATATATTTATTAATAGAGAAAACTCGAGAATTTTTTAATGACTGTAATGAACATATTGTTTAAGAGCATAATAGCTAACACGCGCAAGAGATTTGCTGCAACAACATATCGCTAACGAGCGTCTTCAAATAAAAAACCGTTTGTAAGGTGAAGAGACGTAAAATCATAATGCCAGACGTTCTGTTTAGATTGTTAAAAATAGGAAAACAATAAAAGGTACTCTCATGCACTTAAGTCTACTGTAAATGTAAACAAAACCGAAGCTTCAAGGTTTGGGTGTGACGTCACTACGCGAGCGTACACACTTTCCTGTACCGTGAGCTTGCGGATCCGGAGAAATGTATTCAAGGAAAAGCAACATGATTACGTGGCGAATGAGGAAATAACTTCCAAACTGGCGGTTATAAATAAAATTGTAGAGGATTACAGTCTATTGTGATGGGCAGAGTAACCCTTGGTATCGAGTTTGTATTTAACGTTCTTTTTAAAAGCGATTGTAAAAAGCCGATATTCCGCAATCATGTTTTTTGCTTAGATAATACTACAATATATATGTTTATAAAACTTATGCGTTTTAAAATACATATCCGCTTACATAAATTTGTTGGGGAGGGGTGTTTGTATCTAGAAGAGGGTCTGGTTGTCGAGGGGCAGTTTTTGAACGTTCCGAAATTATTGAAAGCTTATTTGTGCCTCCGGGTAAATTTTAAAAATTATTCACTATTTATTCCAACTCAAACTGTTAAAACTAGTCGTAAGCTGACAAAGTGGGTGAATTAAATATATCATTAATTTTAACACACTCAAAATTTAAAGAGTGTTCAATGAAGATTACATATAAATGATAGTATTCTGTTTATTTAGCAAATACAAATATAGGCTTCCAAGAAATAACAAGATCTGAGAGAAAATTCTAAATTTTCATTTTCACAAACTACAATTCTATAAAGAACTGCTGAATTCACTAGTCTTCTTTGAAAATTCTTTTAAAAACCTAATTCAGTTTGAGTGATTTTTCTATTAATATAAGTCATACCTTATCCATCACACTTCGTAGCCATGAGGTTCTATTTCCGAAACATGTGGCCATCGCCGGACGAAATTACGTACATTTTTCACGAACAATTAATAACAGTTTATTGTCAATTCGTTTCACAGGAAAATAACCATCTTGAAGTTATAATATTGAAGTTTCCTCAATAGAGACGAAATTTGTTACAAAACTGGCGTATAAACCTTTGTTTGGCCAATGACAGAGTCAATAGAAACTTTCTAACTCTCTCTGGAGAGCCCCCGAATGGCCCTCGCTGCGCCACTGTCATCATAGCGTCCTTTAATAACTAGGGTCAATACTCGAGGTTACGCTAGTTACAAATACAATTATGTAGCTTGTAAAAACGTAACCGCTTCTGTATTAGTTCAGTAAAATGAACTAGTTCTCTTCTTAGTTTTATAATGTTTGTACTGTGTTCCAGATTTAAAGCAAAATACGTTGCGTAGTTCTTTAAAAGAACGTTGTGCAGAAAACAGTTCCCCAGCCACTAAAAAGGCTAAGAACAATTTTGCCTTTAATTTCAATAGCGCCATTGTGTTGGCTATTTAATAAGAAAAACGATTTATCCTACAGATTGTCGCAAGTCTGTATTTCGTAATTGGAAAAATGCAAAACAGCTGTTCTCGCTATTCTCGCCAATATGCTCCCTGCAGTGATGCAAGGAGAGAAGAAGTCCAACCAATTAATTTCTAAATTCCATTTTGAATTTCAAAGGCATGACGTGGTTACTAAAGTTAAATTTTAAAACATTTCTCATCATATGAACAATAAATTAATAGTAAGCTTACATTGTATTGTATAAATTACTTTAAATAATAAAAACATTCTAAATATTATAGACCTGAAGATATTGCACGGCAGTTTTCTCTCTTGATGAGACGTCTGTCACTATGCTGTCCGCAACAAACAGTTGTGTCCTATTCTCCTACAGCATCCTGATCTCTAGGTCAGAGGTAAAAGGGTATTAATGTAATAACTAGTTGGCAACAATTGAGAACAATGTTAGGTTATGGGAAATTCTCCCAGACGTCTGTGACAAACATATCTACTCAGTAGAATTCACCGAACTCAGTTTATTTATCCGAAGACCAAAGAAAGAGAAGAGAAGTTGAGGGTTAGTTAGAAAGAAGGAAAATTTGAAAATGAATGAGAATGAGTGAAAGAGATAGTGAGAGAGTGAATGAGAACCAGAGTGAGGGAGAAACAGAGAATATACGAGTCTATGAGAATGATAGTTAAAGAGAAAGAGACTGACAAAAAGAGAGAGTGAAATTTAGAGAGGGAGTTAGTGAGAGTTAAAGAGTGAGAGAAGAAAAGGAGCATGAGTAAGAGAAAGAAAAGACGAGGAAATGAGAGAAATAGAAACAATTAAATTTAGAGAGAGAGTTAGTGAGAGAGAGAGAGAGAGAGAGCGAGGGAGAAAGAGAGCATGAGTAAGAGAAAGAGAGAGTACGAGGAAATGAGAAATACAGAAATATTGAAATTTGGAGAGAGAGTTAGAGAGTGAGAAGGAGATGAAGAGCACGAATAAGAGAAAGAGAAAACGAAGAATGAGAGAAAGAGAAAGATAAAATTAAAAGAGAGAGAGAACGTAAAGGAGAGAGAAAGACTAAAAGGAAGAGTGGGTGAGAGATAAATGTGTTAAGATGGTTAAATGTTAATTAATGTGTTCAATGAGCGAGCAATAAACCCCATTGTGCAGAGGCTAGTGCATTAGAACAAAGTGAAGATGACTGATAGAAGCATTCGAAACGTGCATTCGGAATAATGATTGAATAACAAATACAGCAAGAAAAAGAATATAAATTTGGTGGGTTAGAAACTTGAGGTTTCTGGGCGGCCTGGTATATCGTGCAAGGCCGGTAGCCAAAACCTAAAGAGCCTATTGACCTTGTTCTAACGGACTTGTATCTAGTCATATTGCTACTAATTATGATGTCTTACTCTGTTCCAGACGAGTTTAATTATACAGCGGTGTACGGAGGTCTTCAGAATAGGATGATCAGCATTCGTGACAAACTGATACCGTCCAGCATGTACAAGGAGGCCATGTTCCACTTACTTACCTACTACGCGCCTTTGGACGCGGAGACGGAACTCTGCAGGAATCACAGCCAGCTGTATTTAGAGGCTTTTCTCGAGGACACTGCCTGGGCGGCGCAAAGTAAGTAAAATACTATATTCTATGTGTCGATCAGGTTTTAAGGACACTGTTCTGTGTCAGCGTTGTTTAATATGGAATAGATCCAGGACTTTAGCTGTTGCCATGGACCTGAAACCGTGACTAATGCGAAAACATGGTAGGGCTGATTTGGTAGGCCTTTCGTGTACGCACTGGTTATTGTTTATTTTACTTAAGATATTAAAATCGGATTCTTTGTTTTACGAAATATATAAGCATTATCAACACATCTGAATACACGATGAAGTGGCCTATACTATAAAATAAAATGTTCAATGAGAAAATAGAAACATCAATTTACCTATAACCATCACGAAATACACGAACCGTCAAAGCTACGCAACACACAGAAACCCAACCTATTCGCGCCTTCGTATAAAATGATCGCATACATTTTCGTTATTACCTTCATTATGTACAGAATACTCATCATCCCACTAAGCGTCACATAGCGAACAAAAAGAATACAACCAACCCATAGCAGTAAAACTTTTACACTTTAAAAACAATAAACACATTAAAAACAAATTAATTAAATAAAATTTAATCATTACATAATATTAAAAAAATATAAAATTAAGACTGTATTCACCTGAAATTATCACAATATGAAAAACAAAAATTAACAAAAAGCGAAATTAAAACATACTTTACAAAAAACAACTATTGTCAATAATTGCAATAACACAAACATTAATCCAAAATAACTAATTAAGTTTTTTTCTCGAAAAAAAGTTACACAGATAACACCCTCAAGTATATTTCGATGGATCCTATTTCAATCTAGACTCCATATTACAATAAAATTACAAACTCAAATAAGATTTTACTGACTCTAGCCTAATACTTTACAAATATATTAGGATAACTATTAAACAACAAAATTGACAATAGGAAATTAAATACAAAACTTCGAAATGTTTCTATACAATCAAAAGGACAGACTTTAATAAATATTATGTTCCCAACAAACAAAAAAACCAAGCGAAGAAATATAAGGAAAACCTTAATTCATAACTCGACCTTAACATATATAAATTAAACCTGGCAACACACACCTTTGAAAAACACAACGTATAAAACGAATAAAAAGAAATTTTAACCTACACTTTTACAACATAAAACATAAAAAAATATTGGTGAACGATCAAATAAAAAGGAACACTTAACACAACACCTTATTACAAATACTTTAATAGAATAAACAAGTAAAATATCCTTACAGTACAACACAACATATCGTACACATACAGGAATACCACAAACATTCCAACTACAAGACGAAATGTGACGGCAGTAACATATCCAACCGAAAACCGGCCCCAATTCTGATAATGCGACAAGTGATATACTCTACGAAAGAGCTCAGCTAAGTCACTAAAGTAACTTTTCTGCAAAAACGAACTATATAGAGTACGTGTACATATATGTGTGTATATACATGTATTGTATATGTATATTGTATTACATGTATATATATATATATATATATATATATATATATATATATATATATTGTATTACATGTATATATATATATATATATATATATACAATTAAACGACACTTTCAGAAACAAGAATTTGTATTTTATTTTTCTTAATACATTTAAGCTTTTTGCTGATTCGCAGTATCAGCATTATCAAAATTTTAAAGTACCTGATAGTTCTATGACTACATCTGGACTGTATGACAGTCAGGAAAAAGCTTAAATGTATGTGTTGTTAAAAATCTGTGTCGTTTAATTGTGTATATGTAAAACAAGAAAAAGAAATTCATCCAAGGATTACAAAATATATATATTTAATACAATGTGTGTCTGGGTGTGTGTGTTTGTGTGTGTGTGTGTGTGCGCGCGCGCAGGCGCGCGTGTGTGTGTAATGTCCCTAGCATGAGGAATGGAATTAAAAATGTAACTAGCCTAAAACATTCTTCCCATGGTTAGTCAGGACACGTATAATGGGGAAAAAACAGAAGTTTGCAAGAAGAACTGGTTGAAAAAAGGCAGTTCCAAATTAATGAACTGATTTATTGACCTGGTACGAGGCTAACAGCACGCCCTTGTGGGGAACTGAATCGGTCAGTTGCACGCTCCTCACGCCTTGTCTGGCAAATTGGCCTTAAAGTAAATTTTATTACTATTTACACTTTCACGGTTGGTTTGTGGCATCGTTATTAGCTAATTTAAATACGTAATTAAATGGGTTCAATAAATGTTTTGCAAAAATTAAGGTAAAATATCATTACTTTTATAATTGAAATCCTTGACTAAACCATCGGGTTTACTCATATTTCTCTGCTAAGAAGGACGAGTTTCGGACTTAAATCCATAAATTAAAGGTTTTTATCAATATTTAAATTATAAAAATAATTATTTATAAAAATAATTAATTATTTAACCCCTCAATACGAACAACCAAAACTAAATAAAACAATATGAACAATTATAAAGAAAATTATAACAAAGAATGATTCCACAAACGGGTTATGTTTTAATAAAAGCATTTTTAACACTTTAGGAAACGGTATTTAAACAATTATAATTTTTTTTGTTTTCTTAGGATTTACTTCGCCCGAAACATCGTTGATATAACTATAATACGATATTTTGTATTAATTTTGTATAGTCACTAATGATGGCTACATAGTTGCCGAAACATGTCTGACATAAAACTCTTGAGAAGAATATTTTAGAGCTATACTAGTACAGAATCGGTCTTTAATGCCTCACTGGTGCAGTCTAAAATTAAATTATTTTAACAAATTTAAATTACAAAACTCACTTATATCTTACATAGTTGCATCAATATATAGAGTAAAAGTGTAGATTTCAAATTTTACGACAGCAATATCTGTGGTTGCACATTGTTGTGACCTCATTTCTGAACATACTTTGACGGATGAAGAAAGTTTTTTTTCTGCCGTTGGAGGTCACAGTTCATTTTCAGGTCTGCCTGTTCACTAGTGAACGCGATGCTCGTCAACCTAAAACCTTAAGCAAGACTTATCGATTATAATATATATATATATATATATATATATATATATATATATATATATATATATATATATCCTTTTAAACCACCGGCAATGTCCAAAAGGAATGTTCCGTACGTGATAGATGGTGCGGGAATGTTACAGCCTGTGTTTTTTAATCGTGGCCCACATTCCGTAGCGAAATTCTTCAAGATTGTCGGCATACTCATTTTATTGTTTTAAACTGAATGAAACCCTATTCTTTTTTATCGAAGATCTGCAAGTTTCGCAGATTACTTGATTGTATTCAATTTTTGTATAAACAATTTTAACTAAAAATACAGCTGGATGGTGTAGTGTCGCTCGTGAAGAGAAATCGCTACGTATTCGCTACGCAAAAACATCCGGTTGGCAGAAACGCCCGTAATTCCCAGGTCAGCAACCCACGGTGCACAGTTAATTATATGTTTATTGTCAAGGTAGTACTGTATCAGAAGGACCGATTCTTTTATCCTTGTGGTTAAACGTGTATGCTTCTTACATTGCCGTTGCGCAGTAGGTAAAATATTTCTATTTGCGCTCTTTGATATATCCCTTGGTACTCTATACCAGACTGTCTTTAAACTTTTATTTAAATGAACATTTTATAATAAAATACAATATAATGTGTATCATGGCAATATTACAATAATGCTAACACCACACAAATTAACTAAAAACAATCAATGCATAAAATTGCTAAGGTTTCTAAACCCTTATGTACATTTCAATGACCATGTCAACCTCATGAGAGGTTCATATTAAACCTGTAGGGATTATTGTTACAGTATTAGGATTGTTGCCAATAGTTTTATTATAATATTTTGTAGTGTATACAAATCCTAAAATAGATTTATTTTTTAGAAAGTAGCAAGTTTTTGTTCGTATTTTAGTTTAAAATGGTAAGATAAATTTTAACTTTCTTCTAATTATAAATTCAATGAAAATTTGAAAATTCTATGTGTCTGATATTGGGAAAAAATCTACAGGACTGACCTTAGAAAATAAGGTTTCGAATATTTTTTTCAGAGTATAAACACAGCTTAAGATATATTTTTCGAACAGGAATAAATATATTTTTGTTTTATTATCACCAATAATGTATGTGTTACTACACTACATTCTAATGTAAGGTCACTACATTCTAATGTAAGGTCACTACATTCTAATGTAAGGTCACTACATTCTAATGTAAGGTCACTACATTCTAATGTAAGGTCACTACATTCTAATGTAAGGTCACTACATTCTAATGTAAGGTCACTACATTCTAATGTAAGGTCACTACATTCTAATGTAAGGTCACTACATTCTAATGTAAGGTCACTACATTCTAATGTAAGGTCACTACATTCTAATGTAAGGTCACTACATTCTAATGTAAGGTCACTACATTCTAATGTAAGGTCACTACATTCTAATGTAAGGTCACTACATTCTAATGTAAGGTCACTACATTTGAAAACAAATATTTAGTATAACATAAAACAAATCAACTCTTACAGTATTTGTTTTTGGCCTTTATTGGCAGACATGTTTAGACAATTAGTTGTCACTATTGTCACATCAGTGATACACAAGCACTGTTAATAGTTTATAGTTCCATTTGACTTAATCAATTACTAAACTGATTGATTTTTGTAGTCATTGATTTGATCAGATCTAAGTATAAAATGTAACCATTGTCTATCTCCCACTGAAGATGACAACATGATTGTCGAAACAAGCCTGCATTAAAGTTTTGATTAATCGATGATAACCATATTTGGTTTTTCGATTGAGGGAAAAAAGTTTTTAAAAAATATTCATAGTTGAGTTTATTTATTTGTATTCTATTATGTGTTGAATCTCAAGACTTATATGTTAAACTCAAAATTGAATTATTAAAAGAAATGTAGGTACCTTCCTGGGGTATTATAACCTAAAATCTAAATTCCACCGCCGATCCAGCTTTGTTGTTAGGACCGTAATATTCACATATCGAATGTAATGCATATTTTTTGGGATCGTAAGTATTATCTTGATAGACGCAAAACATTAAGGCATAACAATGTTATGTGAAAAAACGTCTTCGAGGGGGCATTTATGTTTCCAGGAGCTATCAAACACCTGTAAACAAGGCTGTAGTCTCAGCTGAGCTTGCTATCCTTGAGGCGCACGTGAGCTATACATAAGGATTATCCGCCTCTGAAGATACGTAGGTCTGAAGGCACAAAATAAATATTTGGAATTAAGTAGGAAAGGAAGTAGAATAAAAAAGCGATGTCCTTCAGTTACACTCGAAAACCCCGTGCGTCATCGTAATAACTGGGAAGCAAATGGCCATTTATTAATATTTATTTTTCAGTTTCTTCTATCACATCACACTCTTATATATACACACATTAGAAAACGTACACCTAATAAAAAAAGTACAAAAAGGCTTCAAAATGACAATCTGGGAACAACTACAAATTTATAAACATAAAAATAATACCATAAACGAAAAAATACAAATAAAATTAAAAAATGATATATTATTCAACCTAATAGACAGAATTAACCCCAAGACAAACTTAAAAGACTCCCACAGTGCAGTGAATCCGAAAATAGAACAATAACGGTACAACACACCTTGAGACAACGGGAATTCCCACAACCCCCGGTCAGTGATGCCCGATGATGGAGATACTACCAATCTTTCAAAGTTAACTCGCATAAATACAAAGTAAGATTCTTGTTTAAGTACATATAGTGAAAGTGATAAGTGAATACAAGGAAACAGTGTTGCAAAGCTATATATATATATATATATATATCTTGTATACATTTTCAATCGTTAATAAAATACTTTTCCATTCATTCAATCAAGTTCAAATACTTTTTTTAAACCTATAGAGGATGACAATTGATGTTTCAATAGAGTTTTTTTTTCAAATATTTACTGATTAATTTAAATTTTTAAAAAACTTGATGTCTTGGTCGGATTCGGAATGAGGGACTAAATGTTTGAAATCCAGCACTCTGGGACTGAGCCAACTTTTCCATAGCTAGAAATCAATTACTTAAAAATGTATATGAAATTGTAATCGGAAGGTCTCTTGCAATAGTAAAGCATTACGAGAGCTGGATAGAATGAGAAATTATTGACCACTATCAGATTCATAAATTAGAAACGAAATAATAAGAAAGCGAATAAATAGTAACAAACAAAAATAATAGTCCTGCACCATATACTGTGTAAAGAGCGAAATTCCTTTTCAACTTTACCCCTTAATATTGTGATTCTGTCATATGTATACACATACTTATATTAATTCTAATTATAAAATAAAAATTAACTGAAATTTTTAAAAGTGTCGATTTCAGTAGGAATCGACTAATCATTCCTTGATATTCATTTGACTACGTTTCTCCGCTTGGAAGCGTTACTGAGTTAGGCGGCAACCAGTGTTGTATAATGTGGACAATAATTGTATATGATTTCTGTCGGGTTTGTTGATTGTGTACGTATTTGTTTGTGTTCTGGATTTACACAACCACAAATAATAGACCACAAGTATACAGACATGAACCGTAAAGAAAAAAGTTCCATACATCAAATACTACATCAATATAAAATTTACAAACATATCAGAAATCCCCAGAAACATACCAGAACAAAATAAAACCTCATTTAATGAGGAACGTTCACTTCAACAACGCTTCCTAGCGGCCATCGTAGGTACTGACGAAGATCGGTAAATAAGCTTTAAAACGTTATATCTCTGTAAGCCTTTTCAATAAACTCACACAATTAAAAGTTGGAATTACCGTTCGTAATTTTATGAAGTTTAACGAATTTAAAAACTTCAACGAATGTCATTGACAACAAAATCTTTTAGTTTATTTTTAAATTTTGTTTTAAGGTGATCGTGTACATTAAATATATTATGTAATTACTATTTATTGATATAAATCATATTTGAAATTACGGTAGGGATGGGAAATTTCTCTAGACTGGGAAATTTGGTGAAAAACAAGGCTCTCGTTGCAGTCCTGTGTAAATGTTGGTCTAAAAGGAACATGCGTGATATAGGCTCCTGCCTGTATACAGAATGGAGAGAAACGTGTTTGTAGTTTTAAGGTGTTCAGCAAATATAACAAGCAACGGTTATGAATATTAAGGGTTATGGATATATCTAGGGTTAGGTTAGGGACATAGAGGTAATATGGCATCACAGATGCAGGGGTTGCGTATCTGTAGTAGACCTTCTCTCTATCTGGGTCTATCTAGGGTTATGTTAGAGACATAGAGGTAATATGGCATCACAGATGCAGGGGTTGCGTATCTGTAGTAGACCTTCTCTCTATCAGGGTCTATCTAGGGTTAGGTTAGGGACATAGAGGTAATATGGCATCACAGATGCAGGGGTTGCGTATCTGTAGTAGACCTTCTCTCTATCTGGGTCTATCTAGGGTTATGTTAGAGACATAGAGGTAATATGGCATCACAGATGCAGGGTTACGTATCTGTAGTAGACCTTCTCTCTGTCAGGGTCTATCTAGGGTTAAGTTAGGGACATAGAGGTAATATGGCATCACAGATGCAGGGTTACGTATCTGTAGTAGACCTTCTCTCTGTCAGGGTCTATCTAGGGTTAAGTTAGGGACATAGAGGTAATATGGCATCACAGATGCAGGGTTACGTATCTGTAGTAGACCTTCTCTCTATCAGGGTCTATCTAGGGTTAGGTTAGGGACATAGAGGTAATATGGCATCACAGATGCAGGGGTTGCGTATCTGTAGTAGACCTTCTCTCTATCTGGGTCTATCTAGGGTTATGTTAGAGACATAGAGGTAATATGGCATCACAGACGCAGGGTTACGTATCTGTAGTAGACCTTTTCTCTATCAGGGTTTATCTAGGGTTAAGTTAGGGACATAGAGGTACTATGGCATCACAGATGCAGTGTTTCGTGTCTGTAGTAGACCTTCTCTCTGTCAGGGTCTATCTATGGTTAAGTTAGGGACATAGAGGTAATATGGCATCACAGATTCAGGGTTACGTATCTGTAGTAGACCTCCTCTCTATCAGGGTCTATCTAGGGTTAAGTTAGGGACATAGAGGTAATATGGCATCACAGATGCAGGGTTACGTATCTGTAGTAGACCTTCTCTTTTTTAGGGTCTATCTAGGGTTAAGTTAGGGATATAGAGGTAATATGGCATCACAGATGCAGGGCTACGTATCTGTAGTAGACCTTCTCTCTATCTGGGTCTATCTAGGGTTATGTTAGAGACATAGAGGTAATATGGCATCACAGACGCAGGGTTACGTATCTGTAGTAGACCTTTTCTCTATCAGGGTTTATCTAGGGTTAAGTTAGGGACATAGAGGTACTATGGCATCACAGATGCAGTGTTTCGTGTCTGTAGTAGACCTTCTCTCTGTCAGGGTCTATCTATGGTTAAGTTAGGGACATAGAGGTAATATGGCATCACAGATTCAGGGTTACGTATCTGTAGTAGACCTCCTCTCTATCAGGGTCTATCTAGGGTTAAGTTAGGGACATAGAGGTAATATGGCATCACAGATGCAGGGTTACGTATCTGTAGTAGACCTTCTCTTTTTTAGGGTCTATCTAGGGTTAAGTTAGGGATATAGAGGTAATATGGCATCACAGATGCAGGGCTACGTATCTGTAGTAGACCTTCTCTCTATCAGGGTCTATCTAGGGTTAAGTTAGGGACATAGAGGTAATATGGCATCACAGATGCAGGGTTACGTATCTGTAGTAGACCTTCTCTCTATCAGGGTCTATCTAGGGTTAAGGTAGGGACATAGAGGTAATATGGCATCACAGATGCAGGGTTACGTATCTGTAGTAGACCTTCTCTTTATCAGGGTCTATCTAGGGTTAGATTAGGGACATAGAGGTAATATGGCATCACAGATGCAGGGTTACTTATCTGTAGTAGACCTTTTCTCTATCAGGGTCTATCTAGGGTTAAGTTAGGGACATAGAGGTAATATGGCATCACAGATGCAGGGTTACGTATCTGTAGTAGACCTTCTCTCTATCAGGGTCTATCTAGGGATAAGTTAGGGACATAGAGGTAATATGGCATCACAGATGCAGGGTTACGTATCTGTATTAGACCTTCTCTCTATCAGGGTCTATCTAGGGTTAAGTTAGGGACATAGAGGTAATATGGCATCACAGATGCAGGGTTACGTATCTGTAGTAGACCTTCTCTCTGTCAGGGTCTATCTAGGGTTAAGTTAGGGACATAGAGGTAATATGGCATCACAGATGCAGGGTTACGTATCTGTATTAGACCTTCTCTCTATCAGGGTCTATCTAGGGTTAAGTTAGGGACATAGAGGTAATATGGCATCACAGATGCAGGGTTACGTATCTGTAGTAGACCTTCTCTCTGTCAGGGTCATACAGAAGTATCCCCCGATACATTACCAGAAAGAAGGCCAATGAAAGAGAAATGGACTTGGGTAGGAATAAAGAAGGAATGTAATGATCTCTTACACTGGGAATATAGGGACATTCCCGCACCTACAGACCACCTGAAGTAGGCAACCTCGAAGGAGGGGAGAGAGATTTCTACTCTCTAGCGAGATCACAAGAACCTCCTTAGTTACTGGAGTGTGAGAGAACCGTAACTCACTGAGGGAAGGCATCTTACTTTAAGCCAGTAAGAAGTATCCACCCTGTTCTGCAGTAACGCAGCAAAGTAACCCCTCCTTCCTTGCGGGAAGGGATAGATATTAAAAGGGGAAACCAATAAGCCTCTAGGGCTAATTTTACCACATTTTATCGCCTAACGTTTGACCAAAAAAAAAAAAAAAAAAAAAAAATTAATAATCCTAAAAGGAGCTTTTAAATTTTCGTTCTGACTAAATACAATCATATAAAGAAATATGTACTCTACGAGACCTCTTCAAAGGTTCATTGAAAACGTCGTCCTCTGTTACAGCGATTCTGTCACGGCTCTAAGCCTCAGGTGGTCCGAATAGAGGTTTTTCGTAAGTTTTCTTGTTCAAATATGCCTGGCCATCGCTAGACCAAGTTACTTACACCGAAGTATTTGACGGGCATTTTATGCGCATATTTACCGACATAGGAACAAACTTACAGTAACAACTACAGGTTCACGGTGACCTCTTAGTATATAAAAACTGTCTATAAGTATATTATTTTAATTTCCCTATAGACGTTTGAAATTTGTTTCATAAATGGCAAATTTAATGTAAATATTTTACCCGATAAAAGATGAAAAAAAAATCATTTTATGTGGTTAACACCCCCCCCCCCCGCAATGTTGCGACGGACTCTTATGCTGTCGCGGCCACAGAGGACTAATATAAATAGAGATGACACGGCGAAAGGTCCTGTGAAGCAGGCTTACCCGACCAAGATGGCGGCCCCCTTCCACTTTCCGACCCAGTACCTCGAAGTCCCGAGCGTCAAGTCAAGCTCACATGCGTGCTCTCTGGTCAAGCTCTGTTTTTTTTCGATGTTCAATGCGTGTTATGTTGTGATGTACGTGTTTGAAGCAATGTGTACGATGTGGTTATAGCTTATTTTATAATTGTTGTGCTATTTTATTTGTGATTTGGTTCGACGCAGACTAAAACCTGGTCTTTTATACAAAAAACATGCCAAAGAATTGCCCTCCTGAAATACCTTCCTTTATACAAATTGATTCAAGACCACATTGAGAGACTATTTGGCTACATCAGGAGTCGCGGAGGATCTAACAATAACCACACGGCTAACAAGACCACATTGAGAGACTATTTGGCTACATCAGGAGTCGCGGAGGATCTAACAATAACCACACGGCTAACAAGACCACATTGAGAGACTATTTGGCTACATCAGGAGTCGCGGAGGATCTAACAATAACCACACGGCTAACAAGACCACATTGAGAGACTATTTGGCTACATCAGGAGTCGCGGAGGATCTTACAATAACCCCGCGGCTAAACAGTTCACCGGAACTATTAAAAGAATTTTGTTACACACTGAAATTCACCAGGGTAACTCAGGAAATGTAGCTGTGTTAGATTACTCAATATATTTCAACCTACGTGGTAATAAAAGTCCTGTAGATAGTATAAATGCATCAACTCCTCATTGGAGAAGCCTAAATGAAGAAGACCAAAGAAGGATCCAGGCGCAGGATGCGGAAAATGAAGTACTGGAAGTTCTGGTATTAGAGACTAACTATGTTACACACCACGATTTGGCATGTAACGTAATTGAGTATATAGCTGGTTATGTTTCCAGATCAATCAGGGGTGTTATAATATGTGAAGACTACGTAGAGCTGCTATCTACAAATAAACCTAAACCTAAGACTTTAATTGGATGTAAGAATAGGAGAGGACTTTTCCCGCCTTCACAAGGCGTCCAAAAATATGTAGCTAATGTGAAAGTGTATTAAAACGGATATTAGCTGGTTATGTTTCCAGACCAATCAGGGGTGTTATAATATGTGAAGACTACGTAGAGCTGCTATCTACAAATAAACCTAAACCTAAGACTTTAATTGGATGTAAGAATAGGGGAGGACTTTTCCCGCCTTCACAAGGCTGTAGCTTGTGTGAAAGTGTATTAAAACGGATATTAGCTGGTTATGTTTCCAGACCAATCAGGGGTGTTATAATATGTGAAGACTACGTAGAGCTGCTATCTACAAATAAACCTAAACCTAAGACTTTAATTGGATGTAAGAATAGGGGAGGACTTTTCCCGCCTTCACAAGGCGTCCAAAAATATGTAGCTAATGTGAAAGTGTATTAAAACGGATATTAGCTGGTTATGTTTCCAGACCAATCAGGGGTGTTATAATATGTGAAGACTACGTAGAGCTGCTATCTACAAATAAACCTAAACCTAAGACTTTAATTGGATGTAAGAATTGGGGAGGACTTTTCCCGCCTTCACAAGGCGTCCAAAAATATGTAGCTAATGTGAAAGTGTATTAAAACGGATATTAGCTGGTTATGTTTCCAGACCAATCAGGGGTGTTATAATATGTGAAGACTACGTAGAGCTGCTATCTACAAATAAACCTAAACCTAAGACTTTAATTGGATGTAAGAATAGGGGAGGACTTTTCCCGCCTTCACAAGGCGTCCAAAAATATGTAGCTAATGTGAAAGTGTATTAAAACGGATATTAGCTGGTTATGTTTCCAGACCAATCAGGGGTGTTATAATATGTGAAGACTACGTAGAGCTGCTATCTACAAATAAACCTAAACCTAAGACTTTAATTGGATGTAAGAATTGGGGAGGACTTTTCCCGCCTTCACAAGGCGTCCAAAAATATGTAGCTTATGTGAAAGTGTATTAAAACGGATATTAGCTGGTTATGTTTCCAGACCAATCAGGGGTGTTATAATATGTGAAGACTACGTAGAGCTGCTATCTACAAATAAACCTAAACCTAAGACTTTAATTGGATGTAAGAATTGGGGAGGACTTTTCCCGCCTTCACAAGGCGTCCAAAAATATGTAGCTTATGTGAAAGTGTATTAAAACGGATATTAGCTGGTTATGTTTCCAGACCAATCAGGGGTGTTATAATATGTGAAGACTACGTAGAGCTGCTATCTACAAATAAACCTAAACCTAAGACTTTAATTGGATGTAAGAATTGGGGAGGACTTTTCCCGCCTTCACAAGGCGTCCAAAAATATGTAGCTTATGTGAAAGTGTATTAAAACGGATATTAGCAACTAGCCACTTAAAATTTGAGAAATTTATTGTAAATAAGATGACGTCAACAGTGCTGTTAATGTGTTTAGGCAAAGACATTTTTTCAAGTGATCGTTTTGAAAATCAAGATTTGCAGGACAACCATTATGTGTTGTTAATAAAAGTAATATGTTTTCAATACTTCAATATAAGACTTAAACACTACGCAAAATTATTTAACTAGAAAATTTATGGCACGAAAATAAAAAATAATTTGTGCAAAACTGTGTTGTTTTTAGGGCAATAAGAAATAAATCTGTACTTAGTAAGTTGTATTATTTCTCATCGCACATAGGCTATATGCTCATTGATGTGGATAACATTGTATGGAAAAAGCAAATACAATTATTCTTTATTGACTCAGTAGTTATTTTTTTCATGTAATATTCCTATCACAAAATTATAGAACATGGTAAGTTACTACAAACAAATAGTACCAGGTAGCTGACACACACTCTCTCACATTAATACAAAAGATAAAATGTTCTATTTTTAATAATAATAGAGAACCTTCAAATTATCTGGTTAAATACCTTTTAATTTGTATGTAAACATGTAATTATTTACATAAGTTGAAATTATTCTAATGAAGAAATACTTTAAAATAATATGTATACAGGAACAAGGCCCCAATCTACGTACGAGTATAGGCCTGCAGTATTCGGCGAAAATGTGACGCGCAGCGTTTAAAAACTTTTCACTTTACCACTTTACTAGCTGCAAACCAAAAATCCTACCAACAAAAATCCTACCATGAAATAAAAATAATAATAAAATCCAACTAATTATCTCAAACTTTTACGCTTACAAAAAGTTTCTAACCAACAAATACGAAAAATTGTCGCTTACTAACTTTTTTATGTTACTTAAAGTGCAACTCTTAATAAATCTAATTTTTTAACGTTCTTTCAAACAAAATATTACTTTTATAATTTAATATTCTGAATGAGGAAATCATGCTGCTTATACCTACCAAGTTTCAAAATTTAATTCCCACTCTAATTGCTTTAAACCTTGAGTTAAGTGAAAGTTTTTATTAAATTTTGTGCGCTGCACGGCGCGGTATTGGAGAGATTTTCCCTACCAAGATGGCGAATTCGGCTTCACATCTCCCAATAGCTATTTCACTAGACGACTACTCTATTTAGATTAAGTGCTCTGTGGTCGAGGCAGACCGCACAAGCTTTTTTGGCAAGTGTAACACTGAATTTTATGGTAAAATACGTTATACCTTCATCACGTCTCTACAGTTATAAGAAAGCTACTCTGGTTTTCACAATGAAATCTAAAAACATTTATAATGATCGTGCATTGACGTAGCCACAGGCCAAGGTTAATAAATAGACCAGGCGCATTCCCGAGCGGGATTAAAACGGGTTGTACTGAAACCGGTTGCGAACGCCGGACATGCGCTACGTGCGGAATAAGCATCCTGTTGCCTGAACCACAATGTCTAATTATCTCGATATTCCTGTAATTGTTTCATTTTCAAAGTTTATCATTTTACATTGTATAAGTCTAATGTACGGTAAACGTTCTGTGCATATTGTGAAAGTGCACAGCCGTTTTGCATGAAGTTTTGTAACATATACGAGCAAAAACTTAATTCAGAATTTTAAAAAGACATTGGTGATTATTTTTAAAATTTACACAAAATACAAATTTACAGGTGTTTAAGCAATGTAAGATGTAACAATAAGTTAGATGAATATTTCTATCCATAAATAGATTCAAAGTATTTTTTTTCGTTTTTGGAACATTAGATGTATTCACTTATTCTTATATTTAGTTATTCTCCTAATAATTTCCTCCTGAGGATGATTTTATTGCAATCAAAATGTACATAAAGAGTTTGGAAAAACCTTTTTGTGGTTTTATTTATTTAAAAAAAAAAACAAGTAATACAAAACAAATTATAGTCAACAAAGAAAAATTGTATTTTAGTTACTTTCTATTAAATAATTAAAATAATATAAATAAACGAACATAACCTATGCGTTAAAACAGCTGTTCTACCACATAACCTGTAACACAAAATCAGCTGTTTTATGAAATCATATGTTGTCACTTATTATCAGCCAAATGAGAAGGAGTAACTGTACTGCATATCTTGCCTCTTTTGTGAAAAGTTTTTTTCTCATATAAAATTAAATTTAATTAATGAATTATTATTTGAAAAAAACTGCATTAACATTAAGTGCCATCCACTACATGTTTAAAATAATGTATTTCCACTTGAGTGGATGAATATTTTATTAACGATTGAAAATTTGATCAAGATATATATATATATATCTATATATATATATATATATATATATATATATATATATATATATATATATATTATAGATTTTATTAGATAATTATTTTCCTGAAGATGCTGATATTATTTTATCGGCAAAAAGCTTTGAATAAATATATTCATTAAAAGTATTCTTGTTTTTGAAATATTTTAAATTTATTATTATTATTATATATATAGCGATATTGTGAACTAATAGAAGGAATTGAAAATTAGATGTATTATTTTTCATATTTCACTTAAATTTACATCCAAGCAAGAAAAATGTGATTTTAAATGTCGCAAACTATTTACGATAAATCGAAATAATGTCATTATCCTTGTTAAATAATAAATAATCTCAAAATAAAGTTTTAGAAGATTTACAAACTGTGTATACAATTCATTACTGAAAATACTATAAACCGAAAATACGATGTATACAAATAATAACCTACATATTTAAATAATTTTAGTTTGGCTTAAGTGGACCAATTACAGACAAATGCTAACCTAATAGTTAGTTTTAATACGTTGCACAATAGCAGACAAAAAGCTGTTTTATATTCAGTAGTTTGGCCTTAATAGGCCAAATTAATCTTAAACTATGGAGTAAAATTATACAAAAATGTTACACAATTCTGTTTTGCTTTATCATGAGGCAGTTAGAGAAATTGTATTATGTTTCAAGATTTTAATGCGACGTTCTAAGAAAACTATACCCAGTTTTTTTTTATTATCTCTTAAAACATTGCAAAATAACTTGCAAATTATTTTGTTAAATATTTACCTGACCAGCAATCATAAAGTTTCCATGAAAATGGTGACACAAAGGTTGTTGGAAATGAAGCCACGGCCACATTTGATTGGAAAGAGGTCTCGTCTCTCTTCGCTAACATACATATTTCTTGAATAAAAACTTCTTTTGTAATAAAACCTTCTTTATTAACATGCTTGAGAGAAGTCATTTTGTAGAAGTTTACAGGACAAATATACTATAGCCCACTTGTTCGATAAAATGCTATTACAAAACTTTTGTCTCCAAATATGCTTTTTACGATGTGAAGCTTGGTAAGCTACTATCGCCTGAAATAAATTCTTCGGTTTTTGTGAATATATATATATATATATATATATAGTAAGAATTTTGTAAAAATATTTTATTAGATAATTATTTTCCTGAAGATGCTGGTACTATTTTATCGACGAAAAGCTTTGAATAAATATATTCATTAAAAGTATTTTTGTTTTTGAAATATTTTTAATTTATTAACTATATATATATATATATATATATATATATATATATATATATATATATAGTAAGAATTTTGTAAAAATATTATATTAGATAATTATTTTCCTGAAGATGCTGGTACTATTTTATCGGCGAAAAGCTTTGAATAAATATATTCATTAAAAGTATTTTTGTTTTTGGAATATTTTTAATTTATTAACTATATTACAAGAAAACATATCACCAATTATAATAATTATAATTATATTTACAATTATAATTGTAAATTCAATTATAATTCTTGTATTTGTATTTTGACTTAGTTCTTTATATATATATATATATTCAAAGAATTCATATAATATGTATTATTAAAAGAATAATAATAATAATATGGAATATTTTATTCGTTTTTATGTGCAAATGAGCTACTTTTCTGTAGAACATGGTATTAGTACCATATACATGGTATAGGTTCCTAAACTGGGGGACGTGAAAGCAATACGGGAGGGGGAGGTGGAGACCAGTTGGAAAATAGTAAATAAATTCTCATTTAGTTACAATTTACGTACACAATTTATCATAATTTAAAATTAAAATTATACCTAAGGGTAATTACACATAGGTAATCTTATTGACCACGATACTCAGAAAATCTAAATGAAATGTATGAATTCATAAAAAAAATATAAGTAAAAGTTGTGCAAATTTTGTAAATTTGAAATTAAATTACAATGACAGGCTGAAAAGACTAATAGTACAAAAGTGTTGTGAAACGAATGTTTGCAGTTTAATATGGCATCAGCGCCACAATATACCTACAATTCTTCATTTTTTGATAAAACACTTGAAGTGTATCACATGCAGCTTTTCTATTATACTTTTTTTTCAAGCAGCTACTTGTGCGAAAACATATTTTTAGCAATTGTTGCAACAAAAACAAAATAAAGGAACAAACTTGATGTTGCTAATGACTTGCGTTTTGCCCTTACTAAAATACAACCTCAAATATACTCAATGCTGGTGAAAAAAGTGCAGGCTCATCCATCTTACTATCAGTTAAACTACTATAAGTTTTCCTTATCAGTTAAACTTTTACCTTGCGAATGAAAACTTGAATGTTATATCATGTTTTTGTTTATATATATATATATATATATATATATATAATATTTGTTTCTTTTTCATATGCCCATACCATTTGTTTGTAGTGTAAAGTGGAGGGGGCGTGGGACGCTTTCGTCTTATGAGAAGTTAGCGTGGTACCAAAAGGTTTCGGAACCCTGGTCTTGGTACATTGTTAACGAATTGTACATAAGGTGATATTATATAATTTATTATTATTTTATAATAGTTTTAAACGATTTGCTAGTAGGAATGTTATCGCCTACGAAGAATATTAAAGAATATTAAAGAATTTTGAATAAGGATAGATAGGAGTAAGGTAGGGATAACCCCCCCCCCCCTCCCCCGTTAAGCGATACGAGGCGGATCATTGAGTCACGCGTGTGCGGGATCGTCTACCTGAAGTAGACGTCCTCTTTTTCGGAGTAATAAAGATATGTCTACCTTTTATCCCTTGTAAGAAACAGGATGAAGAAGAGAAATAGAAATAGATAAAAAGGGCTTAGTTAAGGAAGGGCAATGAACCTTTGGTATTTGGAGTAGGAGGGAAATGTAGCCTTGAGTAAGTAGAGTTTCGCATCTCTGTAGAAGACCTTTATCTCTGAAGATTACCTTTATCGGGGTCATAAAGGTATGTCTACCTGTTATCCGTTGTAAGAAGAAGGATAAGGTACGGTAAGTGTAAATTAGGTGTGACTAGAGAAAGGACAAAATGCTACTGATTCTGGGATAGGCCCAAGCTATCTCTCCTCCACTCCAACTTACTTGAACAAACTCCCTACATATTCTTCGATTTCCCGTATAAATTCGAATCAGAATATGTCGAGGCGCCGTATCTTGCACTGGCAGTCGCTCCTGCTGAAGGGCCTATGAGACGAGCTTCTCTTCAACAAAAATATGTATTAAAGTGTACTTTTCTATAATATGGCCCTTGTTGGGCTCTTTTTCTTAAAGTCCACAGACATATTGTTTCATAATTTTGAAAATTTTGCCTATACAGCCTGTTTTAGCCTATACAGAAAGTAGTTCTGTACTTTATTCAGTACCTCCAGGAACGGTTCGATTTTGACATGTAGAAAAGGTACCATACTGAAAACCCATCTGACGTAAAAAAATCACTTTCTTCTGAAGAGTGAATTTACCGAGCCTTCATATTGGTATTTTTGGGTAGCAACTCAAAACCTGTAGGTCTATGAAAATAAATTATTTCTTTGTATTGTTATTTTGTACTGGGAGAATACCGATAACACAAACTGTTCCAAAAACTAAACTAAAAAGTGGCAGTCATGAGACAATAGAATCTTAATAACAAGTAAATAATCTTTATGTATAAAAATGTCAAGTAGGTTTGTTCAACTCATAAGGCTCTGCAGCGATTGGGCTCAAATATTGACACGACATAGTAGAGATTATTTGGGAATGCCAGCACCCACCCGAGCTGCGACGGCTTCATTTGGTTAGGATTTGCGCCGGAAACACGGTTACGATATCGGTGATCTCCAATCATATGTCTAATCAAACATCCCCAAATTAATACGTGAATATATGAACATTTATGATAGCATAAAGCAAACGATAAAATACGGATTTGTGGGGGGGACTCCTTCTTGGATGCCCCAGAAGGAACTGAGAAAACATTTTTAATCAGTTTTCGTGTTGTACATTTTGAGTTTTTTCTTATAATGTCACTTTTGGTATCAACTTGGCAAACAAATCAATACTTACTGATATTTTTCACCAGACGCGTTTCCCACTAGGTGAGTGCATTGAACAAATGCGTTTGGCCTAGCGCTAAACGCGTCTGGTGAAAAATATCAAAACGTATTGATTTATTAGTTAATCTGATACCAAAAGTGTAATTTTTAATCAGATTGATTCTAGCAACGTTTCGATCAAGAAATTACACAGCCTTAGCTCCGTATTGTCTTTAGTCTCTGAAGTATTGCAAAGATAAACTTCTATGAAACATTTTCTTTGTTTTGTTCCTCATTTTTCCACCATATAGACACACAACGTGCAGCTTCAAAGACTCGCATGATACAGCTAGTAAACAATGAACGGTTACAAACAGTTTTTCCTCATTTTTCAACTATATAGACACACAACGTGCCGCTTCAAAGACTCGCATGGTACAGCTAGTAAACAATGAACGGTTATAAAAGGTTGTTCTGCATTTTAAAAACAGGTGATATAATAAATCACATGTTATCACTTACTTCAAGTGAAGTTGCAAGGCAAATATCAAAAGTCGCTAACAGAAGAATTTTTCTTTATGTCAAAAAGTGTCAGGAGCCCCTAAAGACTTATTTCCTTCAAAAAAGGAAATCATTAAACTAAAATTCTTTATTGTATTTTTCCTTGCGTGTATTCCTTGCGTTGCATTTTTCCTCCATATATTGCCTTGCGTGGGCACAACCAGATGACCTTTTTGACCTGTTGCTATTTTTTGTCTCAAGCGAGACAACATTGTACCATGTTCATATTTCAATCTACGTCAAAGCCTTTTATGACGATGTGTTTTATTTGTTTTTGAATACGATCAGACAGTGTGTTATCCCCTACGAAGGATTACCAAGGATTAAGAATAACATAGGTAGTTAAAGTTGCTTGCTGTAATCATCTTGAATCCACTGATTAAACTATAATTAATTAATACGTAACTAAGTGAATACTTGAGAACTTACTTGATGACGAGCGTCGAAACGCGTAAGTAAGCTCTTGAGAATTCACTTAGTTACGTATTAATTAAATATAATATAGGTAGGCTTGAGATGAATCTGTACAGGATGTAAGGCGAATACAGTCACGTAAATGAAGCATACCTACTCTCTATGGGAGTTAAAAGACGTGGCTACCCGTTACACCTCCTTGCAAGAAGGATAATAGTGGTGAGATGGAAATAGGAGTAAGGAAAGCATTTAATGATCCCGTGGTACTAAAAATAGCCGGAAATTATGCATCGCATAGGGAGGGCCGCTTACCTGAAGCATACCTACTCTCTATACGAGTTAAGAGACGTGGCTACCCGTTACACCTCCTTGCAAGAAATATAATAGTGGTGAGATGGAAATAGAGTAAGGAAAGCATTTAATGATCCCGCAGTACTAAGATTAGCCGGAAGTTATGCATTGCATGGGGAGGACCGCTTACCTGAAGCATACCTACTCTCTATAGGAGTTAAGAGACGTGGCTACCCGTTAGACCACCTTGCAAGAAGGATAATAGTGGTGAGATGGAAATAGGAGAAAGGAAAGCATTTAATGATCCCGTGGTACTGAGATTAGCAGGAAGTTATGCATCGCATGGTGAGGACCGCTTACCTGAAGCATACCTACTCTCTATAAGAGTTAAGAGACGTGGCTACCCGTTAGACCACCTTGCAAGAAGGATAATAGTGGTGAGATGGAAATAGGAGAAAGGAAAGCATTTAATGATCCCGTAGTACTACAAATAGCCGGAAGTTATGCATCGCATAGGGAGGACCGCTTACCTGAAGCATACCTACTCTCTATAGGAGTTAAAAGACGTGGCTACCCGTTACACCTCCTTGCAAGAAGGACAATAGTGGTGAGATGGAAATAGGAGTAAGGACAGCATTTAATGATCCCGTAGTACTACAAATAGCCGGAAGCTATGCATCGCATGGGGAGGGCCCCTTTACCTGAAGCATACCTACTCTCTATAGGAGTTAAAAGACGTGGCTACCCGTTAGACCACCTTGCAAGAAGGATAATAGTGGTGAGATGGAAATAGGAGAAAGGAAAGCATTTAATGATCCCGCAGTACTACAAATAGCCGGAAGTTATGCATCGCATAGGGAGGACCGCTTACCTGAAGCATACCTACTCTCTATAGGAGTTAAAAGACGTGGCTACCCGTTAGACCACCTTGCAAGAAGGATAATAGTGGTGAGATGGAAATAGGGGTAAGGAAAGCATTTAATGATCCCGCAGTACTAAGATTAGCCGGAAGTTATGCATCGCATAGGGAGGACCGCTTACCTGAAGCATACCTACTCTCTATAGGAGTTAAGAGACGTGGCTACCCGTTAGACCACCTTGCAAGAAGGATAATAGTGGTGAGATGGAAATAGGAGAAAGGAAAGCATTTAATGATCCCGTGGTACTGAGATTAGCAGGAAGTTATGCATCGCATGGTGAGGACCGCTTACCTGAAGCATACCTACTCTCTATAAGAGTTAAGAGACGTGGCTACCCGTTAGACCACCTTGCAAGAAGGATAATAGTGGTGAGATGGAAATAGGAGAAAGGAAAGCATTTAATGATCCCGTAGTACTACAAATAGCCGGAAGTTATGCATCGCATAGGGAGGACCGCTTACCTGAAGCATACCTACTCTCTATAGGAGTTAAAAGACATGGCTACCCGTTACACCTCCTTGCAAGAAGGACAATAGTGGTGAGATGGAAATAGGAGTAAGGACAGCATTTAATGATCCCGTAGTACTACAAATAGCCGGAAGCTATGCATCGCATGGGGAGGGCCCCTTTACCTGAAGCATACCTACTCTCTATAGGAGTTAAAAGACGTGGCTACCCGTTAGACCACCTTGCAAGAAGGATAATAGTGGTGAGATGGAAATAGGAGAAAGGAAAGCATTTAATGATCCCGCAGTACTACAAATAGCCGGAAGTTATGCATCGCATAGGGAGGACCGCTTACCTGAAGCATACCTACTCTCTATAGGAGTTAAAAGACGTGGCTACCCGTTAGACCACCTTGCAAGAAGGATAATAGTGGTGAGATGGAAATAGGGGTAAGGAAAGCATTTAATGATCCCGCAGTACTAAGATTAGCCGGAAGTTATGCATCGCATAGGGAGGACCGCTTACCTGAAGCATACCTACTCTCTATAGGAGTTAAAAGACGTGGCTACCCGTTACACCTCCTTGCAAGAAGGATAATAGTGGTGAGATGGAAATAGGAGTAAGGAAAGCATTTAATGATCCCGTAGTACTACAAATAGCCGGAAGTTATGCATCGCACGGGGAGGACCCCTTACCTGAAGCATACCTACTCTCTATAGGAGTTAAAAGACGTGGCTACCCGTTACACCTCCTTGTAAGAAGGATAATAGTGTGAGATGGAAATAGGAGTAAGGAAAGCATTTAATGATCCCGTAGTACTACAAATAGCTGGAAGTTATGCATCGCATGGGGAGGACCCCTTACCTGAAGCATACCTACTCTCTATAGGAGTTAAAAGACGTGGCTACCCGTTACACCTCCTTGCAAGAAGGATAATAGTGGTGAGATGGAAATAGGAGAAAGGAAAGCATTTAATGATCCCGCAGTACTAAGATTAGCCGGAAGTTATGCATCGCATGGTGAGGACCGCTTACCTGAAGCATACCTACTCTCTATAGGAGTTAAAAGACGTGGCTACCCGTTACACCTCCTTGCAAGAAGGATAATAGTGGTGAGATGGAAATAGGAGTAAGGAAAGCATTTAATGATCCCGTAGTACTACAAATAGCCGGAAGTTATGCATCGCACGGGGAGGACCCCTTACCTGAAGCATACCTACTCTCTATAGGAGTTAAAAGACGTGGCTACCCGTTACACCTCCTTGTAAGAAGGATAATAGTGGTGAGATGGAAATAGGAGTAAGGAAAGCATTTAGTGATCCCGTAGTACTACAAATAGCCGGAAGTTATGCATCGCATGGGGAAGACCCCTTACCTGAAGCATACCTACTCTCTATAGGAGTTAAAAGACGTGGCTACCCGTTACACCTCCTTGTAAGAAGGATAATAGTGGTGAGATGGAAATAGGAGTAAGGAAAGCATTTAATGATCCCGTAGTACTACAAATAGCTGGAAGTTATGCATCGCATGGGGAGGACCCCTTACCTGAAGCATACCTACTCTCTATAGGAGTTAAAAGACGTGGCTACCCGTTACACCTCCTTGCAAGAAGGATAATAGTGGTGAGATGGAAATAGGAGTAAGGAAAGCATTTAATGATCCCGTAGTACTACAAATAGCTGGAAGTTATGCATCGCATGGGGAGGACCCCTTACCTGAAGCATACCTACTCTCTATAGGAGTTAAGAGACGTGGCTACCCGTTACACCTCCTTGTAAGAAGGATAATAGTGGTGAGATGGAAATAGGAGAAAGTAAAGCATTTAATGATCCCGTGGTACTGAGATTAGCCGGAAGTTATGCATCGCATGGTGAGGACCGCTTACCTGAAGCATACCTACTCTCTATAGGAGTTAAAAGACGTGGCTACCCGTTACACCTCCTTGTAAGAAGGATAATAGTGGTGAGATGGAAATAGGAGTAAGGAAAGCATTTAATGATCCCGTGGTACTACAAATAGCCGGAAGTTATGCATCGCACGGGGAGGACCCCTTACCTGAAGCATACCTACTCTCTATAGGAGTTAAAAGACGTGGCTACCCGTTACACCTCCTTGCAAGAAGGATAAGAGTGGTGAGATGGAAATAGGAGTAAGGAAAGCATTTAATGATCCCGTAGTACTACAAATAGCCGGAAGTTATGCATCGCACGGGGAGGACCCCTTACCGGAAGCATACCTACTCTCTATAGGAGTTAAAAGACGTGGCTACCCGTTACACCTCCTTGCAAGAAGGATAAGAGTGGTGAGATGGAAATAGGAGTAAGGAAAGCATTTAATGATCCCGTAGTACTACAAATAGCTGGAAGTTATGCATCGCATGGGGAGGACCCCTTCCCTGAAGCATACCTACTCTCTATAGGAGTTAAAAGACGTGGCTACCCGTTACACCTCCTTGCAAGAAGGATAATAGTGGTGAGATGGAAATAGGAGTAAGGAAAGCATTTAATGATCCCGTAGTACTACAAATAGCCGGAAGTTATGCATCGCATAGGGAGGACCCCTTACCTGAAGCATACCTACTCTCTATAGGAGTTAAAAGACGTGGCTACCCGTTACACCTCCTTGCAAGAAGGATAATAGTGGTGAGATGGAAATAGGAGTAAGGAAAGCATTTAATGATCCCGTAGTACTACAAATAGCCGGACGTTATGCATCGCATAGGGAGGACCCCTTACCTGAAGCATACCTACTCTCTATAGGAGTTAAAAGACGTGGCTACCCGTTACACCTCCTTGCAAGAAGGATAATAGTGGTGAGATGGAAATAGGAGTAAGGAAAGCATTTAATGATCCCGTAGTACTACAAATAGCCGGAAGTTATGCATCGCATGGGGAAGACCCCTTACCTGAAGCATACCTACTCTCTATAGGAGTTAAAAGACGTGGCTACCCGTTACACCTCCTTGCAAGAAGGATAATAGTGGTGAGATGGAAATAGGAGTAAGGAAAGCATTTAATGATCCCGCAGTACTACAAATAGCCGGAAGTTATGCATCGCATAGGAAGGACCCCTTACCTGAAGCATACCTACTCTCTATAGGAGTTAAAAGACGTGGCTACCCGTTACACCTCCTTGCAAGAAGGATAATAGTGGTGAGATGGAAATAGGAGTAAGGAAAGCATTTAATGATCCCGTAGTACTACAAATAGCCGGAAGTTATGCATCGCACGGGGAGGACCCCTTACCTGAAGCATACCTACTCTCTATAGGAGTTAAAAGACGTGGCTACCCGTTACACCTCCTTGTAAGAAGGATAATAGTGGTGAGATGGAAATAGGAGAAAGGAAAGCATTTAATGATCCCGCAGTACTAAGATTAGCCGGAAGTTATGCATCGCATGGTGAGGACCGCTTACCTGAAGCATACCTACTCTCTATAGGAGTTAAAAGACGTGGCTACCCGTTACACCTCCTTGCAAGAAGGATAATAGTGGTGAGATGGAAATAGGAGAAAGGAAAGCATTTAATGATCCCGCAGTACTAAGATTAGCCGGAAGTTATGCATCGCATGGTGAGGACCGCTTACCTGAAGCATACCTACTCTCTATAGGAGTTAAAAGACGTGGCTACCCGTTACACCTCCTTGCAAGAAGGATAATAGTGGTGAGATGGAAATAGGAGTAAGGAAAGCATTTAATGATCCCGTAGTACTACAAATAGCCGGAAGTTATGCATCGCACGGGGAGGACCCCTTACCTGAAGCATACCTACTCTCTATAGGAGTTAAAAGACGTGGCTACCCGTTACACCTCCTTGTAAGAAGGATAATAGTGGTGAGATGGAAATAGGAGAAAGGAAAGCATTTAATGATCCCGCAGTACTAAGATTAGCCGGAAGTTATGCATCGCATGGTGAGGACCGCTTACCTGAAGCATACCTACTCTCTATAGGAGTTAAAAGACGTGGCTACCCGTTACACCTCCTTGCAAGAATTATAATAGTGGTGAGATGGAAATAGGAGAAAGGAAAGCATTTAATGATCCCGCAGTACTAAGATTAGCCGGAAGTTATGCATCGCATGGTGAGGACCGCTTACCTGAAGCATACCTACTCTCTATAGGAGTTAAAAGACGTGGCTACCCGTTACACCTCCTTGCAAGAAGGATAATAGTGGTGAGATGGAAATAGGAGTAAGGAAAGCATTTAATGATCCCGTAGTACTACAAATAGCCGGAAGTTATGCATCGCACGGGGAGGACCCCTTACCTGAAGCATACCTACTCTCTATAGGAGTTAAAAGACGTGGCTACCCGTTACACCTCCTTGTAAGAAGGATAATAGTGGTGAGATGGAAATAGGAGTAAGGAAAGCATTTAATGATCCCGTAGTACTACAAATAGCCGGAAGTTATGCATCGCACGGGGAGGACCCCTTACCTGAAGCATACCTACTCTCTATAGGAGTTAAAAGACGTGGCTACCCGTTACACCTCCTTGTAAGAAGGATAATAGTGTGAGATGGAAATAGGAGTAAGGAAAGCATTTAATGATCCCGTAGTACTACAAATAGCTGGAAGTTATGCATCGCATGGGGAGGACCCCTTACCTGAAGCATACCTACTCTCTATAGGAGTTAAAAGACGTGGCTACCCGTTACACCTCCTTGCAAGAAGGATAATAGTGGTGAGATGGAAATAGGAGTAAGGAAAGCATTTAATGATCCCGTAGTACTACAAATAGCTGGAAGTTATGCATCGCATGGGGAGGACCCCTTACCTGAAGCATACCTACTCTCTATAGGAGTTAAGAGACGTGGCTACCCGTTACACCTCCTTGTAAGAAGGATAATAGTGGTGAGATGGAAATAGGAGAAAGTAAAGCATTTAATGATCCCGTGGTACTGAGATTAGCCGGAAGTTATGCATCGCATGGTGAGGACCGCTTACCTGAAGCATACCTACTCTCTATAGGAGTTAAAAGACGTGGCTACCCGTTACACCTCCTTGTAAGAAGGATAATAGTGGTGAGATGGAAATAGGAGTAAGGAAAGCATTTAATGATCCCGTGGTACTACAAATAGCCGGAAGTTATGCATCGCACGGGGAGGACCCCTTACCTGAAGCATACCTACTCTCTATAGGAGTTAAAAGACGTGGCTACCCGTTACACCTCCTTGCAAGAAGGATAAGAGTGGTGAGATGGAAATAGGAGTAAGGAAAGCATTTAATGATCCCGTAGTACTACAAATAGCCGGAAGTTATGCATCGCACGGGGAGGACCCCTTACCTGAAGCATACCTACTCTCTATAGGAGTTAAAAGACGTGGCTACCCGTTACACCTCCTTGCAAGAAGGATAATAGTGGTGAGATGGAAATAGGAGTAAGGAAAGCATTTAATGATCCCGTAGTACTACAAATTGCCGGAAGTTATGCATCGCACGGGGAGGACCCCTTACCTGAAGCATACCTACTCTCTATAGGAGTTAAAAGACGTGGCTACCCGTTACACCTCCTTGTAAGAAGGATAATAGTGGTGAGATGGAAATAGGAGTAAGGAAAGCATTTAATGATCCCGTAGTACTACAAATAGCCGGAAGTTATGCATCGCACGGGGAGGACCCCTTACCTGAAGCATACCTACTCTCTATAGGAGTTAAAAGACGTGGCTACCCGTTACACCTCCTTGTAAGAAGGATAATAGTGGTGAGATGGAAATAGGAGTAAGGAAAGCATTTAATGATCCCGTAGTACTACAAATAGCTGGAAGTTATGCATCGCATGGGGAGGACCCCTTACCTGAAGCATACCTACTCTCTATAGGAGTTAAAAGACGTGGCTACCCGTTACACCTCCTTGCAAGAAGGATAATAGTGGTGAGATGGAAATAGGAGTAAGGAAAGCATTTAATGATCCCGTAGTACTACAAATAGCTGGAAGTTATGCATCACATGGGGAGGACCCCTTACCTGAAGCATACCTACTCTCTATAGGAGTTAGGAGACGTGGCTACCCGTTACACCTCCTTGTAAGAAGGATAATAGTGGTGAGATGGAAATAGGAGAAAGTAAAGCATTTACTGATCCCGTGGTACTGAGATTAGCCGGAAGTTATGCATCGCATGGTGAGGACCGCTTACCTGAAGCATACCTACTCTCTATAGGAGTTAAAAGACGTGGCTACCCGTTACACCTCCTTGTAAGAAGGATAATAGTGGTGAGATGGAAATAGGAGTAAGGAAAGCATTTAATGATCCCGTGGTACTACAAATAGCCGGAAGTTATGCATCGCACGGGGAGGACCCCTTACCTGAAGCATACCTACTCTCTATAGGAGTTAAAAGACGTGGCTACCCGTTACACCTCCTTGCAAGAAGGATAAGAGTGGTGAGATGGAAATAGGAGTAAGGAAAGCATTTAATGATCCCGTAGTACTACAAATAGCCGGAAGTTATGCATCGCACGGGGAGGACCCCTTACCTGAAGCATACCTACTCTCTATAGGAGTTAAAAGACGTGGCTACCCGTTACACCTCCTTGCAAGAAGGATAAGAGTGGTGAGATGGAAATAGGAGTAAGGAAAGCATTTAATGATCCCGTAGTACTACAAATAGCTGGAAGTTATGCATCCCATGGGGAGGACCCCTTCCCTGAAGCATACCTATTCTCTATAGGAGTTAAAAGACGTGGCTACCCGTTACACCTCCTTGCAAGAAGGATAATAGTGGTAGGATGGAAATAGGAGTAAGGAAAGCATTTAATGATCCCGTAGTACTACAAATAGCCGGAAGTTATGCATCGCATAGGGAGGACCCCTTACCTGAAGCATACCTACTCTCTATAGGAGTTAAAAGACGTGGCTACCCGTTACACCTCCTTGCAAGAAGGATAATAGTGGTGAGATGGAAATAGGAGTAAGGAAAGCATTTAATGATCCCGTAGTACTACAAATAGCCGGAAGTTATGCATCGCATAGGGAGGACCCCTTACCTGAAGCATACCTACTCTCTATAGGAGTTAAAAGACATGGCTACCCGTTACACCTCCTTGCAAGAAGGATAATAGTGGTGAGATGGAAATAGGAGTAAGGAAAGCATTTAATGATCCCGTAGTACTACAAATAGCCGGAAGTTATGCATCGCACGGGGAGGACCCCTTACCTGAAGCATACCTACTCTCTATAGGAGTTAAAAGACGTGGCTACCCGTTACACCTCCTTGTAAGAAGGATAATAGTGTGAGATGGAAATAGGAGTAAGGAAAGCATTTAATGATCCCGTAGTACTACAAATAGCTGGAAGTTATGCATCGCATGGGGAGGACCCCTTACCTGAAGCATACCTACTCTCTATAGGAGTTAAAAGACGTGGCTACCCGTTACACCTCCTTGCAAGAAGGATAATAGTGGTGAGATGGAAATAGGAGTAAGGAAAGCATTTAATGATCCCGTAGTACTACAAGTAGCTGGAAGTTATGCATCGCATGGGGAGGACCCCTTACCTGAAGCATACCTACTCTCTATAGGAGTTAAGAGACGTGGCTACCCGTTACACCTCCTTGTAAGAAGGATAATAGTGGTGAGATGGAAATAGGAGAAAGTAAAGCATTTAATGATCCCGTGGTACTGAGATTAGCCGGAAGTTATGCATCGCATGGTGAGGACCGCTTACCTGAAGCATACCTACTCTCTATAGGAGTTAAAAGACGTGGCTACCCGTTACACCTCCTTGTAAGAAGGATAATAGTGGTGAGATGGAAATAGGAGTAAGGAAAGCATTTAATGATCCCGTGGTACTACAAATAGCCGGAAGTTATGCATCGCACGGGGAGGACCCCTTACCTGAAGCATACCTACTCTCTATAGGAGTTAAAAGACGTGGCTACCCGTTACACCTCCTTGCAAGAAGGATAAGAGTGGTGAGATGGAAATAGGAGTAAGGAAAACATTTAATGATCCCGTAGTACTACAAATAGCCGGAAGTTATGCATCGCACGGGGAGGACCCCTTACCTGAAGCATACCTACTCTCTATAGGAGTTAAAAGACGTGGCTACCCGTTACACCTCCTTGCAAGAAGGATAATAGTGGTGAGATGGAAATAGGAGTAAGGAAAGCATTTAATGATCCCGTAGTACTACAAATAGCCGGAAGTTATGCATCGCACGGGGAGGACCCCTTACCTGAAGCATACCTACTCTCTATAGGAGTTAAAAGACGTGGCTACCCGTTACACCTCCTTGTAAGAAGGATAATAGTGGTGAGATGGAAATAGGAGTAAGGAAAGCATTTAATGATCCCGTAGTACTACAAATAGCCGGAAGTTATGCATCGCACGGGGAGGACCCCTTACCTGAAGCATACCTACTCTCTATAGGAGTTAAAAGACGTGGCTACCCGTTACACCTCCTTGTAAGAAGGATAATAGTGGTGAGATGGAAATAGGAGTAAGGAAAGCATTTAATGATCCCGTAGTACTACAAATAGCTGGAAGTTATGCATCGCATGGGGAGGACCCCTTACCTGAAGCATACCTACTCTCTATAGGAGTTAAGAGACGTGGCTACCCGTTACACCTCCTTGTAAGAAGGATAATAGTGGTGAGATGGAAATAGGAGAAAGTAAAGCATTTAATGATCCCGTGGTACTGAGATTAGCCGGAAGTTATGCATCGCATGGTGAGGACCGCTTACCTGAAGCATACCTACTCTCTATAGGAGTTAAAAGACGTGGCTACCCGTTACACCTCCTTGTAAGAAGGATAATAGTGGTGAGATGGAAATAGGAGTAAGGAAAGCATTTAATGATCCCGTGGTACTACAAATAGCCGGAAGTTATGCATCGCACGGGGAGGACCCCTTACCTGAAGCATACCTACTCTCTATAGGAGTTAAAAGACGTGGCTACCCGTTACACCTCCTTGCAAGAAGGATAAGAGTGGTGAGATGGAAATAGGAGTAAGGAAAGCATTTAATGATCCCGTAGTACTACAAATAGCCGGAAGTTATGCATCGCACGGGGAGGACCCCTTACCTGAAGCATACCTACTCTCTATAGGAGTTAAAAGACGTGGCTACCCGTTACACCTCCTTGCAAGAAGGATAAGAGTGGTGAGATGGAAATAGGAGTAAGGAAAGCATTTAATGATCCCGTAGTACTACAAATAGCTGGAAGTTATGCATCCCATGGGGAGGACCCCTTCCCTGAAGCATACCTATTCTCTATAGGAGTTAAAAGACGTGGCTACCCGTTACACCTCCTTGCAAGAAGGATAATAGTGGTGAGATGGAAATAGGAGTAAGGAAAGCATTTAATGATCCCGTAGTACTACAAATAGCCGGAAGTTATGCATCGCATAGGGAGGACCCCTTACCTGAAGCATACCTACTCTCTATAGGAGTTAAAAGACGTGGCTACCCGTTACACCTCCTTGCAAGAAGGATAATAGTGGTGAGATGGAAATAGGAGTAAGGAAAGCATTTAATGATCCCGTAGTACTACAAATAGCCGGAAGTTATGCATCGCATAGGGAGGACCCCTTACCTGAAGCATACCTACTCTCTATAGGAGTTAAAAGACGTGGCTACCCGTTACATCTCCTTGCAAGAAGGATAATAGTGGTGAGATGGAAATAGGAGTAAGGAAAGCATTTAATGATCCCGTAGTACTACAAATAGCCGGAAGTTATGCATCGCATGGGGAGGACCCCTTACCTGAAGCATACCTACGCTCTATAGGAGTTAAAAGACGTGGCTACCCGTTACACCTCCTTGCAAGAAGGATAATAGTGGTGAGATGGAAATAGGAGTAAGGAAAGCATTTAATGATCCCGCAGTACTAAGATTAGCCAGAAGTTATGCATTGCATGGGGAGGACCTCTTACCTGAAGCATACCTACTCTCTATAGGAGTTAAAAGACGTGGCTACCCGTTACACCTCCTTGTAAGAAGGATAATAGTGTGAGATGGAAATAGGAGTAAGGAAAGCATTTAATGATCCCGTGGTACTGAGATTAGCCGGAAGTTATGCATCGCACGGGGAGGACCCCTTACCTGAAGCATACCTACTCTCTATAGGAGTTAAAAGACGTGGCTACCCGTTACACCTCCTTGCAAGAAGGATAATAGTGGTGAGATGGAAATAGGAGAAAGTAAAGCATTTAATGATCCCGTGGTACTGAGATTAGCCGGAAGTTATGCATCGCACGGGGAGGACCCCTTACCTGAAGCATACCTACTCTCTATAGGAGTTAAAAGACGTGGCTACCCGTTACACCTCCTTGCAAGAAGGATAATAGTGGTGAGATGGAAATAGGAGAAAGTAAAGCATTTAATGATCCCGTGGTACTGAGATTAGCCGGAAGTTATGCATCGCACGGGGAGGACCCCTTACCTGAAGCATACCTACTCTCTATAGGAGTTAAAAGACGTGGTTACCCGTTACACCTCCTTGCAAGAAGGATAAGAGTGGTGAGATGGAAATAGGAGTAAAGACAGCATTTAATGATCCCGTGGTACTGATAGAGCGGGAAATTATGTATAGCATGGGAAGGACCGCTTACCTGAAGGAGACCTGTTTAAACCAGGGTAAAGAGAATAATCTTCTTGCTACCCCAACTATTTTTTCGATAGAAAGTTATCTTAAACTATTTAAAAGTTAATTTGCCCTAATATAACAATATTTAAGGATTGAATGAACGAATTCGACTCGCTGAAGGCGGAGCTGTTTATCGTTTTTCATTTGAAAGGCACTTTTTCTTTTAATTTATACCGCAGAATTAACAAACTTTATTAATACGCGCGTCTGAAGTTAAGTATTGTAGCGCAGTTACAATACGAGTTTGCTAGTTAAAATCCCCTTGAAGATATTCGCAATGCAGCTAAATGATGAGGGGAAAGATTTATAGTGCGGAAAGATATTTTTCAGCATCTAAAATGTGGCGATGATAACCGTAACTGGTTTTTCCCCAGGAGAAAAAGGGAAAAAGTCTAGACTGACTAAACCCTGCAGAGCAGTGTTGCATTCAAATATGTTTATTCTGTTTAAAAACAAATTATACATCAAGTTGCTCTTTAATAACCAAACGGCAATATAGAATTGTTAAGCAAAAACTCAAGCCATTAATTATATTCTAATTTTGATGATTTATTACAATTTCAGGCATGAAAACAATTTTCTTCAAACAAATGAAATCTATAAAATCATATATATTAAGGGCATATTATTGTGTCTTCAGTAGGCCTACATACTGAATGGCGATAATTACAAACTGAATAAAGTAGTTAAAGCTAATTGAGCCCATAGAAATACAAATTTTAAAAAAACCACAATTTAGATTCAACTCCCACTTACAATACAATAAAAATATTGGAAAGAACCCCAATACCACAAAATTAATCAAAAATAACAAATAAAACAAGTTACTTAAGATTAAACCCTTATGTACATTTCGATGACCATGCCTTCATCATCAGAGGGTCTTATTACAAAATACAATCTAGCAAACAAGAAATTACAAAATCAAGGTTCCCTATAAAACAGGGTAGGTCCTACCATGTTACACTGCATTACAATATAGCTATGTGACAATGTAGCTACAAATCTCACATAGTACTAGTTTGAATTGGTTTATATATATATATATATATATATAACGGTTATAAAAACAAAACTAGTGACAAACTTAATTATAATATTTTTAATAAACAAAATAATAATTTAATTTGGAATAGTAATAATAATACAATATGGACTTCTTTATAGGCCATGAAATAAAAAATATCACTAAATTATTTAAAAATACAAATAACAAAATTGCATACAAAACTATTAACAAAATAATAAACATAATAAATAACAATAATAAAACAATTAATATGCATGAAGAAGGTGGTGTTTATAAATTAGAATGCGAAAATTGTAATAAAGCGTATATAGGTCAAACCAAGAAAAAATTAAAAGAAAGATATAAAGAACATTTGAATGCCTATATTAATCCAGAAATATATAAATCAAATTTCGCAAATCATTGTATTAATAATAAGCACCAATTTCCAAATATAGAAAATATGAGACTTATAAAAGAAATTAATAAGGGAATAAGAATGAATATATATGAAGCATTCGAAATATATAAACACAATAATAATAACAAATTAATAAAAGAACAAATACAAATACATTATAAATTTGATACTATATTCAATGTCTATAATGTTACAGCAACAAAATAAATTTGGCAATTTGTATAAATTTAGCAACAATTCTATTTCTAATTTAACATATGTTTTTGGCCTATAGCTTACATTATTGTAATTTTCATTCCTGATGATGTTGGTACTGTTTACCAACGAAAAGCTTTGAATATAAATTAATAAATATTCTTATATTTGAATAACCTATGTTGTTTAAAAAAAAAAAAAAAAAAAATATATATATATATATATATATATATATATATATATATAACACGAGGTAATCAGTTTTTGCTTGACGTGAAATACTCCGTTCATTTTTTTTTACTGCTAAACAATAAAGTGTACCTAAATGGAGGCATTTCACTGGGCAACCGGTTAGCATACTTAGGAAACCCTTAATTTGTTTCCTTTTTGTAACCAAATCTATTACGTTACTTTATAGCGGTATAAAATAAAAATTTTAAAGTCATGTTATTTTAGTGTACATTTTAATCACAATTTCTAATTTGCGACATTTATACTCCCTTAGTTATTATTTAGAATGCATTTTCAAGTTGCATGCATTAATAGGAAAAAATCTGCCTTCATACAGTCTTTGTGCTAAATCGCTTCCGCTTTTAGTACCTTCGCTATTGGAAAATAAAATTCCTAACAATGGAATCATCATACCTTACATTTGAAGTCATGTGCACAAAATAAATTATCGGTTACAAAATATTTAAAATTAACTTTTTGTTACATGATATTTGATACAAAAAAGGAATTAACATAATATCGTTTTCATTTCACTAAGAATATATTTCATTTACGGCCACGACCTCGTTTTGCTTAATGGGGGGGGGGTCATTTTTTCATGGCCGTTTTTTGACATCATATTGACAAGCCCATTCATCTGTCTTGGTTCCTTCAACGTTTAAAAATCTAAATAAGCTAAATGTGGAGCCGCTCTAATAACTACTTCAAATAACCTATAATTAATTGACCTTCAAATATCACTGACGTAGCCTTCAAAACTTATTTAAGTGCGTTTAAAAAGATAGGCCTAGTAATGCGCGCGCATCTTAGAGGCGAAATTACAGTCATTACGGTACAGATTACCTCTAGATTTTTTGCGAAATTATATCTGCCATAGTGTAACAGGCGAAATAGGCAGCTTTTAACTTATAACAAGTCTTCTGTGCCCAGATTACGTGTTTTTTAGTTTTATTCGATTTTTGTAGCCTAGTTTAGACATTTCAAATGAGCGATGGAATGGAACAGTAAATAAACAATGACTGTAATGAAGCTGAAATATTATTTTAGTACCTAATTTTGTGTACTATAAAATCTTTTGTCCAAACATTTTCAGAAGTGTGCACGAAGTACAAAGTCCTTACTAGGTGGACAAGACGACATTTTTTAATCAGAAACATTTCTTTCTTCAAAATTCGTCAAAAACAATGGTCTTAACACAAATTTTCAAAAACATTTTTCTGTCCACATATTTTTAGAAGCGTGCACAAGTACCAAGTCCTTTACATTGATTTGACAATGTTTTGATAGTGTAAGCAATAGAATCTCGTGTTTCTCCAATTTTTTTTACCACTATAGAAGTGTGCATTTTTTACCACTATAGAAGTGTGCATTTTTCACCACTATAGAAGTGTGCATTTTTTACCACTATAGATGTGTGCATTTTTTTACCACTATAGATGTGTGCATTTTTTCACCACTATAGATGTGTGCATTTTTTCACCACTATAGATGTGTGCATTTTTCCCCCATAGATGTGTGCATTTTTTCACCACTATAGATGTGTGCATTTTTTCACCACTATAGATGTGTGCATTTTTTTACCACTATAGATGTGTGCATTTTTTACCACTATAGATGTGTGCATTTTTTTACCACTATAGATGTGTGCATTTTTTTACCACTATAGATGTGTGCATTTTTTCACCACTATAGATGTGTGCATTTTTTCACCACTATAGATGTGTGCATTTTTTCACCACTATAGATGTGTGCATTTTTTTACCACTATAGATGTGTGCATTTTTTCACCACTATAGATGTGTGCATTTTTTCACCACTATAGCCTAGATGTGTGCATTTTTACCACTATAGATGTGTGCATTTTTTTACCACTATAGCTGTGTGCATTTTTTCACCACTATAGCCTAGATGTGTGCATTTTTACCACTATAGATGTGTGCATTTTTTTACCACTATAGCTGTGTGCATTTTTTTACCACTATAGATGTGTGCATTTTTTTACCACTATAGATGTGTGCATTTTTTATTAAAACAAAATTTATAGCTTCTTATAGCTTACAAACTCTCTTACTTTACAAGAGGACCATTAAATGTCGAAAAAGATTTAATAATGAGCATATACTCTGTTCTAGTGTTCGATGCATCTTCGAAGATCGGCGACGGGATGTCTAAGGGGAATTTTATAGGCTTAGGCGCCTACGAAGCATGCCTTAGTGTTGACGTACCTGGCAAGTTCAGAGGTCAGCATTGTCTTATAGAAACTTCAGGAATCATTGGGGACTTGTTTGATACCCCTCCTGCAAGTGAGGTAAGCAAATCTTATATTCAGCAATAAAAAGTTTCACTCTAATTACAGTAGTTTTTCTTCGAATAATTCTAAGAATGAGCACGCGTGGCCATTGTGTGTGTGTGTGTGTGTGTGTGTGTGTGTGTGTGTGTGTGTGTGTGTGTGTGTGTGTGTGTGTGTGTGTGTGTGTGTGTGTGTGTGTGTGTGTGTGTGTGTGTGTGTGTAAGCCTATACAGTTTTGTGTGTATGTATCTATTATATAATTATAGATTGGCTTTATTAATATGATTACACATCATATTAAAGATATTTTATGATATAATGAGTGCACTGTTTTTCGCCTTGCTTCTACCTATAACTATAAGCGAAAGCTGTATACAAAATTGTTTAAGCATTTGGTATTGTCTATTTTAATTCCATTAAACGTTAAGATTGCTTCTAGTTTTTCTGCTTTTTATTATTGTTTGTTTGTACATTCTTGTAGCCATAAAATTGTATTAAATAATTTTGTTTATTGTATTCTATAACCTTGGCCATGTTCAATATTGAGCAGGGTCTTGAAATTACGTTTATAATTTCTCACAATGACCATGTTTACTGATTTCAAGTATTTAAAGACAAATAAAACCTTATGTAGTCATTGCAACTTCAGTTTGAGCCATGTATTAGCTTAGATCTTTACCTTGAGATATGTGTTTTTGGCTTGAAACAACATTGTATACAACTGTTTAGTCAATACCTTGTTTGTAATATAAAAAAAAACTGTGGCGACTACAAACATTCTTGATTTGATGTCACACAAGACTTTATAAACAGATTTATATATTGTTCATAAATTGTAAAAGGTCAAGTACATTGTTGCGACACCTGAATAGCAATCAACCTTAAACTGAGGTCATTTGGATCGGAAAAGCCGAAATGATTGCATACACTATGATAAAATTTGAATAAATGATGTTTAAAAACCTGTTCATGAAATTAATATTAATCTCTCAATTTCCCGGTGGTAAGCACCGTGGGTGTTTCCTCTGACAATGTTTTGTCTTCAAGATTTATGATTTTAAATAAAGCTTTGCATATAAATTACTGTAAAATAAAAATCAGAAAAATAATTTTTGATAAAAATTACTTAAATTTTAATTTACATATCAGTTAAACTTCTGTTAATATGTTACACTTTTAAACATACACTTTATAAACATAGCCCTTACTTTAGTGTTAGTTTAGGAAATGTGTCTAATATCTAACTTTAAACTGAAACTTGAATCGATATAAAACAGGGGTGCAACAAAATGGCCATTTTAAGCAACAAAGTAGTCGATATATTCTCTAACATCTTTGAGGCTTACTTAAATCGAATTTGGCCTATTGAACTAAATTATAAAACTAGTAAACAAAATTTGCAGTAAGAGTCAGATGTTCAAACATGCACTAAGATTGAGGTTGTCATTAAATGATAACATCATTATCTACCTACAGGTGTAAGCAATCATGTAGCCAGGTTTTTGGGAAGAGGGGATAGTGTTTTTTTTATATTTTTTGGAGAGGTTAGGAGACCCTTTACCTTTTAAGTTTATGTTAGCATTGTTTCGATCCTGTACAAGTCGTTTTATTTTTTTCTTGAAGTTTCTTGTGGTAATCATCTTGAATTTACTGATTAAACTACTTAACTAAGTGAATACGTAATTGCTTACTTGCTGACGCGTTTCAAAACGATCGTTCCTTTTACGAAGCTAACCCTCTACTGGCGGTATTTTTGGTGTTTACAAACGGTATGACAGGGATGGATTTACGACAGTGGAGTGGAGTAAGGTGTCGGCGCCGTGTGTGATGTATTGGAAAAGGCTATTGGCTTCGATGTGTGTATAGTCGTTTAATATATTTTCCCTGTCTGTTGCGTAGTGTTTGTAGATTTCATATTTTTCTAAGGTTATTAGTTTTTTACTCTGTTTTAATGTGTGTAGAATATTTAAATCAGTGTGTATGTCGGTATGTGTGTTGGTTGTTATTTAGGTGTTTTGCGTAGCTGGATTTAGGGTTTGTTTGTTTTGTTTGGGAAATGTGTTCATCGAAGCGTGTATATTTTTAAACTACTTAACTAAGTGAATACGTAATTGCTTACTTGCTGACGCGGTTCAAAACGATCGTTCCTTTTACGAAGCTAACCTCTACTATACACGCTTCGATGAACACATTTCCCAAACAAAACAAACAAACCCTAAATCCAGCTACGCAAAACACCTAAATAACACCCAACACACACATACCAACATACTCACTAATTTAAATATTCTACACGCATTAAGACAGAGTAAAAAACTAACAACCATAGAAAAATATGAAATCTACAAACACTACGCAACAGACAGGGAAAATATATTAAACGATCACACACACTTCGAAGCCAATAGCCTTTTCCAATACATCACACAAGACGCCGACACCTCACTCCACTCCACTGTCATAAATCCATCCCTGTCATACCGTTTGTAAAGAGCCAAAAGCCGACAGTAGAGGATTAACTTCGTATAAAGGAACGATAGTTTTAAAACGCGTTAGCAAGTGAGCAATTACGTAATCACTTAGTTAAGTAATCAGTTTAATCAGTGAATTCAAGATGATTACATCAAGAAACTTAGAATGTAATGTTTTTCCTACCTGAGAAATCTTATTTAAGAAATATGTTAAGACCACTTCTATACACAAGATAGAATACATTTTATTGCGTACATTTCAGTTGCATTAAACTAGCTAGCCTCAAGGGTATTAAGCCACTTGTTTGCCTTTGGTAGTTATTTCATTCATAGTTTCTATTGTGCATAACAATCATCAAATCTAAACACTTTTGTTAAACAAATTAATGACTCTCAGAACAAATAAGTTGTGTGAAAGTTTCTTCAGTCAAGAAATATATATTGTGACAACCTTTAAGAGTTAATTTCGTCAATAAGGATTAAAATAAATACCAACATTTAATTTAAGCTGTTTTATGTTTGTCAATACAGTACACTCTTTTCCCATCATTTAACCTGGACTTTGCCTTCTCCTTGTGCGTTCCATCAACATGTACAGCACAGGATGTACAGACACACATCAACGTAGCCTTGGCTGATATTAACGCTACAGGTATTGTCAATGAACGAAGCTGTTCATTGAAAGAACCAAAACAACTGAGATTGTCTGATTGGGCTGCAATGTAAGTCCATTACCGATGAAATCTACTAACATTCTCCTTACTGGTCTGGTATTTTTCATTCATTACTTTAATTTTTAAAATATTTAGATTTTTGTTGAAGACATGAAGTCAGTTGTTACTGACTTAGTACTTCCTGACTTTATCTATAAAGTGTTTGCTGGATAACCCCAAATGATTTACTTGTAATACATTTACTTGTATAAATGCCTTCCTATCCTGTAATATACTGCTGATTTATACAATTAATTTTATAAGTATTCAATGCTTTTTATAGCTTATTTTTTATGAAAGCATTAAGTTGTTTTTTGCAATTGGTATTTATTTAAAATGATAGTGTGTATTACAAAAAAATTACTAATTAAATTAAATATGATTTAGTTATTAACATGGGCAGAGTTAACGAGGAGCAAGGAGTTAAAATGCCTCCCCACAACTTTATGGACGGGAGCATTATTTTTTTTATAATCAACAGCTTACAATGAACTCATTAAAATACTACAAAAATAAAAATAGTGCTGACAAGAAATATAGTCGGCAGTATCAGTTGTTATTTTGGTTGTATGCAAGATATTTTTTAAATAAGGCTGCAAGTTCAAACGAAAATATGATTTTTTTCCAATCTTGCAAGTCAAGATGTCCAAAATGAAATTTTAGAAATTATTTCACAAGAAGTTTGCTATTCAATGTTATGTTTCTCATAGAAACAAAATCAGGTTTATTTTTGGACTTATGACTTGGGAGTGGCCGATTCCGATTCCAGGAATCACTGATTCTAATGGTATCGAGGGATCATCAATTCTAAAGGTATCGAGGAATCGTCGATTCTAATGGTGTCGAGGAATCGTCGATACTCGATTCTCCATTGATTATGATTCTTGTTTTTCAACTGTTAAAATACATATGGGGTGTAATTTATATTAAATATAATTAATTATCAACTATGTCTTATTCAAGTGATAGTTGCTTTGAATGAATTAGAATATTAAAGCAAATGTCTATTTGAGATCACGAAAATATTATTATTATTTATGGCGCAACAGCATAGAAGATCAGAAGCTTATCTGGTCAGTTTGTCACTGCTCTTCTCGTTCTGTGGTCTCACTCTCTCTCTCCCCATCTCTGGCCGCCACTTCTCCGCCATCACTTCATACATGTCGAAACAAAAAATAGTTCCAATTTCTTCAATTATACAAACTTAAATGGCTATTACTGAAGATATGTTGTCATTATGAACTGAAGCTCATATTTGTAATTTTAAATAAATCATTACTTATCCAATATGTTTGTCACCATTCCTTATCATAAACCAAGGTTGGACGTTTCGTTTAGCCTGTTACATTAAAACGGAACTTTTGAAAGGCTTCACCATATGACCAAGATGTTAACTAAATTCATTATTAGAGAATATCATTTAGGCCAATATAACTATAAAGAATCGAGAATCGACTTAAGAATCGAAAGTAAAATTTAGATTCAAAATCGGAATTGACAAATTTAGGTATCGGCCAATCCCTACTTATGACTTTGCAAAATTCAAAAAAAAATTTTATTTTTAATTTTGCATTTTAATAAAAGTTTAGAAGTCCCCAATTTGCGTTTTATGAGAAACATATCGATTAATAACATACCCTAACTTACCAATAAAAAAGTAGCTTAAAACATGTACCTTAAAATGTAAGTTTTTGGACGCTGGCTCAATGTCGACAACCTTTTAAATGTTCTCTATTTTGGGGGCTTGTACTCCTGGACCCCATTTGATACATCGTGTGCCCCCTCCAGAACAAAACTCGTAACTCCGCCTATGGTTATTAACAGTAGTTATAAAAATTGTTTGTTATAATAATCTTAAATTCTCTGAATAAATCATAAGTAATTATTTGTGTAAGTAAGCGAAATGTATTAACTTACTTCCTCTTGTTTCAAAACAGTTGTTTCATATTAGTTACTCGAGTAATTACTTGTCTACTAATATAATTTAGAGTAATAGAACATTATGTAAAGGAGTGATTTATTATTTTTTTCATAACTTGTATTTAGTATTTGTAAAAACATGTTTACAACACTTAAATTTGTTTAGTACTTAGACAATAAAATCCAAATAGGTATGTAATTTGATCCTAAGCTTTATGTCTTCATAAATTGTTAATAATAGTAGGGTCGAAGACACTTTAGACTTCCATTGTGTCACTTTTATTTTGTGAATATTTAAAACTAAGAATAATGAAAATAATTAAAGTTAAAAACAGTGAAAACAAGCTTTTAATTTTGATTTGTTAGTTTTATAAATGACCCTATTAGTCCAATTAATTGTTGGACAGGAATGGAAAAGTGTGAAAAGAATTTTTAAAACAATGGAATTGTGAATTAAATCTAAACTCAGAAAAAATTCTTGTTCAGGATAAAATTGTTTCACAAATTATGTCTAGAGGAGAGAAAATTAAAGGGCGTAAATCAAATAATAGGTTAAACTATCAATTCTGGGAATATTCAGCGACTAACAATGAGAATAAGTGATGACAAATTTAGATTTTAAGTATGTACCAGGATGAAGTTTTTTTTACAGTCCTCATATTTATTATAATCAGTAATCCCTATAAATTTCCCTTTAAAACAATAGAATTACACTCTTTCTTGAATAAAAATTTTCACACATTCTTCTGTTATATCTATTTATTTAATGATATTTTAACTTCAACACACACAGATTAAAATGAAAAACACTTTCTGAAAATAATAAAAATTGTACCATATTAGGCTGTTGTAAATATTTTGATCTAGTGTCATTTCATTTCAATCTCTTTCTACTTTTCGCTGAAGGTTCTCCAACATTTATTTTTACTACTTGGCTTATTTTGTATTTGTATTTGTATAACCAATCCAGAATTCACAAATTTGTCAGCTTTTGTTATCAGCTCTCATTTTCTCTTGAACTTTTTTACTTTCTTTTAAAGGAATTACACTTTAGTTTATTTTAATGTAGTAATAATCAACACTATATAAACTCAATTACTCCACACACTACTTCCACATACAAATATCATAAAAGTATAGATAATGTTTGTGCTATTCAAAAAACATTGGTAGATATGTATACGAATGAGTTTATTTTACCTTTTCGTTCATTGTTTTTGAACCGGCACACAGCTCATTGGTTTTCTATCAGTAACTATTTGGACTAGTTACACACTTAATTTTAGATAGTCTGTTACAGTTTCAGACCAAGCAATGGAAATGGATCGAACAACATTAAACAAAATTAAACTGGAATATGTTTTTGTACTTCACTTGGTTTACACCTGTATTGTACAAATTTAGACGTTTATAATAAAACAAAGGGGTATTTTTTACTTAATTAAAATTAGAGATGGGCAAAATAATTCTTTTTTGGGATCAGATCAGTGTAGCTCACTCACTGAAAAGAGTTACATCCTTTTAGTAACTCGTCACTCACCCTTTCTTTCAACTTTTAGGAGCAGAAGAGATCTATTTAGGTGTTTAATAATATTTAATTTATTATTTAATAATACGTAAATTATATGTTTATTCATAAGTAATTATTTAAGGGACTAAGTGAAAACAATTAACTTATTGTGCTGATGTGTTTTGAAACTGTCATTTCATTGACAAAACCTAACTTCTACTGCCAGTTTTCCACTCAAGGTTGCAGGCATGTAATTTATGGGTGCGAAGGGGTGTGGGATGGCTGAGTTCTGTATTATGTATTGGAAAAGGGTATATCTTAGGGAATTTGTACAAATAAACTGTTCATTTCTAACTTACACATTTTATTTAGAAATTTTATGGAAATTAAAAATTACAAACGAGATCTAGTAACTCCTCAACACATGCGTGAATGATGAATGGAATTATTACATATCTCACTTCTCATTCTCTTTCCAAATTCCAAATGCTTCAGGAGTGGAGATTGGTCATCAGTAATTGACAGGGAATTAGGAAGTGAGACCTGGTGGGTGATCAGAAAGAAAGAGTGACTGCACTTTTTATCTGAGACCCAACAGGCTGTGATGTAGCAAGGCATTAAAAGTTACCCCTTTCCAGACTTCTCCCTCACTCTTCTCTGAAAGGAGTTAACTTGTGAGGGATCACTCTTTTCTAATTGAAAATTATTATACGTTTATTATAAATAATATATTGGTTGCTGAAGAACTAATTAGTCTCAGTATTAAATGTGATAGGAGTGGATCTTATTACTGTATTTAATTTGGCTTGAATGTATTGAAATATTTGATTTTAATCTGGTTTTAAAATTTCTAGGTATGTTGTGGCTGTTTTTGTAGCTGTGATTGTTCTAAGCACTGCATACGACTACTATGTCTGTCATCAGCCTTGTAAGTACTTACTGGATTTTGTTATTTTCCTTATTGTGTTTCCCTTAAGTTGGAATTACATGCATACGCTCTTATAATACAGTTCTTTCTGTTTTGTTCAAGAAACATTCTAATGATAATTGAATCATATTGATATTTCCAACATGTTGACAGCAGCCAGATCCATTGCATATCTCTGATCTCTTCAACACCAGCTCCTTGCTGACCAACTTTTTAGTATCTTGCTTAATACATGCTATATGTGTATTGAAAAGTAACCTTATTTGAAGTTTTTATTATCTGTTTATTAGGTCGTACTTCAATATTTGTTTAGTTTTATGTGCTTCTTTTAGATATTTTCAATAGATTGCATTTTCACTAGTACACAACTTGACGAGTTTAACTTTTTGGGTGACACTGTAACGTTGTTAGTAAATTTAATTCTTTTAGTTTAAGTTTTAGTTTTAAGTTCTAGCTTACAGTTTAGGCGTAATAATAACCGTCTATCTGTAACGCTTTTGATGGTAGAACTCCGTTACATTAAAATACTTTAATATACAAGGTTAAATCATTCAAACTAGCAGAGTCTCATTAAATTAAATCTTAAGGCTTATTAACTTGAAATGCAAGGAATTGAGTGCTGGTTAAATAATTACTCTTTTAAATTCAATTAAAACAAATTATACTCTTTTTATTTAACAAAAAAAATCAGATAAGTTATAATCATGATACAAATTTCTTGACATTCAGTTACGGAACATTTAATAATTTTACTTATGAATTTTTAAGGATAGCAATCTAACAATCAATTAATCAATCAATGGCTCAATCAATCAATGGCTGATAATGAATCTACACTCGAGTTTACTTGCTTTTTTCATAATCAAATTTTATAATTCAAAGTGAACACAATTGCACCAAAATATGCATAAATTACAGTTACGTAAATGAGTTGAAACGTTCAAGGTTCTTTAGTTTCAGTTATGCAGTATAACATTTTAAATTTTGAAATAAATCTTTAAAGTCTTAAATCGTCCACTTAGCTGTATTCACATGTCGTAACCTCGCATCCTCCTTGTGGAAAGTCTCAGGAAATGTCATCGGTAACTTCAGCGTCCCATCTTTGTACTCGGTTACTTACGCTGTCTTCTATCCCATGATTATAACATGTTTTAAAAGGGAGTTTAAATTAAACTTTGAAAACAAAATAAAATTTTCTTGCTCTCGGACACGTCCGTTGCCCATTACATCTTGGCTAAAAGAGGCCTTAAAAAGTAGTTGCGAGCAACCTTCCTACCTACCGCGCATCTGGGCGGGCGCATCCCGACTTTTAATTACTTGTTTTAAAATTCTCCGTTAGATGTCACTATCAACCAGAGATCTCATTAAAATATTTCTCATATATTACAATTTTTTTTTATACAGTTGTACATTATTACAAATTTTTGAATACATTCTCGTTTGTTTTCTGAACCTTGCCAATTTAATATGTAACATCATCTAAAGTGTGTTACAACACACTTGGACCTACAAGATGGTCTAAGAATAGATCACACAATATATCAACAAACACATCTTTTTATGCAAGTGGTCCTTGTAATAAAGGCTTTGTTAACACGTTGACTGCGGGTGATAGGGATCCTGGCCATGGTTGCGAGTCCCCAGATGCGCATGGTAGGGATCCCTACTATCTGTCCACTGGTGATTTATTGGTTGAGTGTGCTTTTAGTATGTGGTAGAAGTGAATTTTGTCGTTCCTTGGGAAGTATCTTAGTGACAATTTACACATGTTTCTTTTTGTCTCCGGTGTGTCTTCGTTTTGTTGTTTAAGTTATAGTTTTGATATACTAATGATATGGTCATTCCGATCAACAGGGGGCAACTTGAAAGGGTAAAACCATTGCCAAAAAATGTCGTTCATGTGCTCTTAATGGTTATGATCAACGCTCACTACCTTTTCAACAAAGAGCAAGATTCAACCAACGGGAAAAGAATGAAAATGTATGATCTTCATCTCTCAGTGGTTGATTCTCTGCTTCCCGCCCTACCTGCTCCAGAAAGACCATTGAAGCGCAGATGTGTCCCGGATGTACCTTCAAAAATAACTGATGAAAGGGGCGATGGAAAAGGTACTATGGGAGAGCGGTGCCCTGTTTCTCATTCGTGTGGTATTAAAAAACGTGTTGTATGGCAGTGTGTGGAATGCGAAGGACAGCCAGGACTATGCGTCCCAAAGTGTTTCGATGACTACCACAGTAATTAATCACAACTAATCAAGTTATTCAGGTGGGATTGTTGGGCTGTATATATATGTGACTTAGGCTTATTTTTATTCATTTCTCATTCTTTAATAATAATTGTTTAATATAAATATAGGCAAAAATTACTAGTATTATCATAATATATGTGCTACAATGAAAAACTGACCTTCTTTAGTGCAAACCAGTGCAGTCTACTCTCCCCAGATGCGCATGGTAGGGATCCCTACCATGATTTTAAAATGGTTACCACGGGGTTTTTATGGCATGTACTGTGTTTAAAGTACACTTATTTTTACTACTTTACCAATTCAGTTTGATAATTTCAGTTTCATTTTTTTTAATCCTTCAATTTTTCTTTTTTTGGATGACTTCTAGTACTGATAAAATATATATCTTCATTAATCACTTTAACATTAAATTCAAGAGTATATATCTTCATTGAGAAAATGACGTCACATGTTTTCTCGTTATAGAAACACACGCATTTTGTTGCCTAGAATAAATAGAATACACCTAAAGATACAAAAATGAAAATTCAATAAAACATTGTCCTTAATAACATTATAAAATAACAATACGGAGTAAATTAAAAATTGGAAAACTATCAAATGTAATATTGTTTGATTCCTCTTCAACTTGAACTACTAGTTTACTCTTAAACACTTGAAGATATATTGATTTATGATATGTGAACTTTAGTAGCATTTATTTAATTTTTTTTGTTTAATGATAATTGCTGTTTCAGGAGATGTACGAGTATTCCATAGTCAAATCAAATGTAGCTCCATGTTCAGGTCTGAGTTGACAATGGAATATATCTTATGGCCTGTTATCATTAAACAAAGAAATAGGCCAGTGTCATATATTAAAATATATTCTTGAATTTTGTAGTCCATTACGTTCGGTGAATCTTATTAATCACTTAAACAATAGTTTATGACTATTGTTTAAGTGATTAATAAAATATATTGAAGGGTTTAAGTAAATATATATTTCTATTTTATAGATATTTATTCAATAGCGTATTTTTATTTAAAAATTTCCATTGTTAATTTTTCATGAGTTTATACTCACATAACAGTAATTAATTTGTAGTTATGTGCAAACTACAAGCAATTAAATATCAAAATCTTGTTGCTATTCATGACGAGCTGGTTGTAAATGACTTATTACACTTTTGCTATTACTTGCAACAAGACTTTTTGTTAACTAAAGTTGTTAAATTGTTAGCTTACACTTGGAGGAAACATTTTCGTCTTACTACTTCTTCAGCCTCGTATTTTTGCCGCTAGGAATGCTGCAGTTGTGCTTCCTCAATACCATTATTTTGAAAGTTAGAAGGGATGTGATCGAAGAGTATGTGTGATCTGTGCCATGTTTGTTCATTTAAGATGTCATTTTTATGAGTGTTGCTATGACTGTATATTTCAAACTGTTCTAGTGTGTTTAATTTATTGCCTTTGTTGCATGTGTGGAGGATGCTCATGTTATTTTCCATACTTTTGCAAGAGTGTTTAGTGTCCATAAGGTGATTTGCGAAGGTGGATTCAATAGTAGTGTGCAGTGCGTTTTTGTGTTCTTTATATCTTTCGGCGAAAGATCTGCCTGTTTGTCCAATATAGAACTTATTGCAGTTGTTGCATTTTAGTTTGTATACTCCTGGGTTATTGTATGTGTTGGTACTGTTATTAATGCTGTGTCTGATAGCTGTTTGGCTTTTATTTGTTGTTCTGTAAGCTACATTGTGTCCTGCTTTTTTGAATTGGTGTACTATTTTATTTGTGAGTTTGTTTATGTATGTGAGGGTGATGAACTTGTTTGTGTTTGTCTTGTTGTTACATTTCTTGTTGAGTATTTTTCTGTGTAGTTTGTCTATTAAATAATTGTCATATCCATTTTTGTGAGCTAAATATTTTATTGTGTTTAGTTCCTCTGTGTATTTAGTTGTGGACATAGGTATTTTATTTAGTCTGTGTAGTAAATGTTTGAATGCTGTGTGTTTATGTTGTATTAAATGGTTCGATGAATTGTGTATCAGTGTGTCTGTCATGGTTGGCTTGCAGTATATGTTGAATTCATGTTGTTTTGATTTTTTGTTTTGATGATGTCTAAGAAATTCAATGTTTTGTTGTTTTCGAATTCTGCAGTGAACTGGATATTTTTGTGTATTTTGTTTATATGTGTTTGGAGTTGTTGGCATTGTCTTATGTTTCCTCGGTATAGTATTATAATGTCATCTACATATCTGTGCCAATATATTATCTTATCTGCATGTTTGTTGTTATTTATGATTTTATTCTGTTCTATGTCTGTAGGAATACTTCTGCGGGAATGCTTGAAATCGGCGAACCCATTGGTAGGCCTTGTTTCTGTGTGTAATATTTGTGGCATTGTCTTATGTTTCCTCGGTATAGTATTATAATGTCATCTACATATCTGTGCCAATATATTATCTTATCTGCGTGTTTGTTGTTATTTATGATTTTATTCTGTTCTATGTGTTGTAGGAATACTTCTGCGAGAATGCTTGAAATCGGTGGATCCATTGGTAGGCCTTGTTTCTGTGTGTAATATTTGTTGTTGTGAGTGAAGTAGTTCTGTAGTGTAATGGTGTTCAAAATGTGTACGATTTCTTTTGTGATTTTTTCTGGAGCGTTGTTAAGTCTTAGATTGTGTCGTAATATGTTTAGTGTTTCTGTGACTGGGATATTGGTATATAGATTTGTGATGTCAAACGATGCCAGGGTTGAGTTATGAGGGATTTCATGTTCTTAATTTTGTTTACTAGATCTATTGTGTTCGTTATATTTATGTGTGTGTGTCTAGTTTTATGTATTTTCTAATAGTTCTATTTATATGGCGTGCTAGTTTGGGTACGGGTGATTGTTGTCTGTTGATTATCGGTCTTATTGTTGTTCCTTGTTTATGCAGTTTAGGAACACAATAGATCTAGTAAACAAAATTTAAAACATTGAAATCGCTCATAACTCAACCCTGGCATCGTTTGACATCACAAATCTATATACCAATATCCCAGTCACAGAAACACTAAACATATTACAAGACAATCTTAAACTTAACAACACTCCAGAAAAAATTACAAAAGAAATCATACACATTTCGAACACCGTTACACAACAGAACTAGTTCACTCACAACAACAAATATTAGACACAGAAACAAGGTCTACCAATGGGTTCACCGATTTCAAGCATTCTCACAGAAGTATTCCTACAACACATAGAACAGAATAAAATCATAAATAACAACAAACATGCAGATAAGATAATATATTGGCACAGATATGTAGATGATGTTATAATACTATACCGAGGAAACATAAGACAATGCCAACAACTCCAAACACATATAAACAAAATACACAAAAATATCCAGTTCACTGCAGAATTTGAAAACAACAAAACATTGAATTTCTTAGACATCACCATAACAAAAAATCAAAACAAACATGAATTCAACATATACCGCAAGCCAACCATGACAGACACACTGATACACAATTCATCGAACCATTTAATACAACATAAACACACAGCATTTACCAAATAAACATTACCATCAACGTAAATGTTTGCATTTACCAAACAGACTAAATAAAATACCTATGTCCACAACTAACTACACAGAGGAACTAAACACAATAAAATATTTAGCTCACAAAAATGGAAATGACAATTATTTAATAGACAAACTACACAGAAAAATACTCAACAAGAAATGTAACAACAAGACAAACACAAACAAGTTCATCACCCTCACATACATAAACAAACTCACAAATAAAATAGCACACACACTTACTTCTTACTTCTTAGTACGGGCGTCCAGCATCAATCATAGCCGATGGCCCGGTGTCCAATGTACGCAGCACAAGCAAGCTGCCAGTGTTTTTTACTTTTAGGGATGTCCTCAAAATCATTGACTTCTGCTCTTAGTAGGTCACGTGAAAGAATTGGATAGCTGCAATGCAGAAGAATGTGCTCCAGATCCTCTTCATCGTCTTCGCATAATGCACAGTGCGACGAATCAGTAAGGTTGAAGCGGAATAGGTACTTCTGCGTAACTATGTGACTGATTCTAGCTCTTGCTGCAAAAGATGCTAGTTGTCTTTGCACGCCCTTATATAAGTTCCCATCAGTTGCCAGGGGTTGAATCTTGTGTAGGTGTCTCCCAATGGTTGACTGATTCCATTTCTCTGACCAGGCTTTATAGAAATATTTGTTGCTTTGGTTCCTACAGTGAAGCAATGAAACCCTCTTCTCATCTGTAGGCTGCATTTTAGAGGCTGCTTTCGCTATTTGGTTCGCAACCTCATTTCCGTATACGTCACAATGAGATGGTACCCACTGCAAAGTAATCTCACATCTATGGCTCTGTAGTTCACGAAGCAGGCGTCTAATTTCCATGATACGAAAAGCATATGCCGTAGGTTCGGAGTTCAAGATAGCCTGCATAGCACTTTTGGAGTCCGTTAAGACACAGACTTACGATACTTTCAATGATAAACAACTTGTAAGCGCTGCATTTATAGCTAGTAATTCTGCGTCCATACTGGACAATGAGTTTGCTGGCACATAGTACCTATCACCAGTTGTTTCATTAAAGTAACCGGCACCCGCAACTTTTCCTTCAATGTCCACTGAGCCGTCAGTGAATATCTTGATATAGCGATCATAAAGCTCATTTATCATGGACAATGCTTCACTTTTCAAGATTGCTGGGTGGTTGTTTTTCGTTAACCGGTTTGGTAGTTCCATAACAATTTCCACTCCATTCCATATGCCTGGTCTGTCATCATATGTCACTGGGACGGTTTCAGGAACGCCACACATTAACATGGAGGCCATGGACTTAATTTGACACGTGAATGAGTTTCTGATGTTACTGCTTGCATTTATCACGATATGTAGAGGATGGTTAGGTATTGATGACTGTATTCTTAAGTATTTGGTCCACATTTGCCTTCTGATATATATTTCAATAGGCTCAACACCCAGTTCCACTTCCATAGCAGAGGTAGGAGTGGTGCTCAGGCATCCAAGGCATGTATGGAGAGCCGCTGCTTGAATGCGGCCTATTTTGTCAATGTGTGTTTTGGCTGCAGCTCCCCAAACCTCACAGCAATAGGTAGCTTTGGAGCGTTCAAAGGCTAAGTAAAATGATCTTAGTGTTGTTGTGTCTGCACCCCAGTTGCGACTGGCCACTACTTTGAGCGCATTCAGCCGTGATGTGCACTTCTCCAAAACATAGTCCACTTGCTTTGCCCAACGTAATTTTGAATCCAACACTACTCCCAACAATTTTGGGTTAGGGTTAAATTTCACGGGAACATCTTGTATTCGTAACTGTGGTATGTAGTTTGCCAAATTATTTCTTCTCGTGAAAAAAGAGCACTCTGTCTTGTCCAGAGATACTTTAAGTGACCACTTTCCACACCATTCCATTATCTTGTGTAGAGCTAGTTGAACCAAATCTATCGCTTTGAGATGGTCTTCATCCGATGCCCAGATCGTGCAGTCATCCGCGAATGTACAGCTGGACACTCCAGGAGGGAGCTGGGCCGAGAAATCGTGAAGTGCGATATTAAAGAGGGTTGGGCAAATAATTCCACCTTGGGGAATGCCATTTGCAACAATGTGATTTGATGAGATGGTTCCATTTACATCCACCTGAATGCACCTGTTTTCTAGGTAAGATACAATATATTTCAACATCTTGCCCCTTATGCCAAGCTTCATACACTGGAGGATAACCGTAGCATGCGGAATTTTGTCAAAAGCTGCTTCGTAGTCGATCATCACCGCAATTGTAGCCTTCTTTCGTTCAAAACCTTTGTAAATTTGGTCTGTGAAATATAGCAATGCATCCGTAGTGCTCCTCTGACGCCGGAAACCAAATTGGAGATTGCTCAGTTTATCATCGTTTTCTAGTCTCCATGTCAGTCTTGCGTTCACTAGACGTTCCATGAGTTTCCCCAGGCAGGATGTCAGCGATATGGCTCTATAAGATTCTAGTTGCGATTTGTCTTTTCCAGATTTGCGGATAGGAATGATTCGAGTGGTTTTCCATTTTTGCGGTGTTTCTCCTGTTTTCCAGACATCATTGAATAAATTTAATATGTTGCTGAGCATCCTTTGTGAACAGTTCTTCAACATATCATTATGGAAATTATCCGCCCCAGGAGATGAACAGTTGATTTTTGCCAAGGCATTTGTCAGCTCTTTCATTGTAAATGGTGCATTATCCATATCTTCATGTATACATAGCAGTTCCATGCAGCAGGTGAAGAATTGCTTTTCATCTGTTAGATTCATTGGCCAAGACACTCGCTTTCCCGATCGATTTGAATAATGCTTGCTGAAGGCATTTGCTTTCTCTTGGTCCGCTATCAGGAGCACTCCGTTCGCCAGTTTCAATGAATGAATTTTCCTTGATGATTCACCATTCGTAGCTTTAAATTTTTTCCATACCGTGCTTGATGGGGTGTTTATATTCATAAAGCCGACAAACTCTCTCCATGATTTTCTTTTAGCTTCAGTGATAGCTTTTCGTAGGGTGGTGTTGCATCTATTATATTCCATTCTGTTGTTTGGGTGTCTGTTTTTCACCCATCTTTTCCGAGCTTTAATACGGTCTTTCCTAAGGCTTTCAATGCCATCATTCCACCAGTTGTTCATGTAACTTTGTTTTTTATTGCCAGTTTTTTTAGGTATGCTTTTATTTGCAGCATTTAAAATGCCGTTTTCAATTGATGTTAGATTATGTTCAATTTCTAAGACGTTTAGGCGAGTTTCTTCAGTAAAGGTAATCCAGTCTGCCTTCTCAATTTTATATCTGCTGTGAACAACTGCGTTGTTTACCATCTGTTCGTTCTTGACTCTAATCTCAGTATACACAGGCAGATGATCGCTGCCCAAATCTTCGCCTACTCTCCAGCAATTCACTCTCCTCCACACATCTGGGCTGGTAATTACGAGGTCTGATGTGCCTAAAGTTTCTGTTGACGCAGACTGATACGTAGGGTGAAGCTTATCGTTCAGCAACACCTTGTTGCCCGTTGTCAACCAATCGTACAAAACATTCCCGTTGCCATTGGAAGGGCCGTCGTTCCAGGAGTGGTGTTTACAGTTAAAATCTCCTACAATGATAGCATTGTTGTCCATAGATAAAAGTATTTGAAAGTCGTCGCTACGGATACCTTGTCCAGGTACATAAATGTTGCAGAGATTGAATACATCATCCTTGTTCATTCTGATTTTAAACTTGGCGACCTCGATTTTTTGATTCATCCAGATATCATAGGTTTCCACAATTAGTGAATCATGAATTAGAGTTACCAGGCCTCCTCCTGTACGGTCTTCTCTTGAGGCGTTGTACATTTTAAAACCATTAAATCTGGGATGGTACTTTTCATTTACAGGTGAAGACGCTTCCTGAATACAAGCAATCTTGACATGTTCAGTTTTGAGTACTTTTTTAGTTCGTCCGATTTTTTCTGCAGAGACCTTGCATTCCAACTCATGATTATCAATTTCTTATCCATCTCTGTTCGTTGGACGCGTTGTGACTTTGGCGTGATCGCAACTTTTCCCTCTCTTTGAATGTTGTACCTATCGATACGTGCCCGTATTCATGTTTAGCTTTCCGTTTTATTTCACTTAATAAGTTTTTCACAATACTTCTTGACGGGCACCATATTTCTGTTCTTTGGAAAAATCCCATTCCTCTTGCTCTCATGATGAGGCTTTTGTCAATCCCGAGATTAAGCCGTATTGACTTAATACTTTATCCTGTCATATTCCATATTAAAACTTTCAACCTGTCCGGGTGTTCTCGTCTCGAAGAGACACGTCAAAAGCCCTTAGAAGGGCTGGATAAGACGCTTGTTTGATTATGCTTGTACATGGGACTTTCTCTTGGAAAGCTAATGCTAGCGTTCGGTTCACTGTAAACAGCTATCCAGGGGCAGGACGAGGACCAACCAGCTCACCCCCTAAAATAGCACACAAATTCAAAAAAGCAGGATACAATGTAGCTTACAGAACAACAAATAAAAACCAAACAACTATCAGACACAGCATTAATAACAATACCAACACATACAATAACCAAGGAGTATACAAACTAAAATGCAACAACTGCAATAAGTTCTATATTGGACAAACAGGCAGATCTTTTGGCGAAAGATATAAAGAACACAAAAGCGCACTGCACACTACTATTGCATCCACTTTCGCAAATCACCTCATGGACACTAAACACTCATGCAAAAGTATGGAAAATAACATGAGCATCCTCCACACATGCAACAAAGGCAATAAATTAAACCCACTAGAACAGTATGAAATATATAGACATAGCAACACACATAAAAATGACATCTTAAATGAACAAACATGGCACAGATCACACATACTCTTCGATCATATCCTTTCTAACTTTCAAAATGATGGTACTGAGGAAGCACAACTGCAGCATTCCTAGCGGCAAAAATACGAGGCTGAAGAAGTTGTAAGAAGAAAACGTTTCCTCCAAGTGTAAGTTAACAATTTACCAACTTTAGTTGCCAAAAAGTCTGGTCACAAGTAATAGCAAAAGTGTAATACAAGCAATTGATATTGTATGTTTTTATTTACCAGATCAATGGTGATCTGAAAATATTACTATTTTTTTATGACAGTTTTATGAATTAATATTTCAAGTCTATAAAATAATATTAGCTAAACATGTATTTTCTCTGTTTACAGCCAAAAAAATGCGTATATTGACAGCATTCTCCCTGCAAGCTAACACACAGAAACTGCTGCGTATTAACTCTTCCTCCAGTGTCCTTTCTGTCTTATACTTCTTAAGGTTTTTTGCCATTGTGTGGATTCTAGCAGGTCATAGGTTTGATTTAATCTTGTCTGTGCCCCAGTTAGACCTTACAGTCACTCGCAAAGTAAGTTATAATAAATTAGAAACACATACTTTTGGTTTTGATGATCTGTTATTCTAATTTTATTGATAAAATGCTTAATTAGGAAGTTTCATAGTGTTTTTTAATTCAAGTTTACTGTATTTAGAGTTAGGATTTCTTTAGAGAGTTTTTGTTTCGAAAACTTGTTGAAACTTCTGTTTAGTGAATCTGGCTAAAAAGTTTAAAAATTACAACCTTTCCAGGATTATTGAGAAATATCTTTAGTCAGCATATGAAAGACTTGTAAAAGAAATTTACAAAAACTTGTGTAGTATGACACACACATATAGGGTGAAAGGTGGCACAAAATGAGTATTCAAACACAATTTTTTTTGTTATAAATCAGAAGCTTAAAAAGTTATTACATATTTATGAAAACTGAAAAAAAAATGCTAATGATTTAATAAGACGCATCACTACCACAAGGTTGAAACATTTTACTATTTTACTGCTTGACTATATTGCAAAATTTATTTTACTATAAAATACAATAAGACAATTGTTTTTAAAACATTTTAAAGAATAATATGTATTGACTTTCCATTGGAAACAAATTCTTTTAGTTTTTCTTTTTTCTGAAAGATGTGCAATTGTTCCTTTATTAGAAACAAACAGGATTGGGTTTCAGTTGAATTTTTTGTTTTTATAATTTGAAAGCTTCGTTTTAGGAAGACCAGTTGTTTTACTACTCAATTAAGGCAGCAATTATCTTTAAAAAAAAAAAAAAACAACTGTGTTCATATTTAACTGTATAGTACCAGCTGATTTTACTTCTTGCTTTCTTAAGAAAGCAGTGGTGCCATTTTTTAAAACTGAAAAAAAGTTTATGCCTGTAAATTTTGTTGCACTTGTCAAATGTGTTATCTTTTCATTTATTTTTTTTATCTGGAAAATTGGAAAATGAAGTTCCTGAGATAATAACCCAAAACAAATCTGTTTAATATTGTTTGAGTATTAACATATCTTATTTATTGAGTGTATCCAAACAAAAATTCCAAGTATTCAAACAGCTCAGTCTTCTATTGGAACCATAATAATGCATTGATAACAATTGGATTATTAAAATAACGTTTTTTCAAGTAGCTTAATGATCTACCATTAAGGATGTTTTTAGTAGGTTACAGTAAGCTTATCTTTCAACTAGTGAACTGGTTAATGGCATATAAGATCAATGTGTAATTATAACACTCCTTATGTTATAGAATGTTAGTAAGAATGGGCCAGTAAATTATAAATAATGCTTGTAAAAAATTATTTTAAAACACTTAATTGAATATAAACGCATTTCTAAAAGCATTATCGATCATTGAAACAATTACAAAGATGTGAATAGTTGTGGCATGGAGAAATGGATAAACACATTTATGCAGAGTTAAACACAAATTATTAGTAACTTTTGTTATACAGTGAAAGACCGAACTTAACAGAAGATACAGATATGAATAAGTAGTTATCAGCTGATACAGAAAGATAAAATGGTTTCTTTATGAAAATATGGTTTTCATGAGTAAATGAAATAGATTTCTAGCTTCACCACCATCAATATTCACTATGAACAGGACAAGAGTATTGGAGTCATGCCTGGGAAATGTAGAGCACAATGGTGAACATAGTGTTTGCTACTTGGTGGTAAAGTATTGTGTATTGTGTCTTTGCAACAGTATTTTGTACAGTGTGATGTGGGTACTGTTATTTTATTGAGTGTTGCATTTACTAATCTGTTCCTCACATAACTAAGTTTTACTTTATGTTTGCAGTACATTTTAAGTCTTAATAAGAAATACAAAGCTATTTAATTCTGAAATGCCTTTTTATAATTTAAATAAATTTTGTATCATTTCTTTATAACAGAGTTGGAATTACTAGGGATTTTAGATGGCCAGATTTCTGATTTGTCAGGTTCTATTTTATATATTATAATATCTTAATGGGTTAGTGAAAACCTTTTTAATGGATAGTGATAATCTAATAAACGAATAGTTACATTAGATCATATTTGATAGTGTCTTAGTGTGGCATTGATTAGTTTAATATAAAAACTAAAGTTTTGTTGATCATCATGAGCAATAAAATCTAGAGGATTTTATTCACAAGAATTTTTAACATTTATCATAAAATCTAATTTTTTAAATTTTGTTATGAAATCATCATAACATCAGAAAAGTCATAACATTGGATTTCTCTAATGGCTGCAATTCGCAGTGTTTTTTTTTTGTGTGACTAAATGTATTTCTTATTGTAATAGTTTAAAAAAATTGTTTCAGTACTTGACAGTGTGGTGGATGGCTCCATTGCTAGATGTCAACATTGCAGTTGAAATATTTTTCCTTGTCTCAGGATTGTTGGTTGCCCTTAATTTTTTAAAAGCCCGGCAGTCTGGTCAAGAGTTCAGCCTCTTCCAGTATTATGTACATCGTTACATCAGGTACATATTTTAAATATTTTACAATTTTTAAAATGCAATGGCTTTACAAAAGTAATAAAAGATCAATTCTTTTTAATACCTGTTATGTATTGTTTGTGATTCAATTGTAAACTTTTGAGGCAGTACATCAATATTTTTGTTCAAATTCTAATTGTAAAATTGTAAAAAAATTATAAAATCTTGTTTTAGAAGGGGTTACTAAAATAGCTAGTGATTATCTATCTGAGAGGGGGGAGTTTCTAAACACTTTTATTCGTTTAATATTTCACTTTATAGTAATCATGTGCACTTTAGGATCACATGAAACAGATATAATAAATAAAATATTCTTATTGTAAATGAAAAACAATAACGCTATATTTACACTCAGTCATTTGGATGATAACATTACAAACAATTCTAAGCTCAAAATCTTAACAATATTAGAAAGTTGTTTACTGTGGATTTAGAGAGATGGATTGTAAATAAAATAATGGAGAACAGAATAAATGCGATTGGAATGTTATTTTGGAGAAGAAGCTGCAGACTAATGGTAAGAGAGAACGTACATAATGAAAACATAAGAAAATAAATTAATGTAAAATAGGCACTAAATGGAGAATTAAAAATACAAAAACTACCTAGGTATGGGGATGTGCAAAGAATGAATGAGACAGTAATAGCACTGAGAGTTTGGAAATGGAAACCAAATAGAAGAAGAAAGAGGGAGCATTCGAAATTGCAATGAAAGAGACAAATATAAATGGAAAAAAGAAATCCATGATATAAATCAATGATATCAATGAGGTAATTGTATATCATAAACAGAAATGGCTAAAGAGATGTAGTAAATAGCAACTTATGTGGTACAAGAACACGGATAATTAAGTAATAACCACTTACACTACAAAATAATTTCAAGCCCTAATATTTAGTTAATTAGAGCTTAGCTAGTGAGAACTATTCACAACGTTAAAATACATAATAGTAAACTCAAAATCTCACCACGCATTAGTTTTATAATAAAAACAAACACACTAGTTCATAACACAGACTAGTTTTGGCAATGATGTCGCCTTCCTCAGTGCTTGGCTACTACTGAGGTGGTAGATTTCAATGTGTGATAAGATTTTGAGTTTACTATTTTGTTTTTTACTGTTGTAATTTCAAGCACATAAATTGTAACTATGCAAAAATAATTTAGTGAAAGATACAAAGATTTGTCGTTGACATTTAAATGAAAAAATGAACATAGTTATTGACTTTATATAAAATTTGGAGATTTTGGGATAATTCAAGACCTTTTATTCACCTAAAATTGTACACTAACCATCTTCTCATAGCCTTTTTTACTCATATCACATCTACCACTTTACACAGTGAAATGGACTGTTCAACATCTTCCCCAGCAAATACTTAGCTTAAATATGTTTTGGTTCAGTTTATTAATTTATTTGTATACTAACATTTAGTTTGCTCAGTTTTTCTGACTATCTTAGTATTTGAAAAGCGTTTCTATACCCAATTAGAAGTTGCTTTTAAAAATGTTTGTAGTTTATTTATAGCTGATTCCAAATTATTACTATTGAAAGTGATAATGCCCTAAGTTTAGGTTTTGGCTTAAGCCAAAATTTCTTGTTAACAAGAAACAATAAAACGAGATTTATGAATTTCGTTTGTTAGTAAAGTTAGCTTTTACTTTAAACTTGAATGTACACTCTTTTTTTCATTTTGTGTGCGTTTGTTGGATCAAAGAAGTTAACTTTACTAGTTTTTGTTAAAAAAAAAATGTTGACTCATTAATAACTCATAGATTTTTTTTCACAGACTGATCTTCAAACAACAATTTTATTTACCTATGATTTTACCTTAGTATATAATCCAGTATATATAAAAGGCATCTATCAAGTGCATTAAATCTTCAATTGTGAATATTTGATTTACTTGTTGTTTATAACATTTAATGAATATTAGTTTATTGTTCGTTCCTTTCAATGCATCCTTCAACACACAATTCCATATTAGATGACACTTAAACCAATTTTTTTTCTTTTGTTTTGTTTCAGTAATTTTCTTTCTTAATGTGTTTTTTCAACACAACTTAATTTCTCATTTTCTTCAGTAGCTTATTTATTTTTTCTACACATATTTTAAATTTATTTGTACCATATTTTTTGTTTAATCTTGAACTAGAGTTATTAATATACATACAAGTATAAATGTTAGCTAATGTAAAACATATATAAACATGTACTTATCTATAGCAGTATTTTTTTCCTAAACACTTTTAAATGTTTTAAAATGTTTTACGGTCTGAGTTACGGTCTGAGTTGACAATGGGATACATCTCCCGAAACAGCTGTCCTCAACAAACAAAGTAAGTGCTACTATAGGCAAGTTTTTAAAACATTTAAAAGTGTTTAGTGATTACTAGTAGATCACGTGAAGATGGAATCAAGAAATGTTAGTATTTTTTTATGTAATAATAAGAAATTTATAATAAGATGTCTTCCTTTTAAGATGTAGACAACTGTTGACCTGCAGATCTCATTATAAGAAGAGCTACTACTTGCAAGTTTTATAAATTGTTAACATTTATAGCTTACCTGTCACACATTGTTGGGTTGTCAAAAGAAAGGAATGTAAAGCAAACTTGTTATGAAAACTTTAATTTAAATTGTGTAATTGTTATTGAAAATAGATGTATTTACTTGGGAAAATATTTTAAAGAAGTGTTTTAGTTGTATTTATTCAAGTCCTTATGAATAAAAACATCTTCCCATCAATCTTTATTCTCCTTTAAGTTTTACAAAAAACAAATTTCATGAATTCTAACCATCTACTTATGCTTACTGAAAAACAACTACAGCCACCGACTATCATTTGCCACCATAGATTAGTAAAAAAATTCCAATCAGTATTTCTAGGATTCAGGCTAATATATAATAAATAAATTCATATATATCCGTAAACAAAACAATTTAGCGTAATTCTATATCATAATACATTCAAATAATACATAAACACACAAAAAATAGAAGTAATTTTTATTATATTCAAATAGCTAAGTAAGATTTAAATTATAATTAATTATAGTTATGAACTTATAAATTTAAAAAGTTTTCAATCCAATAGAATTTAAACTTGATAATGTACAGTAAAATAATATATAATTTACACTTTAAAACAGCTGTTATGCAAACTAACTTAAATACATCTATACTATTATATAAATAGTCATGGTGTGTGTGTGTGTGTGTGTGTGTGTGTGTGTGTGTGTGTGTGTGTGTGTGTTACTCAATCACGTAAAAACTACTGGACCCATTGAGCTGAAATTTTCAATGGACATTTTTTTGACCTTGGTTAACACATAGGCCTATTTTTATTTGGAAATTCCATCAGGATACCACCTCACTGGTCTTGAAAACTCCCTTAACATCTAATTATCTATACCTCATTATATACTTGGCTTAATCAGCTGATAGTAAATGTGTTTTAATCACCTGTAAACATTACTTTTAGGCACCACTAAACAGGTGATAGTAAATGTTTGTTGTTATTCATCTTTCACTTTACGAAGGTCATGTTACTAGCAGAAGGTTTTCCTTGTCTTCTTTTTTCAAGACAATAATCGGTAAAGCTTATAAACGATAGTTTGATATATTTATTCGGATTTAATTTCAGTAAATTAAATTCAACCCAAATACAAATACAACTAAACAAATACAAATATACATCAACCACTTACGTAGGACGGGTACTCTGCTATTAGACCAATAAAAATGGGTGTGAGAAAATCTTTTCACTTAATTCAAGTGTCAGCTGTTCGTCATAGCATGATTAATGTTAATTGGATTAAAGTTGCATTGACTATTAGTTAAATCTATGTTAATAACGTTAGATTTCAATTTAAGTGACTAAATGTTAGATCAGGAAAGTTGTAGCATTTTTAATACTTGTTTTGAAAAATATCGCCAGAAAAACTTTGAGGGAGGGTACTCAACATTCCAAAGTTTCATGTTAATTGGATTAGCTAGATGTTCTGTATTAGTAATACTTGTATTTCAATTTAAGCGTCTGAATCCAGGTGCAGTTTTATTACAAAAAAACTTTAAAATAGTTGATATTTTTCAAAAAAGATGTTTTGTACTAGATCAGCAGGCCTGTCCAGAAAGAGGGACAAGGGGATCAGTTGCCCAGGAGCCTGGGCTCCGGAGGGGCCCGGCCAGGTTGGTATTTTTTTACTGGGGAAATAATTACTCGTGTGACGAGATCAGTAAAAGAGATTAAACCATATCAATATAGTAAAAAAGTACAATGTACAATTGTTCAAGTTTTTAATGGCAAGCATACTCATTAAATGAAATGTTCTATTCACACAAAAACCAATGTCTTAGTTGTGTAAACGAATACCAGTTTACACTAGTTGAGTAAACGAATAGTGTAAACTAAACCTTAGTTTTATAAAGATGAGATTCAGTAAGCCTAGTTGATTTTAACACGGAAACAATAATTTATTTATAATGTCAAGAAAAATACAGGATTTTATAGGCCTATGTTGGAAGTAATGAAGGGTCCTGTACTCATGTTTGCCTAGGGGCCCAAAATTTCTCTGGGCAGGCCTATATATTAGTACATTGTTGTTTGAACTAGACTCATTTGTAATTAATGAAAATCCTCAAAGTGAATAATAAGTTTAAAATAGGAACAAAAATTAGTGATTTACAATAGAGATAAGAACAGAAACATATTTTTATCCAAATATGACTATCCTCATTTAATTTTTTAGAAAAATGTCTTAAAACTTCGTCATACTCTCCATATTACTATCAGAAATATAGTGTGTTCTTCTATTAAGGGAAAAATAGATATTATTTGAAGGTATCAACAAATGTTATTTATTAATATTCATTTGTTAATTTTTGTAGCAAAAAATGCTCTGTATTAATACAATTAATATGTTCATAATAGGCTAACTCCAAGTTTGGCATTAGTAGTGCTGATGGAAGCTACCCTCATGTACCAAGCTTCGGAAGGCCCTATTTGGAAGCGACTTGTTGGTGATTGTATGGACAAGTGTGCAACTAACTGGTGGTCTTCACTACTGTATATAAGCAACTACTTGCATCCATACTATAGTGTAAGTTTAAATAGAGGTGTTGTTTCTAGAATACATTATTATACTAAACAAAATTTGTCTTTAAAATTCCAAATGAAGGTACAAAAGAAAGAAATGTTAATTATTTTAAATTATGAGTTTCATTTTTTAATTATACTATATTTGTATAATGTTAATCTGTGTTTAGATTTACATAACAGCAGTTTTGGAAAGTCTTAATGGATATTATTTTGAAGCTAAAACAAAAATAATAATAATAAATGTCTCTAAAATTTAGTACATCATATTTCTTGAATTTCATGGAGTATTGTTACTCTTTTCACTGTAGCTACAAATAAGTCCCACATACAAGCAAAAAAACATCCACCTTTTACAATTATTAGAGATTTTATTTTGGTTATCTTTTTTCTTTCAAACACATTTTAACTTGTGTTAATTATTTTCAAGAAATAGATAAAGCTGTTTAAAATGATATAAGTTTTTTACAGTTGATTTAACCCTTTATTTTCTGAAATGTAGTATTTTATGTAAATTTGTCAATGAATTCTGATTTTTATTATGAAAAGGATAAATTTGATGTTTTTGACTAAATTTCTCTTATATTATATATAGGACCAAAACAATATTTCCATTTCAAGCAAATAGATACTATTTTATTTAATGGCAATTTATTACAATTGTTTTAAAAATAATTCCTCATTTTTGACCTATTTTGTCCAACAATTTTCCATTTTTTAAGAATAATTTATTTAATTTTGGATTCAAATTACTTAAATTTGATCCGTTCAAATAATTGTTTACCTCTTTCCTAAATGTTTACCATTTGATCCATTTTTGTAACACAATGTCACATTAAATGGTGCTTGAATTAAAATTTAATCATCTATCCAAGTCATACTCTTATAATCTAATAAATGACAATCAAGCTTACTTTTGATCTTAAATGCCTATAATTTTGTATTCCACATTATAAAATACTTTGATCCAGAAATATATTGATTCTAATACTTTTTATCCTTAGAAGTTTTGATGATTTATCTTCATGTATATTTTGATTTGTATTTGTCTTTTACATATTTTACTTAACACGTTTTATAGTCAATATACAGGTTAAAAACTGATCTTATGCACATACACTTATGTTTATACTAATGTTCTAATTAAATCAGAATGCAGAAAAAGTAAATAAGGCTCAGCGATGCATTATCCAGATTAAGCAAACACGGAGATCATCAAAGTTTGCGTTAAATTTAACATAAAGTTTTATTTCTGTTTTATCTTTTACTCTGTTGAAAAAAACTATCCTTGGCTTCACATTAACCCTGTCATTTTCACGTTCTGATTAAATCAGATTTTATATGTGTTCTAATTGCCCACATAATCAGTCTAGCAGTACTTTACCAATGAGCCAATGTCATCAGTTCATGGGGGGAATGCTTATTTTGTGTGTGTTTAAAATCTGCAGCTGATAAAATCTGTTTGTGTGTGTTTTTTTTATAACTATATGGTTGCTATGATAGTGATTTTTTATAACTGATATAGAATAAAGGCAAAAGGGTTCTTGTATGGCATTCACCTTTTTGCTTTACAACCACATAGGTAAAGATAACCATAGGGAGTGGCATTCTATTATCAGTGACAAGCATATTATTGGTATTTACATCTGTTTTTTTTTTTTTTTTAATTAACAGTATTGCTTTTAGTTGTGTTTTTCTATTGTGGATTTTTGTGAATATAAATTAATTTTTGTATTGAGTTAATATGCAATGTCTTTTTAAAGAACCAGCTTTTTATAAAAAATAAAAATAAATTAATTTCTGAAAATTTCTTATCAAAATCTCGTTGCTGTTCATGACGAGCTGGTTGTTAATTACTTATTACACTTGCTATTTCTTGCGACCATACTTTTGGTTTGCCTTTAAAGATGAAAACGTTTTCTCTAAGTGTAAGTTAACAATTTAACAACTTTTAGTTAACCAAAAGTCTGGTCGCAAGTAACAGCAAAAGTGTAATAAGAAAATTTCTTCTCACAGTTTTTATGATACAGTCACATTGATATGATAATTCTGGAACCTTGTGTGAATTTACTAAAAACCTGTTTGTAATGTAGTTTTTGAACCAAAAACAACAAATTTTAAAAACTTCATAAAGATTTTTTGTAAATTTTAAAACTATTTGTATTTAATTTTTATTTTTAATAACTGCTACAAGGTATTTTTTTCAATACAAAATATTTAAAAAATAAATTGATATCCTTAGTTTTAGGGAGTTTCGTTGTTTTTAGTTTTATAGTATAAAGAGCCTAATTAGTGCTTGGAGAGACTAGGTATACATATGGAGTTTAGTGGTGGCATTTCTGATTTATAAACAGCCATAGCTCCATGACATCTAGATCCTCATAGTAAATACCTATGTTGCACCCAAAATATTCAACATTGCTTTAAATGATCTCATATTAACTATTGATTTTTTCTCTAATATGTCATAGTGGAAAACAACCATAAATAACAATATCTTGTGAAATATTAGGTTGCAAAATGTTTTAATAAAGATATCTAATTGTAAGCTAGGATAAAGGTTTTCATAAACCCTGTTTAAAAATGTGGGAAACTCTTTATAAGCATGTAAATAACCTAAACTTAAGAGTTATTTTATAGGCTTGGATTCTAAGCAAAAACACTTGTAAATACGTTACAACTTGCCTATAGCAGCACTTACTTATATTTGTTAAGGACGGCCATTTCGGGAGATGTATCCCATTGTCAACTCAGAGTTACGGTCTGAGCTGACAATGGTACACATTTCTCGAAACGATCGTTCTTAGGCAAATTGTAATGTATTTACAAATGTTTTTAGTGATAACTAGTAGATTACATGAAGGCGGAATCAACAAATATAAGCTTAAACAAAACCTTTTAGAAGAGAAAGTTTTTATGTACATTTTTTCATACGGATATATTATAGTCATAAACTCTATGTAGTGAATTACTAACTAAAAAATGTTTAAAGATGGGAAAAAATATTAAAAAAGTTTTGTAAAAAAAAGTAGAATATCTGATTTTGTCTAATAAAACTCCTATATAACATTAACATATAAAATCAAATGGAATTTGACATTTTAATAGTATAAACCAAAGTCATATGTTTACATAACACCAATAAAAACTAGTTTACTTTGCTAACAGTGTATGCTGCAATCTTGGTATCTGTGCGTGGACATGCAGCTATATATCCTTTCTCCATTGCTTCTGTTCCCTCTCTACAGGAATCCTAGTAAAGGACTTAAACTCATTGCTGCTTGTCTAGCTGCAACCATATTGGCTTCATTCTGCAATGCTATGTACCTAGGTCTACATGCAGGATCAAATGTTTCTACGTGAGTATATTCATTCAATTCCTATTTATGTGTTTGTAAAAATAACTCTTAAACAGTGGCTTCATATATGTAACCTGTATCAACTTGAAAAAATTATGTTTCGTTAATTATAACTTTATTTTTAATCAAAATTCAATAATATTTTGTTCTATAAAAATATTTGTGTATGTTATACATATATATATGCATGTATAAATATTTCATCCGAGCATAGGAAAGTTATTAGCTTATAATATAGTGATTTCAAATAACAGTTATTTTTGTTACTCATTGGTTATAAACCCTTTCTATGTAGTGAATTAGCTGTAAGTTAAAATACATTATATCCTAATACATTCACAATAAATATGAACTAATGTGATGATGCCTTTATGACTTAACTACATTGGAAAAAGTCATATTAATTATGTTAACTTAGACTACTAACACTGACTTCTCTTTAAAAATTTTAACCTTTAAAATATCAAACAATTTTAATTTAAATTCAGTTAATTAATTTAAAGTTAGGTTTATGCATTTAACTCTATTATACTCTTGCCTACTAGGAAGTTAATTTCAAATGCAACATCTATACTATTATATCAAAATCTGAAGGAGTGTGTGTGTGTGTGTGTGTGTGTGTGTGTGTGTGTGTGTGTGTATGTGTGTGTGTGTGTGTTTGTGTGTGTGTGTGTGTGTGTGTGTGTGTGTGTGTGTGTGTGTGTGTGTGTGTGTGTGTGTGTGTGTGTGTGTGTCTGTGTGTGTGTGTGGGTGTAGAATTTTATAATCCAGGAAAACATTGAAATGTTTAGTTTTCAGTTCGGTTGTTGGTAATTCAACTACACAATATATTGTTACTGAACCAAAATGAGTACAATTCTATTGTACTAAATTATTCAAAATAATTAGTTTTAGAAGATATGCCACTTTTAAAAATTATACATATTGGGTACATACATTTTTTACACTATTTTAAACAAACATTTTTGAACATAAAAGTTCAAAAATAATTTCTAGATTCAAGAGGTTGACCTAGATAAATAACTATATATTTTGTATGTGTAAATTTTCATAAAATAATCTACAGAAATTTATATAATGGGTAGGTCAACCTAACAAGTTATAGTCTATATTGCTTATATGACATTATTGGTTAGATGACATTATAAAATAAAATTACACAAAGGATGTGTCAGTAACTTTCATAGTATTTGAATTTACTGTGTGTATGTGTGTGGGAGCCTTGTACACCTTTTTATTTAATGTGGATGTATTCTTTTATTATTTTATTTGTAAAATTGTGTGTAGATATATTTATGCACATTATAATTTATTACTAGATTTGTTTGTTTTAGTCCTTTTTAACTATTTTTTAATGTTTTTTTTTATATTTATGTCTTTGAAGTTGCAAAGTTGATTTAAAGAGTGGGTGGTTAAGTTCTATTTATAAATCCAATGAGTGATTTTATCATTTGTTGATTCCATCTTCGCGTGAGCTACTAGTAATCACTTACACTTTTAAATGTTTTAAACTTGCCTATAGTAGCACTTACTTTGTTTGTTGAGGACGGCCGTTTCGGGAGATGTGTCCCTTTGTCAACTCAAACCGTAACTCTGAGTTGACAAAGGGACACATCTCCCGAAACAGCCGTCCTCAACAAACAAAGTAAGTGCTACTGTTAAATATTTTGCCATGTAATGGCAACATTGATTTCCGGAGGACCTTAAATAATTAAATGAATGAAGTTGACGTTTTTGTACATACCTCACTGGGCGAAGTACCACCGCTTGTCGGACAGTTATTCGGGTGCACCCTTTCCCGCACTTATCATTTACCTGTTGAACTTAAAAGAAATCACTTATATTCAAAATGTCACTATTAATGTTAAGAGTACCTTCGCCACATGACAGGAGAGACAAAAAGAGAAAAATGGTCTAAACCGAGCCTTGTTTAGAACACACAAAAAACTACGTCACGTCGAGAGTGACGGGAGAGATGTCGTTTAACCGACGATTCGAAAGGAACTGGGCATACCGAACCTTGTAAGGGACAAAGGTTGGCCGATAAGGAGTCCCTCTCTGAAGCATTTACACTGTTTTTTAGATAATATTGAATTTAAAGAAAAGTACGTAACAGCTACTATAGGCAAGTTTAAAACATTTAAAAGTGTGAGTGATTTTATAAATGCACTACAGTATAGCATATATATATATATATATATATATATAATTATTAGATAATTATTAGTTGTGTTAACATTTAAATCATATTATGGATTTATGTATATAAGCATAACATTACACTAACACTTTTAATATAAAATGGGAAAAATAAATGTTAACAGTAGCTTATATTTGCTTACAGAAAGAGACAAACTGAACGTAACCACGGAGCTGAATATGTTAAGACACATTTACGAGCAGCATCCTGGTTAATGGGCTTGATTTTAGGATATTTGATTTTTGAATTCAAATATAAAGGCAGAACTTTAGTCATCGGGAAGGTATAACATGCTATTTATAACTCACTTACTTCCTACTGTTAAATATCATTTACAGCCAGCTTCAAAATAGTCTATTAAAACCTTTTTTTATCAGTAAATATATAATTAATGAGTTTAAATAATAAACTTATGTTTTTAGTTGGACATTCAAAACATTAAATCCATGGGATGGATTACTTTGAAAATTTCTTAGATTTCAAATATTATTATTCTTTATAATAGAAAACTGTTCCAAAAATTAAAACATTGAAAATAGCTAACTGATGTCACAATTATTTATAGCCGTATTTTGACATAAAGTAATAAATTACAATAAAGTAAACTTACAATAGCAATGTTATTACATAACAATAAATGTTTTGTTAAAGTTACAAGTTTTCTATTGTTTTACAACATTTAAAAATGCAGACTTTTTTTGTTCAGATAATTTTAACACGTGTTGAATTTAAACCTTTTTCATTTATTTGATTTTTGAAATTGGTCTACCTACTTTATTACATGAACTTTTGTACTTGTAATTAACTTAAAAAGAGTCTATATATTTATGTATATATATATATATATATATATATATATATATATATATATATATATATATATATATATTTATATATATATATATATATATATATATATATATATATATATATATATATTGTATAAGAATGTACATCATATCTATATTGTACATATTAAGTTACAGGTTTTAATGGAATTACTATATTGTACTATGCTGTAAAAACTTGCTTAGCGCTTCCCGAAACTTTTAAGTGAAATTATCTACTCTAACATTGTTGTGCTTAGCATAGTGTGATTTTTTTTTAATTAGTGAAAGACGCTGAGCATGTAATTTCTAATTCATTCTTTCCATTTACTTATAGCTATTCTACAATTTTTTTTAAAAATAGTTAAATGCTTGATATCATAATTAAGGACGGGCTGCCAAAGGATTGTATTTTAACTGAGGAAACAACAATAATAGTGGTGTTGAAAAAAACTATTAGATATAAATTAATGATACATAATAAAGTCATAGGGTAAGGTGGGAGAAGAGATCTGACAAGTAAACAGTAGTTAACAGTAGTAGGATGCTTAAAAAGTACAAATTCCTAACCATGAACATCAAGGCAATATTAAATATGACTGTTGTAAGATTGATTATGATATGTACCTAACATGACCAGATTTCTAGAAGATCAAAACGGAATAGTCCCCTGTGAAAGCTTTTGGAGTTTGAAACGAATATCCACAGCAAAGCTATGGATCTGTGAAGATACTCCTGGATTTTATTTGAAATTACAAAATAAAATATCCAGCATTAAAGTCTGTTTAGTCCTTATTAAAATGAATAGTCATGACCGATCACACACGTTTTCCCTTAAATATTTTTTATTAAGGCTAGGATGTTAGAAAAGAATGTAATATTAATAAAGGTATTAAATTAATATAATCAACATATTTCAACGGTAAACAAAAAATGTAATTTTATTGTACATGATAGTACAAAAAATGTGCTACAAATTTGTACTTTTAAAAGATTAATATGAGACGTTCAATTTAAAACATTCGATCTTTATCTGTTCAAGATATGTTTTTAAAAATGCTGAAAAAGCATATCAGTTACTATTCTGCCAAAACAAGACAAATAAGCGTTCCCAGGAGGATAGTCAGGATAACAGACAGATGTCTGAAAAGCAGGATTATCTGATGAAAATGTGACTATTCTTTGAAAACTGGACTGTCTGTAAAAAACGGGATGTCTGGTTACCTTATACCTGCGAAACTAGATAAATACAAAGTTTATACAGATAATAGAAACAAAGGAAATGAAAGTTCTGAGATGAAATAACAAGCTGAAATAACAAGCTATGAAATAAAATTTTTTTAATGAATCTACAGATACTACCTCTGGCAAATGAGAAAAATCCTGGCCCAAGGCAGGTCAAAACTATAAGATCATTCCCAAAAACACTTTATATCACAAAATGTCAGAGTTATGGAAAATTACAATCCAGAAATGGAATCATATAAAATTTATTTTGTACACCTTTACTTAATAAAATTGTAACTTTTACCGATCTGTAAATACTTATATTACTCACTAGAATATAACTACTAAAAAACTACCATACCTTTAGGTCTATGTTTGTAGGTCAGGAATACATCAATAGCGCATGCACAGAACTGAAAACCAAGTATGACTCATTTCTACGTCAAGGCTCTTCTCATGTGTTGGTGATAGTATATGTAAATCTAGTAACATGATGTAATTGATTAAGGAGAAAATATAGATAGAATGGATGAAGATAGAGTTATAAAGGGTTACCATAAGGGAGATCTTAAAATAATTAAAAAAGGTGTATTGTCAATCTAAGCTATGCCCATGACAAGATAATTATTAAAGAAAAATACACATTTAACTACAGGGTGCAGCAGCATAACTTCCTTTTTTGAAAACTCAATAAAAACTATTTTATGCATCTGAAAATATTTATTTATTTTTTATAATGTAGGTACATGTCTAAAGTTTTTATTTACATTGTTTTGAAGATCAAACCTGTTAGGTGACGTCCCTCATTCTCCATACATTGCGTAAACCGATTTCTGGCGTTTGTCATGACTCTTGTTAGCGTAGCAGGTGTTATGTTGGCAATTTCTTCTTGGATGTTGGTCTTCAAATCTTGTAGGGTTCTTGGACAGTTCACATAAACACGGGATTTCAAAAAACTCCATAGAAAAATATCACAAGGGAACAGATCGGGAGAGCGTGCCGGCCATTCCAAATCGCCTCTAAATGAGATAAGGCGCTCTGGAAAGTGTTCCCTTAAAACAGCCATCGATGCTCTTGAAGTGTGTGCTGTTGCACACAAAGGCCTTTGATACAATTCTCGAGGGTTGTTGTTAGCCCAGTAGCACATGTTTTGTTTGTTAACCGACCCACACAAATGAAAATGGGCTTCATCGCTAAAAAAAACAATAGCACCCTCAGGAATGACATCAAGAAGAAGCTCACACTCGTTCATCCGAGAATTGAAGTCACGTTCTGAAAGTTCCTGCACCATCGCCATCTTATAGGGATGAAAATGAAGATCATCATGAAGAATTCTTCTCACAGAACGATCGGATAGTCCAAGGGCAGATGCGTGTTTGTACATACGTCGACTTCTATACAACATATATATCGCAATATAACTGCATACCAACCACTCTAGGGACATTTATCCAGATCTGTATTGCTTATATCGCTATACTACTGTCTACTAGCCTCTCTAATCACATTTACCTAAATACGTATAAGGATGTAGATAAGAGATAATACAAATTTATTAGTGATACCTGCTATTATCACGTAGTTATATTATTTCACGTACCAGGTGACTGTGGTGTTAGCATGGCTAGCCTCAACTTGCCTCTGGCTAGGAGTTGTCTTCAGTGTGATCATTTTCCAGAAAGAGTCATACCAGTACAACCAAGTCATAGACTCACTATACTTAGCTCTCAGCAGGCCATTATTCTCTCTGGGCTTTGCTTGGCTCATCTTTGCATGTGTCACTGGATATGGAGGTAAATAAAACAGTATCTATTAAATTAATTAGTGAACTACCAAATTTTAATTACTTTTTTATAAAATAATAACTATTTAGTTTTTAGTGTTGATAGTCTTTCATTTTATTACTAATGTAAATTCATTTTGCACATAAATCACAGACTACTGTGACTCCTGGATATAAAGAGTGCATTTTGATGTTTCTTGTTTAATTTAAAAAAACATAGTTAATTTTAAATGTTCTACATCTTGGATTTAGCTATTATATGAACAACCAGTTACTTTCTACCACTTTCTATTAAGTAATACCTCCTAAATTCAGTATTTAATCATTTATATGTATGACTTTTCACAAAAAATAACCTAGAAATGTCAATAAAAGATTAATATTAACTAAATACACTTATATAAATATGGTACACTTGCCTATAGTGGCAATTACTTTTATAATTGTTGAAGACGGCCGTTTCGGGTGATGTGTCCCATTGTCAACTCAGACCATTAATTTTGTTAAAAGGTTTGTGGGTATTTGAAAGTTGATTGTTTATTCACAATAAACCTCAAAATTTAAAAAAAAAATTATTTTACAAGGAGAGGACAAATTGACATTTAGTCAGTATATTGGTTACTCGTGGTTTATGAAAAATTTAATATCAATGCAACTGGAATATAAAGTACTGTAAATGATTTTAGACTTTGAAAACTAAAATAGTTTTTTGTTTATTTCTTACCTTAAAATACAAAAAAAAACTATTTCTGTAAAATTATGATTCTTTAAATGAATTAATTTTATAAAAATTCCGGCACATTTACATTTTTAATACTGCTTTTTAGATATTAAAACTGTCAAGATTTAATTTTATATTTAAAACATGCTATTTTGTAATTGTCTTTGCAATTTTGTATATCTGATTGGATTTTTTTACTGGCATTTAAAATCTGTTTTCCATCTTTGATGAATATTAAGTTTAAGTTAAATTAAATATAACAATAAAAAATAGCACAATTTTATTTCAATATTTAACTCTACATCTGCTATTACAAGAAGGCAGATTGTTTAACAACGTACAACCATGAGTAACAGCTGTTCATCTGTTATTAAAGGTTCGATAAATGGAATACTGTCGTGGACAGTTTTTCAGCCTCTTGGCACTCTATCCTATGGGATCTACCTCACCCATCTTACTCTCCAAGTCATGGACATGGGGAGATTATATTTGCCTTATCAGTATGATGCCTATATTTTGGTAAGTGCCTATATTTCATCAACAGATAGATATTACAATCTGATATGTGTAAAACCATATTTAGATATGGGATTTAAAGAGTGTGTTAGCATCACAGATTTTCAAGTGTTATAGGTTATAATCCTTTACTTAACTAACAGGGAAGGTGTAGATTAGTTTTCCTCACTTCAAAGAGCTGGGGTTTCCCAATAAAATTAGTTCTCTAAACATTTAAAGATCACATTTGTAAACACATAATAAATACGTTATAAAACTCTCATTATTACATATAACTTTTGTTTAACTCTTAAAGATTTGACACTTTGCGAATGTTCCTAAGTTGTATATTCCTTCCATGTTTGGGTGTGATCCTTTCTTTTTTTGTTGTTGCAATTAGGCTCCATTAACCAGGTTTTTTATTATAAGTCATATCAACTACCTTGTGACATAACCTTTACTTAATTTTCTAGTTACTGCTAGCTTAATCCATTGCCAATCTAATTACAAGTGTGACACTAGAGGGTACAAATCAATTCCTTGTGCCTATTGAGTTGTATTTTCCTTCAAAAATATTCTGACTAAAAAAGCACTAAATATTATATTTTTTATATGAGTGCAATTTCTTATTCATTATTTTGTACCTTAGTTTATTATTAGTTAATTCATTATTATGTCTAATCATAATTAGGAAAAACAAACTAAATGTTACTTACAGTTAAAGTTTGAGTTGGATTCTAGCAACTATTACTATTCATTTCATGTGTAGGCTACAGTAATAAATATGTTTCTTTACTTATGCTGTAAGTTTCTAGAGTTGATAAATATACATTAGAAAGCATAGACATCTAGTCTTGTGTATGACTTAGAAAATAAACTCTCTTGAAACAACCAATTCAATCAGATGATGGAGATATTCATAACTAGCTAGGTAGACTTTATACTTGCTACTAATATATTAACTAGATGACCTAGATTGTAAACACCAATGGGTTAAGAGTGTTTTTTCTAAAATAAATCACACAAAATATACATTTTCACAACTGAATTTATAAATCTTTCCAAATTGTACACTGCAATTTAAATTTGTATTGCATATTACTATTTTATTTTAATTTAAATTGTTTTTAATTTTATCTCTGTAGGTTTGCTTTTATACCCTAGTGAAGATTACTGTCAGCACTCATATTTAAAAATTAAAAATATAAGGATATAATTAAAATATTATAGTTTGAGCTTTTTCAATAAGAGGTAACTTTTTAATGTGATTGTTTTACCATCATTTATTTTACTTTTTTTAAAGACATTTGTTTGGTTTTTTGAATAATATTATTTCAAAACTTCAACACATTTTTCAGTTTTCCAAATGGTTATCTGATATTGTTCAAGCCATGGTATGTTCTTACATTCTCTACGTTGTTGTGGAAGGTCCTTTCGCTGAAATTGACAAATGGATTTTTTCTAAACGTAAGTTATTCAAGCATTATTTATTTGTTATTTTGACTTACATTTTGTTTATACTTAAAGGATGCTTTCGTTTAAAAATTTTTTTGAGTAGCCTGTCACGACATAGTTCATAGTTTTTAAAAAAATATTTTTAATATTATTATACTATATTACATATACATATAATGCTAAATGAAAAATGTTTTCAGACTATTATATAAGAGATTACATTAAATAACAATCACTTTACCCTTTTATTAAATATATTATATGTTGTTATTTCATATGTTTTTACTGTGTTCATAAAATTTTAAAGCATTAAGAGTAAACAAATTTGGCTTAGAACTCTTATTCTTCCAGAGACCTCTTTACCAGAATAGTTTTACAGCTCCCTACTAGAATACTGATACCCCCTGATTACACCACTAGACAACAGTAACTGATTTGACCTACCCTAGAGATGATCCCCCCTGATTATGCCACTAGACAACAGTAACTGACTTGACCTACCCTAAAGATGATCCCCCCTGATTACGCCACTAGACAACAGTAACTGACTTGATCTACCCTAAAGATAATCCCCCCGATTACACCACTAAACAACAGTAACTGACTTGACCTACCCTAAAGATAATCCCCCCCTGATTACCCCACTAGAAAACAGTAACTGACTTGACCTACCCTAAAGATGATCCCCCCTGATTATGCCACTAGACAACAGTAACTGGCTTGACCTACCCTAAAGATGATCCTCCCTGATTATGCCACTAGACAACAGTAACTGACTTAACTTACCCTAAAGATGATCCCCCTGATTACCCCACTAGACAACAGTAACTGACTTGACCTACCCTAAAGATGATCCGCCCTGATTACGCCACTAGACAACAGTTACTGACTTGACCTACCCTAAAGATGGTCCCCCCCTGATTACGCCACTAGACAACAGTAACTGACTTAACTTACCCTAAAGATGATCCCCCTGATTACCCCACTAGACAACAGTAACTGACTTGACCTACCCTAAAGATGATCCGCCCTGATTACGCCACTAGACAACAGTTACTGACTTGACCTACCCTAAAGATGGTCCCCCCCTGATTACGCCACTAGACAACAGTAACTGACTTGACCTACCCTAAAGATGATCCCCCCTGATTATGCCACTAGACAACAGTAACTGGCTTGACCTACCCTAAAGATGATCCTCCCTGATTATGCCACTAGACAACAGTAACTGACTTAACTTACCCTAAAGATGATCCCCCTCTGATTACGCCACTAGACAACAGTAACTGACTTGACCTACCCTAAAGATGATCCCCCCTGATTACGCCACTAAACAACAGTAACTGACTTGACCTACCCTAAAGATGATCCCCCTCTGATTACGCCACTAGACAACAGTAACTGACTTGACCTACCCTAAAGATGATCCCCCCTGATTACGCCACTAAACAACAGTAACTGACTTGACCTACCCTAAAGATGATCCCCCTGATTACCCCACTAGACAACAGTAACTGACTTGACCTACCCTAAAGATGATCCCCCTCTGATTACGCCACTAGACAACAGTAACTGACTTGACCTACCCTAAAGATGATCCCCCCTGATTACGCCACTAGACAACAGTAACTAACTTGACCTACCCTAAAGATGATCCCCCCCTGATTACGCCACTAAACAACAGTAACTGACTTGACCTACCCTAAAGACTATTACTATGCAGTCAGCACTTCTTACAAGTCAAATACAAGTTCCTTGATGTAATCATTTTTAATTCGCTGATTAAACTATAAATAAAAATACTTAACTAATTGAATACATAGGCCTTACTAGTTGATGCGTTTTAAAACAATTGTAGAATATAGGCTTTCCTTCGTAAAAGGAGCGGTTGTTTTGAAATGCGTCAGCAAGTAAGCCCCATAGATGAAAAAGGCAATTGAGCTCTTTTAGTAAATGCAGCTAAAATAATTAAAAAACAAATAAAATTAATATTAATTATCTTATTAAGATAAAATAAATAATATCAACTTCCATAAGTATTTTATTAAACACTTGTAAATATTTACAAGTGTTTAATGAAAACAAATTTTCAATAATATATTTATTAATAGTGCAAGAGACGTTCACAGTCTTCTTACTTCATCATACTTTTATATTTTAAGTTTGTGTTGTATTATCATGATTTAAATAAACTTTCAATACAATAAACTTCAAAGAGTTAATGTTACAAAATGTTTTCAACTTCACTAGGCAACCAGACATTGATGACTTAACTGGTGAAAGTAGAAACATTTTGTCTCAAACATTTTTTTAAATTTACTTTTAGATTCAATTTAGGGTGTTTAAATTACATGGTAACAAATTTAATGACTGCTTTTTTGCCCCCTAGATATCCTATTTAATAGAAAAATACAAAATTCATTGATATTAAAAAAGGCACAGTTAATTTTTGTGAAAAACTACACAAAAATTGATGGGTATTACTTACTGTAGAGATTTTCCAATAGATTATTATTCCATGGATGCAAACACTCTTATATTATAGCTGTATCATGGTGATGGAATCTATGTTCGTAACTTAAGACACTGTATGTATCAGGATGCTTTGTACATTATTTTGTTAGGAAAGTTGTAAAGAATTCATATATGGCGAAAATAACATATACAGGGTGACAACATAACTCATTTATTATGTTGTTAATTAGAACTTAAATTACATTAAAATATTTATCTACACCTCCCATTTACGCTAGAAAAAAAATTACAGTAGCTCAAATCTCACAACCCTAGAGGCCATGGAATATGAAATGCGATATGAACCTTCCTGGAAACATGGGACGCATCACGGCTATTGCATCTCGTGAAGTGTGTGCAGTGGCGCCATCTTGCTGGAAATAAACATTGTTTTTATTGAGTAAACTGAACTATTTAATGAAAATGAGCCTCATCATTCATGATAATCAATGCATTTTCTTTTTGTTCAAAATACACTTGCATACAAACCGCAAAATCGTCTTGATAGTTATAATCTTGTTCTTCTAACATCTTGCATGGATGAAATAATAAGTATTTTTGCAAACTTGTTTGCCCTGGATTACAATTTAGGCCTAATTCACGAGTGTGTCTTCTTGCCGACCAACTTGGGCTATGAATCAAAGCTTTCCTAACTTTCGGCGTTCTAGCAAACTTATTCCGACCAAGACACTTCCTTTTTAGAATACTTCCTGTTTCTCTCAAGTTGTTAACCCACCTGAGAATCTTATTCCGGCTGGGAATGATGTGCTGGTATCATGTACAGAGGTCAACTATGACATCCCTCCTCCAAATAACAACTGCTGTAAGTGTACTAGCCATTTCAAAAAGATTCAGTTTTTTTTTTGGTCACCTGTATAACTTTCATATATTGTCATTAAGCAGTAAAATGTTTTCACAAACTATAAGGTTTTTAACTATAATTAAAAATTATTATTAACTAACATATAATAATCCTTGTTTTTTTTTCTCAGCCCGGGTTGCTAAACAAGATAATGGCAACACAACATCTTTGCAATTGGAGCACAACAGCAACACACATCCTAGCGACAAGTCCAAGCTTTAAGAAGTGGTAGTTTTGTTACAGCTACAGAAATATCAGACAAAATAACATCTATTCTAATCAACTATAAATAGCTCGTCATTATTGTTATTGTTATTAAGTGGTTTATTTAAAAGACTTAACCTTACTTATTGAGCCGCATTAGTGACTCTTAGAACTGTTTTCTGTGATTGTTGTGTAAATATTTTTTTACTTTTATGGACAATGATTCACTCTTTATTATATTGATCTTTGAGATAATAATTTCTAGCAGAATATATATATATATATATATATATATATATATATATATATATATATATATATATATATATATATATAGGTTAGTTCTGTCAGTCTCCTATCCAGTCCAAAAATTCCTATATATATATATATATATGTATGTATGTATATATGTACACACACACAAACACACACACACACACACTCACACACACACACACACACACAACTTCTCTGGTTCTTCACAGGATCTTAAGAAATTTATCGGACTTCTTGAGATCTGAGTACAAATTATTACTCATTTTTATTCAGTATCTTCCAGTTGTAAATGTTATTTTTCATAAATCGAAATAACATATTCTTTGCAAAAAGAATATTTCCACAATGTTTACTTTATCTATGTGGAAAATGATGTTACAGATAAAAACTGTTGTTTACAAAGCAAGTGTTCCTTGAAGAAGCAAATGCTTCTTTATTCAGATTTTTAACATAGTAAAACAGTAGCTATTTAAATCTTGTTACTTGGTCTGGTGATAAAGTTATTAAAATTTTAATTACATTTTATTTGCAAGTTCTTCCTTGAATATTCAACACTAAGATGAGCAACAAGAAATGGAGAAAGCTTTATAAGGAACTGCATAACTTATTCCATCCCAAATAATAATTGGTATTGTTAAATGTAGAATATTGAAATGAGTAGGTCGTTTACCAAGGAAGACGATTGGAATATTTTAACAAGGCTGCTGAGAATGCCTACAACTAGACCAAAGTATAATAAGGTAGATCTGGCAAAACATGTTTTCAACACAAAAATGAATTCAATGTCTGTAAGATTGTTTCTGGCAATGAAGTTGGTTATATACAGTTAAAGGCTGTGAAAAACTGTCAGTGGTAGAATGATAAGAAAAAACAATACTTATAAGCTATAATAATAGAGAAATACAAAACAAGAAGTTAAAAGCATGTAAGTATTTTTTAAACTTTTTATATTTAGTCAAGACATAGAAATTTCTATATTTTGGAAAATTTACATTGTTGGGAAATTAGGATTTCTGACTCTTAAAGTGGCATTAGATTTTCTTGCTGACAGTTGACCATTTTATGATCTTCATATTGTTATGACAAGAATTCAGAGTCTTGTAAAACTAACCATATTTATTTATAATTATATTTAGCAATGAAACTAGATTGAATAGGTATTAATTGGAAGCTGCTGATTGTTAGTGTTTGAATAACTTTCTTTATTATTACTATTATTTTTAAACACTAATTGGTATTAGTCTAACACTAACACTAATTAGTTAAACACTAATTGGTACAATTTCTTTACCTTACTGTAGTTTAAAAGTTTATTTTGAAATAACCTCCTATTTATATGTACAATATATATATATATTTATATGTGGCAATACAAACAATGGCCATAATAGCCAGCCAATTAATAGTAGTTTAATTTTTGCAAAATAAAATTCTTAGTAATTTATTCCTTTATTCTTAAAGGAATTAATTCCTACAATAATAGTAAGAATTGGTTGCATTCTTTTTGTACTATAATGGAAACATAAACGTTAAGAATAAGAATCATATTAGTTTTGATTAAAGTTTATTAAGTAAAAATTAAAGTTAATTAGCTTTATAGATAGAAATAAAAATAAAATCGTTAATAATGAATTAGGTCCAATTCAAAATTAAATATTATTTTAATTTAATTTAATGTTAAATATTATCTTTTTTACATTATTTAAATAATTTGGTTATTATTATTTTTTATTGATATTAGGTCTATAGGTTCATCAAAATTAAATATTTGTAATTATATGTTGTTCAATGTTAATATATTAGTAGCAGTGGTTGAAATTTTGACAATGCCCAGATCGGGTTCTTACTTTTGTTTAAACATTATAGGTTATGTTTAGTTTTTTCAATTAAGTTTAAATTGTGTAGCATCACTGAAGATGATGACAAATTGTCATTGAAAGGCGTATGATAATACAGTTTTCATAATTGTGAGTCATAGCATATTTATTCTTTTATTAATAATTAGCTTTTATTTAAGTATTAATAAAAAAATATTTATTGGGTAAGGGAGTCATCAATGTGACAACTTTGACTAATGAAATTTACAATAAAATCTTTATCTTAATCTAAAATTTTATAATTGTTGATTCCATCTTCACGTAAGCTACTAGTTTTCATCAAAACACTTGTAAATATTTTATAACTTGCCTATAGTATCACTTATATTTGTTTCGGGAGATGTGTCCCATTGTCAACTCTGTGTTATGGTCTGAGTTGACAATAGGTCACATCTCCCGAAACGGCGGTCTTCAACATATATAAAGTAAGTGCTACTAAAGGCAAGTTATAAAATATTTACAAGTGTTTTAACTAAAATTTTATTTAGCTGTTTGAAATTTGTTTATAAATAAAAGAAAGCAAAATTGAAAATATTGTTATAATCCAATGTCAACATTCATGAAATAAAAAGTAAAACAAGAAATGTAACAAGTATTATATATATTAACAAATAAGTTTATTAGCTTCAGTATAAAAATTGTCTTACAAACACCCCTAAATATGGTCATTTCTATTTAGGAAAACCTATTTTATAAAATAAACGTTTCTAGTCTTAATCGATCATTGTAGCATACTATTTTCCCTACAAAACTGTATCTTTAAATAATAAATGAAGGTTTTACATAAAATGTAACTGTAATTATTATCCTAAAATTAAAATTGAAAATAAACATTTTATAGTATTATTTAGGAGGGGGAGAATAATGATTAATTATTTCAGTTTAAAGTTTCAAGAAGTAAGTTCATAATAATTTTTCATCTTGTTTGTATTTTTGCAGTGGTCTCTCTGGAATTAAAAACATATTGTCTTAAGCATTCCAAGTTTGTATTATATAAAAAAGTGTGTATACATTACTTGACTTTTTTTAAACCACTTTCCCACTAAACTCTTTTTTGTCAAGCTAAGACTATCGTTACGGTGAGTCCTTTCCATGCAGAATAATGTTGAATTGACAACTGATCATGAAATTGAAACATTAAGATTAACCGACACTTTTTGCCTTTCAACTCTACCCTTTTTTTAGGTCAATTCTCTTGAAAGAAGTTTGTGGGAGAATTATTAATGATTATATATCTCTTAATGATTTTTATTTTCATAAAATTACTTATAGTCATTATAAAATATTTTAAAAAATCAACATCTATTATTTCTTAAAATACCTTTAATTTTTATTTTGAAAATGTAGTACCTACTTAATATTGTGGAGTCAAACGACTGTTTATTTTTAAAAACGACTTATCTACAAATTAACATGCTGTATTTAGATTTATGATTAATAGACTAGAACAAATACAAATAACACTAATAAAGAACAAAACCCTATTAAATATCTAACACACAGCAATGGATACTTATGACAATTTGTAGCAAAAAATACAAAACAGGAAGCAAAGCAAATATTAGGAGGAAAACAACCTCACTATGCTTTGACATATAAGCAACACTCGTTTATTTAAATGACATAACGTCATTTAATATATATATATATATATATATATATATATATATATATATATATATATATTGTAATCCTTAGATGAATTATTTTTTCTTGTTGAATATGTATGGTGAAATAAAATAATTTTCATAAACAAGAATATACGAGTATTACTTCATTTTATTGTTGATTGAAGCTTTTTGCTAATTTACATTATTAGCATTTTTTAAATTTATAAATCACTGTTCAGTTATGTGACTAGTCACATAACTGAACAGTGATTTATAAATTTTGAAAATGCTAATAATGTAAATTAGCGAAAAGCTTCAATCAACAATAAAATGAAGTAATACTCGTATATTCTTGTTTATGAATATTATTTTATTTCACCATATATATATATATATATATATATATATATATATATATATATATATATATATATATATACACGGTAAAACGTCTTCAAAGTGGAATCACAAGGGACTGAATATATTTTGCCAATTGGACAAGTTACCGCATTATTCAAATGGCATTTTTTTAAATCATAGGTATTTTAATAATTTGAGTTCAAACAGTTTAGGAGTATTACATACCCTTTTTATGAGAGACACTGTTAATTCTGGAAAAGTATTTACTTTTATTAAACTGAATCACTACACTACACTTTCATGAAGTTGCTCAAGCATAAATAAATTATAACCTATTATTTTTACACTAGCTCATATTATTCCGATTTTTCCAAAAGTCTAACAAGGAAACTTGTTTCCACTCTTTAGTTATCATATCTGATTGGATACAGTCTTTTACAGAGTACAATAGTTCAAGAAGACGGGAAGAGTTAGAACCAGCAGCGAAGAAGTGACTTCTGTTATGCTTTATAGGGCCTCTTCAGGAGTTTACCTTTGTTTGGATCTCCTATCCTCTGGCTGCTCCTCTTTATCCCCATCTTCTTGGCCCCATTCTCTTCGTTTTTGGTAATCCTGGTGATTAAAAGATCTGGAGCCGATTCCAAGTTATGATCTGTGCAAGATTGAAAGATTGTCATCACCGCAAATAAAGTCATTAGAATTACGTGGCATGTTTTTCTCTACAAAGATTGGATATGGCCTCTTCATTTTCACTTGCTTCTCTAATGTTTAGTGTATCATCACTTTCACCAAACCCTGCATTAACAAAACACTTTGTTACTGTTTCATTTTTAATTTCTTTTACAGCCAACTCAATCCAGTTTACAGCATTCAGAATTGACATAGCTCTTGCTAAATCATAACAGCTATCAGCTTCTTCTATATTTAAAATTAAAGATTGCATTAAATAGCACTTTTAGTATGATTTAAATTTGTAAATAATGCCCATATCCATAGGCAGGTGTACACTCGTATTATTAGGTGGGAACCTGACCAATTTCATATTCAAAAGCATTATTTGTTGGTAGCAGGTGACATTGTCTAGAACGAGAATACCTTTTCGTTTTATTTTCAAATTTTGTTTAAATTTTAGCATTGAACCTGTTTAACCATTCTTCCATTGCAGCTACATTCATCCAAACCTTCTTATTGTTTGGCCAAATCACCGGTAAATTTTCAATTTTGAAGTTTATGACTACTACTAGTTTTTCTACCTTTTCAATAACAAACAAGCTTCACCATATTTCCCACTAAAGTCTTGCTTTTAACATTTTACTCCCATCACATTTTCCCCCTTAACTATGAGTTTGAACTCTAATTTGTTAGTAATGCCCAAAAAAAAGCCTGTTATGTCTCTGTTATAAATTTTTTTAGTTTTATAGTCTGCCATCAAATCTTTCAGTTTTTTTGTCCACTCATTTACAACAAATTCATCTACATCTTTTGATACACCACAGATTTCATTCCACACAATGTTGTGTTTCTTCTTGAAACTGTCCAGCCATCCTGTAGATGTTTTAAACTGGCCGTTGCCAAGTGATTAGGTTACTCCAAGAGTTTCACTTTGAACCTGAAATTAGTACTATTTTGATCTTGCACAGGTAAATCACTCCCACAGTATGGCATTGATTTCTTTGTTACCTGTTAACTTCGCTTTTCTCTTCATTTTTTTGTTTCCCTCCAACCACTTGTTCATTATTTTATCCTTATGCTTAAGGTTGCATTTTATGCAAATTAACCGCACCATTATTTCACTTACTGACAATTTATTTCGCTTTTGTAAAATATATTTAAAAACTGAAAAATGTTAATGAAAATATAAACTTTCTTCCTTCATATCATATAAAAAAAACCTTGTGAAAAATATTTACAGAGATATGACCATTTTAAAAAAAAGCCTTGCATCGTGCAAAGCTGAATATGTAGTCAGGCTATGTTTTTACTTTAAACGTGAATAACTCACAACCCTTGGAGATATCAATCCAAAAAATTCACAATTTGTTTCTTTAATAATTTTTCATCTTTATACCTGTAGTTATATAAAAGCGTTTAAAACATTTTTTCCAAGTACTTATTTTGGAAAAAATAAGTAAGAGTTGATAAAGGTGAGATTCCACTACCTAGATCAAACTAATCAGACGGGGTATTGAGGGTTAGAAACCTGGCTGTTCGGAAGGTTCCAAGCAGTTATGGAAAAGTGGTTATAGAGTTCGTCTTGTCCTACGACAAGGCTAATTACCAGTCCAGGCCTCATAGTAAGGTTGCAGGACTCTTATTTACTGGCACAACGGGTCATCGTTAGTCACAAGTTGGAGGTTGACTATGTAGGGGTAGTGTTTTCATATCCTAGACTGTGAATTCTTCTCTTAAGAAAATATCTTTGTGTTCTTTGACAAAGAGAAGAGAGTTCAGAATCAGATACTACTTGTCAATACTCTTCTTTTTCACCATCTTTCTTTCTTCTGTTACATTTTTACATAACACAATGCCTAATTGCCATGACTGAGCAGATAACGGGGTGTCATCTGCAAATATGGCCATTTATACAATATTGATCCAATGATTGGGCCTTGAGGGACACCGGCCCATATACTTCGCAGTGGATATTGACTATTAACTAGATCAACCCCAAACCTACAGTTGGACAGATATGAGCTAACTAGGTGTATAAATTTGTCTGGAAGGTCATAGTCTCCTAGTTTTGTACAACCTCGTTCTGCCAAAGACCTTTTCAATGATTAGGAAAACAACTCCAGTTGAGCAATAATTCTTGAACCTCTTGGTTTCATGCTCTACCCCTCTCATCGTAAGAAGCTTAAGCTGTTGTTCTTCTATCGCTTTCAACAAGCTTATTGGTTGATCTGAGTCTGGTTTGATGTGGTCTTTTCTCGGTTTGGGGAGGGCAAGTCCATGGGCTCCTTTGAAGTGTCCAGAGTATAGATGTTGAGTGATTGTTTTCTTCTTGACGTGTTTCAGCGATGTGTTGGTTATGGTGTCTTGTTCAGAAACTTTCCTGGAATTTATATGTGAGATCACCCACTTTATCTCTGTGTTTGGGTCTAATGTGGGATAGTGGGCAAACTGTGTTCCTGCTAAGTCTATTTTAGCAATATTGGCTGCATCAGCTGGTCGGTCGTTTGGTTAGAAAGTGGTCTCAAACGTTCCGCAAACAAGTTAACCTTATCAACTAGATTGCCCATCTCCCCATTCGGGCCGATAAGTGGGGGATACCACAGAGGTTCTCTCGTGAAGTATTTAATCATTGACTATTGTTGTATTTAAGGTTGCTAATTCTGCCTGGAAGTATCGACCTAGTACTGATTTAGTTCTTACCTAATTTGCCTCTTCAGGCAGTATGTGCATTGTTATGTGTATGTAGTGTCTGAGCTGATAATAAATATTAATATTAATATTATTCGTGGTACATATTACCATCATAAGGCTACTGGCAGTTGTGTCTATGTCCAGCGATGTGTAGATGTTGAGAAAGTCAGGTAGAATACTGTCCATCTGGAACCGAAATAACTGTTTAGTCAATGAGTTAATAGTTTAGCATCCTCTTTCTTAGCTTTCTATGAGCAGGGCTTCCAGTGATAGAAATAATATTTCAGATCCCTATCAATGTCTGTGTAGTGGATGTTATAATGTGTATTGGTTCAGAAGGGGCAAGGAGTATAGCCGTTGTGTTTTGTATGAAGATTTCTAGATGCCGGCTACCTGTGTTTGTAGACTTACAGCCCCAGTATATGTGTGTAGAATTCAAGTCCCAGGCGATGATGACAGTATTGGAGGTCAACTATACCAGGTAGTTTGTACGCTCATAGAAGTGTCTGATGATGCTACTGTTGAGCTCAAGCTTAATAGCTGTTCCTTCAACGCCTCTCCTTCTTTGCTCAAGTTTCTGTCGTCTTGAATAAGGAGAGGCCTGACCGTTCGAAGCTTTCTCCTTTTCTCTCAGAATGCAGTTTCGTTCCTTTAAAAAACAAAATACATTCTCTACCTGATGCTTATACGTCCTATTGTCAGATATGCTATGCCAGTGTAGTGGCCAATTTGTACTAGGACTTCCAAGAAACTCCTTGAATCTTTAGACCACAGCCAAAAGTACTCTTGGTACCTCCATAATATTCTACAACCTTTCCTTTCTTTCCTGCACCTTCACCCATAACCTAGGTTAAGTTGTACCATTACGTCTCTTTGTACCTAGTTTTAGGCAATCTTGTCAGCTTTAAGTTCGTTGTACAAATTTTTTAGGTTAAGTAGTAATATTGAGTCACATGTACTCTAGTTTTAAGTTCCCTTGATAGCTGTATGTTCTTTATAATTAGATATCTAAGTCAGTCAGCCATCTCCTCATGAAATTAAATAAACCTTATCCATTCATGAAACAAATAAAAGCCCTTCCACTTGGAAATGGCACTCCTGAACCTCAGTCAGCCCAATAGCAAAACCCCTGTTCCCCATAATCCTACCCGCAGCTATTGTCACATGACAGATGCTGCATAACCTCGAGGACCATGAAACTTCCCTTGACTGAGATCTCTACATCATTCCAAGTTGCATTCTGCATCCGTCTGTCAAGATTTGACAAAAAATCGAAATAAATAATCACAAACCATAAAAGGTATATATAAAAATAGAAAACTTAGATGAAAAATAGGTTTTCTTCTTTAATTTGCTATGAGAAACATATTATGGGTATAAATACTCTCAGAGATATAACAGTTTTAAAACAGGCACGCACTGTGCAAAACTGGAAATGTAAAGTCGTCTATTATACACATAACTTCTAAACGATTTAAGATACCGAGCTCAAATTTCCATTAATTGTTCATTTGATAATTTCTCATCTTATTATTTATATAAAAGTGTATACATAATTATTTTTTAAAAATTAGAGCTTGATATCTCAAATTATGTTCAAGTTTATGGTTATGTTTATAGTGTACAAAAAACAGGATTACTTCACATTTTCAGTTTCGTACAATGCAAGACTTTTTTAATACTGTTATATGTCTACAACTAATTTCTTACGCAATGTCTTACTAATGCCTACCCCAATATCTTTCTTATACCAAAATAAAGAAGGAAGTTTATATTTACAACTACATTTTTCTGTATTAACATATCTTTTATAGTTTTTTAGTAATTGTCCTGGAAAAACAAGTAATTTTCTATATGTCATGCCACAGGTCATAGTACATAGTTTTTTATTATAATATAAAAAACTTTCCTTTATATTTATATTTATTGTAATACTTTTGAATTATTTGTAATGTTATTTGTAATTTATTTTAGCTGTTTAGTGGGTAAACAAAACAATAGAGAGTGGAAAACAAGTTTTTATATTTTTACTTTCTTCTGCCATGATAATAATATTGTTCTACTAAATTGATCAAAACTGTTACCACTCGTAAAAAACTAATTGAAGGGAAGGGCTGCATGCATGAAGGTATAAAAATAAAAACTTTACTCTGTATCAAATTTTGTAAATATATGTAATAAAACAATTAAATAGTTTTACAATGTTTTACAAATTGTAAAAAACCTATACAAAAATCTCTATCAAGTGGAAAAGAAAGCATGAGGTATAATGGTATTTGGAAAAGAACGCACAATAATAACTGCAAGGCCTGTTTTTGTCTACATTTTTTTAATACACAAAAACCAACTTATTATTTGTTAGTCAACAAAACAAGCCTAACAGATTCTTTAAGTAAAATATAGTGCTGTTAAACAGTAATTGTCAACTTTATTTAACTGGTTATCTTCTGGTAATTGTGTTAAATAACAAAACTCTTTGGTAAATCTGTACACATAGGATGTGGTTAACTGTCAATACAATGTACATCTACATATTAACAAACATTCAGCAACATTGCTGTAATGCATCATAGAAAGAAAGAAACCGGCTTCAAATAGCAATAATCCTGTTTATAATAAAAAGTAAAACCTATGTTACGTTAATTTCAGCTACATATTTCATTCCATACTAAGTAAGACATCCTCGGATTGACATGCTTTTGTATTAAACTAACAAGCTGAACATCATAGACTGCGGTTGTATGCTGTGAGTAACAATTTTTCTAATTAATAATTACATGGATAATGTGCATCTGTCAACCAGGGATGCCTCGCTTGTTACATGCAGCTGAAATTTAAAGATAACGTGTTAATATTAAATTTTTGTTGTCATTATTATAAAGAAGTCATATATCATGTAGCTAACATTGTTACATTATAAATTACTGTACATCATTTACATGAAGTACAAGTATCTTGGAGGTTGTCAAAATAATGTTGAATATAAACAATACTAAGTTCTATACTTTGCCATAGTGGCTGGATAAATCTGTACTTAAACCTAAAAACCATTTTTTAATTATATTTATACAATTATTTATTATATTAGCCTAAATTAGTAGGCTTATGTTACCTTATGGAAAACCAGATTGATTTTTATAAACAAATAAGCTAATAAAAAAACGAGTGAAATTGGAATGGTTGAAAAGTGTACAATTATATAATATCCTATGTTTTTTCTGAGTTGCTATATTTTATAAATACAGTACATGGATATTAAATAAAGAGAGCTCATCAACAAGTATTACAATCATCTTAAATTTTAAAAAAAAGTTTTAATCAAGACAGAAATAGAGCGGGTATTTATCTTGACTAGTAGTATAATGATGTGACAATTTCTTGCTTATTATGTTATTATCATCAATATATAGGTATTTTTAATTAACAAAGGCATGTAAACTTCTTTTTATCTAAGTCAGATTGAAATTTGTAAGCTATGCAATAACAACCTTTACCAGTTGAGCGATTTGGTGAGTCACTGACCAGTACAGGGTCTCATCCATGATAACATCCCCTGACCACTCTTCTTTACAAGTAAGCTACTTGGTAATAATCATGGCCTGTTTTCATGCAGAAACTGGCAACATTTACACCTTGGGAGAGAAAAGGGTTAAAGGCCCAATGATCACAAAGCTCTTACAAGTTTATAACATCCTGCTAGCTGATGAAATGCCTAAACTAAGAAGAAACTTAGTGATTTTAATAAAATAGATGATTTTAGATATTTTATACAGGCTTATACATAAGCTGGAAGCCCAACAGTGGGAAAACGTTGTGAACAATGAATATGAATTGCGCCCTTTAAACAAAAAATTATTCTCACTCAAGAAACATTTTAACAAGAATTTTCAAACAATACAAGAATACAAACATTTAAAGAAACAAGTTTAATATATGAGGGAGAAATGTTTTTATCAAATATGGAAGAAATGAAAGAATTAGGTTTTATAAAAATATTGATAAAAGTAGCAATGAAGATTTAAATCTGAGAAATTAAATGGGTTTTGTAATGTATGTCTGTGGAAGGCTTTATCCAGAAGGATGACAAATGTTTCTTCAAGGGCTAAACACTAATGTTACCTCAGTCCAAACAGAAAACACACTTTTAAAATAAAGAATGTAGGCAATACGAAAAAATGTTGTAATATGTATAAATTTTCAAAGGAACTGTGAATTATCCTGAGGCTGTCTCGCAGCAGAAGGTGGGGCTAAACTCTGGCAAACAGAGTTTGGGTTTCAGTATACTGGAGTATGCTGTGGAATTTGGTTTTATTTAGTACAGTATTGTCCACTACTTCAAGTTATCTTCACTTCCTTTGTTCTTTTCATTATTTTATACTGACTTAAATTATGCCCAAAAGAGCTCTTGAATGGATTAAGCTAACTTAAAAAATTGTCTCCTAGTATTTTTGTGCATCGAGTTAGGGCTATCTTTTATTTGCCAAAAAAGTATTTAATACAGTAAAAGACAATTGTCTTTATGAACAACATGTCCCACTTGTCAAAAATCTTTCTTATAAGACACTCAACTCCATGTATCTGGCCTCTGAATAGAGGATTATGCGGAGCTTGAGCCTAGATAAAGTTAGAGATATCAGTTTTTCTGTTGTACCAAAAGTGTAATTTAAAGTTGTAGAATGTAAGTTGATATTACTGAAAAATAGTTAGTATACATTTAATGTAGCCTATACTATTTGATACAGGACAAGTATAAGATTTTGCGACTGTGTTACATAATATGTAGGTGATAGTATCATTTTTATTCAATAATAAACTGTATAATATTAAATACATATATGAAACACACACACACACACACACACACACACATATATATATATATATATATATATATATATATATATATATATATATATATATATATATATATATATTGAAACACATATGTACTTCAAATGATGAAAAATTCTGTTCTTTTATTATAATAAACATATATTAAAAAAATTTACAAAATCCATTAAAATCTGCAAAAATGTTTTATATTTTACTACTCCTACAAACAATATAATGAAATTTAAAAGTGATAATGCAATTCACAAAAACATTCTATAGATGAAAATAATTAATTTTAGCTGATAGACCAAAGAATATCAGAAACAAATGTCAAGCTAAATTGTCAAATAAATAAACTGAAGTACTGACAAATTATCATAACAATAATGATGTTAACATTTTAAAACTGTCTTGTTTTAGATGTTTTATTTATATTTATTCATAATTTGTTAAGGATTTCATTTATAAATATCAAGTCCAGACGAACATTTCAAAATAACCTTAATAATTTTGGAAAAGTAATTTTTTTTTAATAAAGAATATGGAGCTACAACAGAGTAATTTAAGTTACAACAGTTGGAGTTATTTTTAATTGAATAAAATGATAAATTTGTTTTAAGTCCTTAAATAAAATTAAATTTTTGTTTATGATTAAGTCCTGTAATTAAATTTTAGAGGTAATATATACAGGTCTTTGTTGCATTTAAGCTTCAAAATGGTATAATATTCCAATAGCTTATTTATCATAATTTTGAATACACATTTATAAATCACTTTTGCAGTGCATTATTATACCAAATATTCAAAGTTGTGCCAATCATTATACTTTCTTTATTTTAAAATAACCGAGGAAAAGGTAAACTGAGGAAGAGCAAATATAAACTCTCTATTAATTTCTGTCTTAAAAAAAAAATATTTCACTACATTTTAATATATGACCAAAATTAATGTAAAATAACTGGAAATCCATAAACCCACATCCTGACTAGCATCAAAAATCACTCAAACGTCCAAATAAATAATTCCAAACTACAACCAACCTCTTCTTAAATACATACAATATGATAAATTTACAAAATTCTGTAGCAAACTGCCCTAAAATGTTAAAAGCACAACTGGTATCAATATCAAAACACTTATATTACACTATTTACAACATAGTTATTTGGTAGAAAAACAATATGATATATATTATTTAGTATTAGAAATAACCTAAAAATAGGTCTACTTGTGATTTTGTTAACACAGTTTTTAAATATACAGTGATTTATCAGTCCTACATAATACTATTACAGGAATTACTTGGTTATAAAAATACAGAGAGCTAATTGAGAGAGCAATTGGATACAAACAGTTATTATTTATAGCTATACTTAATTATTAAGCTCTTGTATCAAATTGTGCTTGAAGTAAGGCAATGCTACAAAGAGAAAAACTTGTGATGCAATAGATCATACATTCTATTACGTAGGTTGTCAGTAAAATCACTGTATTCTTTTTTTTTAAATACCTCTTACAAAATTAGTTTCTGAAGATAATAGTTTTCAACATCTAATTATAAAATAAAAGATTCACAAATAAATATTGTGTCAAACCGCAAAGAATATGAAATGTTTTAGCTATTCTCTACATAATTATAAAAATAGAATGTTTTAACAAATTTATTTATATTTTTAAACTATGTTACTAATTGTGATGTTTTATTATTCAATGTTGTATTTGTTAAAAGAATTTTCTTTCTATCTATTACGGTGTTTGAAAAAGGAATGATTTTTTTTTACTGTCTAAGAAATAAACCAACAAACCCAATATTAAAGAATGACCAGGGAAAAATATGTAACAAATAATGCTAGAAATATATTTCATAGAACTCGCATACAATTAGAACTTTAGTTTGGAATTTGAATATAAAGATAAAACAATGATTTTAATGACAAACCTCGCAAATTGTAGCCAATGTTTTTCTTAAAATACTATAACTAAACAACATACTACACATGCTCTAACAGAGAAGGGGGAAAATATTAAATCTAAAGTATTAAATGCATTTCACCTATACATGTATATAGAAGCTTTCTTTGGTCTTGAACTGTATAATACAATATTATTTTTTTACATTTTCATTATTAATAATTACATATTTACAGAAAATATACGTAAATACACAAGATTTTACAACAACAAACCGTGCACAAGTCAGTACAGTAAGAAGGGGTACTATTAACACATTATTAACATTTCCATTTAGCACTTACTAAACCTATTAGGGTTTGTAATTGCTTGAAAATAATTGCTTTGAAAATAATTGCCTGTAATTAGGGTAATTTTAGAATATTTTTAATTTCTAGATTGTGAGCACCTTTAGAACTGGTGAACCTGTTTGCCATCTTAAAGAAATATAAGAATAACTGAATAAACTTTTTACATCAAATCTCTGATAATTTTTTACAGAATGGTTCAAAATAGTCTAAAACCTTTTCCACATTTTGAGTTACAATATTTTTGTTAAGATACTATCTTATTAAAAATTATCTTATTTTTCAAAGTAATTAGTAACTTTGTTTGAAAGATATTTACAGTAAAATGGTAAATGCAACTGCAGTAAAATATAAAATAATAGTTTGATTTCTTAGCTTGAGCTATAAGTTTAGCTAAACATAAATATATATTAATATATCATAGTTTCTTACATTAGTACTTACTTGTTTATTGAGGATGGGTGTTTTGGAATATATATCCCATTGTGAAATTAGACTGTAACTCAGGATACATCTCCCGAAACATCCTTATTAAACAAAGAAAGTAAGTGCTACTGTAGGTAAATACGACATAGTAATATATTTTCAAGTGTTTTACTACAGTAAATTACTTTTTAAACTACATTATATACTGAATGCTAAAAATATAGAAAAATTGATTGTTAGTTTACTTTAATTGTTAGGTCTGTAAAAGCAACTCTGCAAGTTCACAATTTGTTCAATATTTACAAACTATTGAACAGAACAGGTCAAGTTCATATTGGAAAACTCTTAAAAACAAATTATTTTTTTGAAAATAACAAGTTGAAACCTTCTGACATCACAACTTGCATGAACTTATAATTAAGAAAATGTTTAATAAAACATACTACAACAAAACATTTTTGACTGTCCTTGGCAGTTATCACTAAATCATGTGATATAGTGCAGTTATTATACTAAAAACGTTTTGTCCCAGTAAGTGTTTTTTTATTTTTTATTTACTAAGTTCATTTAAATTATATTAAAAGCTTTCATCTTAAAAAACAATCAAAATTTAGGAATTAAAACAATATTTTAAACCATGAACACTTATTTTCTAATCAATAATAATTAATGATTTTTAATAAACTATTGCCGATGTAACTATAACTGTTAGTTGTCCTTAGACCTGACATTTTTGTCTTACTTTATTTACACAAAGGTTAAGAATATAAATAATCCTGACTTACACATACGATAATCAGGAATTTTCAATTACTTTTGTTGTAATCCATTTCCTTATGACTAAAAGAAATATTATACAATACATAGTCTTGAACAACGTATATTGGTTAGGCAGTGAAATCACTTACTTCTACTGATTTATTTACAAGCACACAACCCATAAAACATTCATAAGAATAACAGTTATTGTTAAAGTTAAATATTAGTGATTTCTTTAAATATAATTATAATATTTGTGGAGGAAAATTTATTAGAAATATTACATATAAAAATTAGATGAAAAAACTAAAAAGTGATTTAAAAAAGATATTGTTAAATCGTACATTTCATATAGATATAATTGTTGTTTTTATGATAAATACAGTATATACTGACCACATGGTAGGTTTTTGTAAGAAATGTCCCTTTAAAATGCTGTATAATATATGTTCTAAAAAAAAGAACAATAGTTTACAAAAATAATAATAATACATCCAAAGAAATACATTAACTTGTCTAAAGTAGTGATTCAACTATTCCTGAATTGTAAACTAGTATGATAAACTGTTTATAAAACATGATTTGATTACTTGTTACGTAATGGTTGTATAAGGTATTGATTTTTCTCCGTTTTAACATAATGTTATTTTTTCTTGTACATAATTATTTTTACCCAAATATTATATAACAAATACTATCAGTGCTTTTTATAAGAAAATACTCAATGCTACAATCTAGTACAAAATATTACAAAATTTAACTTAACAACTATTTTAGTTTTAATAGAGTATTAAACAACATCACCTTTTATACAATCACATTTATACATAAAGGAATAACATTTCAATATGAAAAACATTCATCTAACAAATCATAGTGTTAAATATGTGGAGGGGAGACAGTTCTTTATTGGACTTAGAGTTAGACAAAATATTCTGAATTATTAGAATTACAAAATAGTCAATTCTGCAACCTTACATGTTATAGCTACATTTTTTTTAAATGGAATATGATTTTGCAAATAAAATTAAATTATTTAATTAAATGCAACTTTTGCCAGTTACTTTAGAAATATTTATTGTAAAGAAATTTACTGTAAAAGTAATAAAATCAATAACATAACATTATGATGTTTATTAAATTATCGCCATTTCCTAATGAATAGTTTCTAATATTTGTACCTATTTTTTTATAATGAACCATGGATTTAACAGTATCAATAGGATTAGTTAAATATTTAATTCATTATTTTAAAACAAACTTCTTTTTACTTTAATATCAAAATAAACTTGACAAAACATTGAGATACTTTATAAGTTTTATAAAATTAAAAGCTTTACAATATGTTTACTTAATAAATATCTATTAAATTCAACAATTCAAAATATTTTGCCTCATAATATATACTTATAACTTACAAATTACATTAAATACAAGTCAGTTCTTTGTAACATCTGTCCGAGCTATGCCCACCTTATTGGTCGACATAGTAGGCGTTATATCATGGCTCAAATGTATCCGTACACAGGTTAAAAATAATAGCAAAGAGTGTGCAAGCTGCATATACACCGAGTGCAACCCACCAGATCAGTTGCTCATGAAGCTTCTGCTCAAAGTTTTTGAGGACAAGAAGGCCGATTGTGAGTCCTGCTAGAGCCCCAGTGAGGTGAGCGACGTAACTTACTGGAGGCCCCAACTGCTCAGCATTGTATCGGTCATAGACAGCAAAGCCAACATCTGCACTGGCTGCAACAGATAGTGTGAAATGTAGTTTATTGGGATGCTTTAATTAATTCACATTGCAAGGTATAGTGGATTTAATAACATTTCAAGGATTATGGACTTCAAATAATAAAGGTTGAACTCCAAATTATGTAAACTGTGGTGTTGACAAAATTATGTTTACAAAAATGATTAAACTAAATACTTTGTGAGATTAATAATTTCTAATAGAAATGAAAAAGATTAAAAACTTCACTTTCACAGTAACTTATTTAGTATAAAAAACCAAACATGTTAGACATGTTAATAGAACAAACATGTAATGAAAAGAATACAAAACAATAGAACTTGTTTTTCATGAATTTAAAAGCATGTTCAGTCTTTTTGAAACTGATAAAGACTCTTCCAAAAATGGGCCTAAAATTCCTTTGAAGTATTTTATAGAATCTACTCATATCTTGAGAGCAACTTCTCTTAAAATTATCAAATCTACAAGACAATGTAATTTTCCTTGTAGAGTTCACCTTTTCTCCCGTCTCATGATACTTACTCCACAAAATTGTGATTAAAAAAAACTTTTTATAAAACTATCAACTTATTTTGGAGAGTTTTGATCATAGCTGCAATTTTTGTTAAAATCCTGTTGTTAAAAGAGCTTAGGATGATTTTGAAATTACAAAACTCAGTAGATCAGCCTTCTAACTTTCTTCTCAGTTACCTTACATAAAGTTTTATAACAGAAAATGATAACATTCTCCTTTGTGATTTTGTTACACCAGCTACTGCTAGGGATAGTCGTGTCAATGTTCCAGAGTAAAACCAGGTGTCTGATTGTGACACAAGCCCAGTTATTCATGTTTGTGTGACAGTGCTCACACCTAAGTCTTAACTATACAAATATTCAAGCAACTATGTAAAATATTCAGTATATTCTTACATATAATACCGAAAGAAAGTTGTTTATATAAATAAAACAACATACTACTAAATTGGGACTAAATTTCCTCTCTTAAAATTATAATTGCTTTAAAAAAATTACATTCAGATTTAAAGCGAAATGAAGTTACATCCCCAATTGTGGGGATCATCTTTCCACATTTGGACCTATTTGCTACGTATTATTTGGCTAAGTTAGGACAGATTTGAAAAAAAAGAAATAGAGCAGTTTTATTCTAGCTTTCAAAGAAGGGATGGTAAATTTTTTGAGGAGAGTGCAAATCCTATAACACATACATTAGAAATAGTGAATTCATAATTCATTTAATTACAAAAATAGGACTATTCTAATAAAAAAATGAAAAAATTTGCTCTGTTACCTTAGCAAATTTAAGAAAATTCTTATCACATTACATGAATTTTGGAATAGAATTTAAGGGCCCTTTAAAAGCTATTGCATAAAATAATATAACCACTAAGATAAAATATTTATCACCTTTCTCTTCATATATATATATATATATATATATATATATATATATATATATATATATATATATATATATATATATATATGAGAAATTACAACTGCAATTTGATTTGTAAGTAAAAAATTATTTTAAAGTTTTAAAATTTTATTCTTATCCAGCCTTGAATTATTCATTAAAAAACAAAACATTTGTCCCAGCATTCCTCTAGTCCAATCCTTATTCCATTCATCATGACTTGTTATTCCTGGCAAACCCCCAATGAATTAAAATAACTAAATTTTCTGTTTCAATTAAACGCATACGTAAATGCAATTGGCAACTTGTGTCGCAGACCAGTGACTTATCTGTGAATCACTCAGTCACGTCTAACGGCTGGGTTATAAATAGACAGTCTGGCATAAGATGTGAGCTATTTGAGTTCGGCTTTGTCCACGATGAACATCAAACAAAGTAACTGTTCATGTATAGATGGCAATATCTTGGCAAATCATAGATTATTCTGAACTGACATTTTTGAATTGGTTACACTGGAATTCCATTCTAATTATGATATCCAGGCATTGGTAGAAATTCTTTACCCTATATTCTAGTTTATCATGTAACCTAGATAAATAAGATTTGTAATCAATTTTATTATATTTTTTACTTACAGATGAAAAACATGTTTCGACTATTGTAGCCGGAAATATTATTAGATAGAACTGAAGAGAAAAACAATAAATCTTTAATACTTTAATAAAATAATAATTACTACTAACTGAACTGAAAAAAGAAGAGAAAGTATATTGTACACAATAAAACTTATTTCATCTCCTTATTACCAAATTAGATAATTTATTGGTTACCATAATTTGTGAAAATTAAAATATTAACATTCAAATTAATAACCGTCTCTACAAGCTTGTTCAAATTCTATAGGTTTTTTTAGTCATATTAAAATTTATAAACTTAAATCATTCAACTAAATTTCAAGAAATATAAATAACTGAGTTTTATCTCCCAAAACAGCAGCCTTTATTTAGACAAAAAGTAAGTGCTACTATAGGTAAATGTTTACATATTAACATGCCAATTAATATTATTAACAGTTTGAAGTCACCTTTAAAGTTTATAGTTAGATTACTTATGGTTAAAATTTATATGTAGAGAAACTTACCTACAACAAATATCCCAATGAGCCTGACTGTACCAAACTCCATGTTGCTATAGTTCTAAAAAACAAACATTTTATTTTTAGTTACAATATTTATTACAAATACACAAATATTTATTAAAGCTTACTTTTATTTATTTTAAACCCAAATTAGACATGGCTTATTATTACAACTGTAAAAATATCAATATTTAAAAATTTCTTAATTTTAATTATTTATATCATTAATGATGTAATAAAAATAACTGAATATCTTCATTGTAATATGTTTTTCTCTGGCAAAAAAATCAAATTTGGTTACCATTGCCAAACATAGTTAGTCACCACACTACTTCTTAGAACTTGAAACAAAAAGAAATTTGAAATCTTTAAAATAAATAAAAATAATATTTAAAAATTCAATTAAAATAAACTTTGAAATGTTTACAAGAATAATAGTAAATTATGTAAAAAAGTAAAGACAAAAAAAAGTAATAGTTAAAAATAAAACACAAATTAAAGTAACATTAAAAAACAAAATAACATTATAAAGGGAGAAAAAAATTGAATTTTATAAAATATTTTTAAGTGATGACGTGGTAACTGGCTGTAGCATCATCTCTAAGCATCATCTCTAAACATCATCTTTAAATGTCTTCTAAGAGCTTTACAATGACAAACATCAATGAAACCACATATTCAAACAATATATGCCTGATTGTATTGATACTTCCATAAACCTGACATAACAGTTGATTATCACAATGGATTAAACATTCATAAACTAACAAGCAGTGGCTATACAAGCTGAAAAATAACTACCACTTTCTCCCTACATTTTTAACAAATAAAAAGTCCCCATGGACTTCAAAGAAAGGCCTTCATTTCTTTTAGCTTTACATTTCCATTCTTCATTCACATTTTAATACAGAACAGATTTAAAACAAAGCAAGAATACAAAATTAGTTTTACTGTAATTAGGTGAAAATGTCACATAAAATTACAAGCATTTTGTTTGTTTCTGCTGGCCAGTGTGTTGGAAATAAAAACCTGGGTCATTACAAGACTTGAAAGTTTGATCAACACACTACACATGAACAGATTACAATACGTAGTATTAAAGTTGATATATTTGCTAGACTTATTCTGAACTCTGTAAAGTGAGTCAGTAAAAACTTGTCGATGGAAGACATTGAAGCCGTACAAAACAACTTACTTTAAAATGGCTTCCTGCATACCTTGGAAAGTGAAACAATATGTGTGACTTTCCAAAAATTACCTACAGTTATATTAAATTCTGACTGAATTTCCAAACTTTAAATTTTGTAAATTTGTTAAAACTTACTAAGACAGAACGATTTCAATCGCTATGTGGCTATCTTCATCAGTGTCTTCTGCCCATGGCAGTTTTAACAAATTTACAAAATTTAGGGTTCGGATAGTCATAAACTATTGTTTAAGTGATTAATAAGATTTACTGAACGTAATGGACTACAAAATTCAAGAATTTTGTTTAGTTACAATTATTTTTAATTGTATTTTGACAATAATGGACCTTGCACAAAAATCCTTTTTAATAATTAATTATTAAAGTCATCATTACCCCACATTGCAAAATTATTGGAACAACTTCCCTAAAGGGAAGGAAATGTCAATGTTTTATTATCTATGAAGAACCTAAAGGCAACATTTCCTAAAATCAAATCATCACATTCGTGAAATACACATTCCAAATTAAACTAAAATTATTTAAAAATCTTAAATCAAATGACTCACCAGTAAAACGTTAGCCAAATGAGCTGCGAGCAGGGCATACACACCTCCAGATGCGCCAACTAAATAAACATCTGTGTCAAATACAGAAGTTCCCAAGGAACCTATAAAGTAGATGCAATTGTTATGGAATTTCATAAATAAAGTAAAAATTAGAAACAACAAAGACATAATTGTGATTATTCAAGTAGAGTTATAAAACAGTAACATTATTTGATTTTAGTTTGGGTGGTTCATACATCTACAGCGTCAAATAGTCTCGCTTCTATTACAAATAAATCTGTTACTTCTGCATAGATCAAATTTAAACAAAATCACTTTAATACTGAGATGAAATTTTTAAAAAAGGATCAAAGAACATTTTAAAACAGCAGATTTTGGTTTTAAATGAATTATAAAATTAAACAATCTTTCCAATTTTCAGGCATTAACTGAATTAAATTTTATTTGGCAACTGATGAAGACACGGTGATGTCAAAACAGCTGTTAATAAGTGAAAATAAGGTATATTGTTTTATTAATTTTTAATTTAATTATACAACAAATACTCTTCACGTAAATGTCTCAAATATTATTTTTTTTATAAATTAATAAAGAGTTTTACTTTGTATTAATTTTTATAATTCTACCTCATATAATCTCCTTACAACTAGATAAAAAATAGGAATTGTTAAATAATTGTTCAACTCACCTGCAAGGACTCCAGCCATGTACACAACCCCGATCCTCAATGACCCATGTACCATCTCTAAAGGCAGTCCAACTAATACTTGCACCAACAGGTTGAACAGCAAGTGCAGCCAACTATAAAAAAACACAAAATTATACCATCACCATCAAAACAGACTAGTCAATATTACAGTCAGTTAAATTGTATATATTCGATATTGTTAACATTGCCTAGCTCTAACTGTGAATACTCCTTCGGGAAAAACGTTTCTCTGGACAGATTTTGAGCCATGGTTCAGTAACTGGGGTTTTTGGTATTTTAAAAAAAATTATAACATTTCTCTAGAATTTTTATTGGTTAAAACAATTACTTTAAGATCAGTTTTGTAAAAAAATTCATATATAATTCAATATCTTGTGAATTATAATATTATAACTTCCAAGATAGTTGTCCTATGAAACAATTTGACAGTAAACTGAGCTATTAATAAAATGAATGCACAAAGGCTGCAAAAGACTTGAATGTAACCTTGTTCGGTGATGCATAACCTTCTTAGTGATGGCTGCATGTTTGAGAAATAAAAATTATGAAGAACACTTAAATGGACTAGGTAGGGCCATTATACACGAAAATATCATTTTAATAAGGGATGAAGCTCATAGCGAACTTCCGAAGAAGTCTCGTGGACTCAATATTTTCAATCTTCATTGACTTCTCTTTGAATTTAGAATGTATTTTAATTAAAAACAAATTTAAGTCACTCATTGTATCAAATTTGGTTTAATTTTATACATTAAAGTGTCATAAATATGCATTTCATTTTTAAAGTTTTGCCTCTGCGGTTATAAATTAGTTCTCAGTTTTTTCCTCCTGGACTACCCTAACCGCTCCCAAGAAAGAATTTTGGCTGAGCAACTGATTTTGAGCATTTATCAAGTTTGAGTTTCTAAATTTACTCACCTTAAAAAAAGAGCATCAGTGTACACAAAATTTAACATACAATAAATATATATATGTGTCTGTAAAACTTTTAAAAAGCAAACAGAAATTGATAAAATAAAATAAGAAAATGTTCTTAAATTAAAGTTATATAATCCAGTTATTTTAGGATTTAAAAGAACCATTCAATAGACTATCACAACCATAAATAAATTGCTATTAATGCCAACAATAAATAAATAAATCTAAGTCCTCTTATTTATTCAGTATAAATTATACAACCAATTAGAAAACTGTGTCAATATCTGTACATTAATATGCAACTGTGCTTAAATAACACGTATATAAAAGCTAGTGAGATATTCTTATACAAAAGCTAGTCAGTTGCACACACGCACACACACACACAAACTCAAAATATTTATTTAATTTGGTAGTAGAATGACAGTCACCTATCCAATCTTTAATAAATGTTAAGCAAACTTTGTCTTCTACTCCATTACAGCAAACATTAAAGTACATTATTGACTACACCAATTCAGTTTATTTACCTAAGACAAACTCACTGACCATAAAGAAAATATCAGATATTCAAACATAACTGTTACTCCAGTTGCTGCTTCATATTCTGAAAACATTCTGTATGAGGGCATTACTTAATAATTCTAATAAATAAATAAATAGATCCAGGGTTATCATAAACAAATCATAAGGGTTGTTTCTGAGGCAATTTTAATAAAAGATATAACTATGCAGAAATTTGTTGTTAAAATAATTACTAAATATAACCTAGAAAAATGCAAGTGTCAAAAATATAGTGTTTTTAAAAATAGAAGTTACAAATAATGTAAGTGTAAGATATTTATTAATGTTCCTGTTTTTTTATCTTTCTTTATGTGTTTAGTGAACTTTCTCAAGGAACTAGAGAATAGTTTAGTTTTTTATTTAATTCTATTCCAGCATGTTAGGCAATCCAGCTAGGTCACAATATGATGATCTAATTTTCACTAATATTAGCCTCATTAAATTATGAACAACACAAAGAAAGAATGAAATTAATTTTAAAAATTAACAACTTGCTGAACCTTTAAATTAACTCAATTTATGAAAAAATTATTGAGACAAAAAGTTTTTGACAACACTACAACAGGAAGGGATCTTCCTCTTCATATCACAAATAAAAATTAAATTTGCCTATTTTTCCACACAATAGATTTCATGTTGTAGATAGCAGAGAAAATGCATTTATAGGTTTGAGGCTTGTGATAATGCTTCACTCTCTTTCCATTTTAATTAGAGTGTTCATCATTTTATCAAATTCAATTTACCCAGCATGGAGCACCATGTAGAAGAAGAACCTCCAGATTTCGAGCCGCTTGTCTGGACGGTAGATGAAGATGCTGTCTATAGGCACTGGTCCTGATGAATTGATCTCGCCATTTGTGATGATTGTGTAGTATGAGAAGAAGCCCAACTGAAACACAACCTCAATGTTATTTACAAAAAAGTAACAGTTACATTGCACTCTGAATGCATCACACCGTTTATAAATGTCACCATTTTAAATTAACATCATTACAAATGTTTATTTTTAATTAGTTGAGGCTTGCTGAATACTAACATTTATGTAAAATTATAGATAACATACTGAAAGAAAACATTTCAGTTTTGCATTAGGCTATCTTTTTCAGTATATATGTAGGTATATATGCTCTTGAAAGTGTTGTTTGGTTAGGTGGCAATGGTTTTTAAGGGATGTTTTCTATAATGTGGTCAAAAAGTATATTTGTTACATATTGGATCTGTTCATTTAAAACATTGCTTTAGTGCTACTTAATTCTATCCACCATTCTTCTTACAAGAAGGTGTAACTGGTAGATACCTCAGTATGGCCCCGATAGAGAGTGGGTCGCGCTGCCATAATTCCGCTCTATTCACAGTGCCACACAGGATCATTAAGTTCTTTGCTTAGACCTACCTGATTTCATCTACCTTTCTTTATTCTTCTTCTAGGGTCATGATCCTCGATTGGCTTTTGAAATGACCGCGATGGAGGTAAATATAATTCAGGTAAGTGAGCCTGTATGCGCGATGGGTAGGGTTTTCATATCTCTACATTAATCCTATTTAATTAAAATCCCTTTCTATCTTTACTAGGAGTAATGACAATCCTTCCCATATGAGCCTACATAACTGTTCACTATACAACTCACAAAATCGATCCGACCAGGCCTTGTCTGTTTGCATTGCGAGCCGAGTAATGTCTACCTAATTTGGGTTCCCTTAATACTTTCTTTGCGGTGTACGCGCAGGAGACACCCTTGCAATATGTCACCATGATATATAGAATACAGGTTGAGGCTGTAGGGTGGGGGCTGTTTCCGTGTTTCAGGAAATCTCTTGAATTATTGTTTAGGGGTTGCCCGCCCCCGTACAGTCACTCTCGAAACTACGATGAATATTTAAATAAACTAGAAGCTCATGTAGAAGCTTTAAGTGAAATTAATAATAATAATAAACCAAGCATATTTCTTCCGCTATTAACAAGTGACCGCTTTAATGAGGTATCGATTACTCCACAGTATCTGGGTAACAGTTATTGTGATTTACAGGTATAGTTCACGTTCTTGTCACTGATAAAGGAAAAGCAGAACATTTCCTTCCTCTACAAAAGCACCGTTCCTGGAGCTGCCCTCAATTACTGAAACTTAAATATTTAAAAACAATGTTTAATATCTAAATCATTTCGGTAAAATTGTATTAAATTAGTTCTATACAATAGTTTAAATTACGGAATCAAATTATTACATCAACTTGCTTGTCTGTAAGCTCGTACAGTTAGGGCTAATATTTTCTTATTTCTTTAACTTTTAGGCCTTCTGTTTGAAAATAAACTGTTACTATGATGTCTAACATAATTAAAATTATGGTACAATTTAACTTGCAGTACGAAATTTATGTAAAGGAAGTTTTAATTAGCAATTTTAAGCCCATAGCTACAAATTTAAAAAGTTACAAACCATTTATGTACATTGAGGTTAGTTCAGTTCTGAACTGTGTTAGCGAAATATACATAAAGGTTCTGTAACAGTTTTTAAATTGGTATCTAAAGATTTGTAATTGTTAATTATACTACGCTACAGTGTTGAATATTTGATTTTAAAGGGAAGTTTTCGAAAGTATTTTAAAACACTGCAATATAAACCTGTCTTCTTATCCTTCTGGTTCAGCTTTAGCGGTCAACATTTCGTTCTGTGTGAGTAAGCCTGTATAATATTTTGTCTACCTTGGACCGTTTGCAGTAAAAACTTACTTAAGTGGGGAAAAACACTGGCTAGTAAAACTGTCAACTAGACCTGGAGGCGTGACTAGGTGAAATTCAGATCAGTTAAGAAAACAATTTTGGTCCAAGAGGAATGAACTGTGATAAGGAAAGGCCTAAAGGACCTTAATTTGTGGGGAAAATGTGGTAGTCGTAGGACTGGAGTAAAAACTTATATAAAGCTATTTGTTATATTGATGTTAAAAAAAAACTTATTAGAAAAATTAATTGAATGAATACAATAGATCTTGGTTTTAACGCAACTAACACATTTTTACTACGTAATTTGAAATAAAAATATACAATTCATTATAGTGAATTCATTGTAGAAAGATTTCTTGAAATTTAAATCACGTTTTTAATTTTAAATAAAAGTATACAATTCATTATCATCATATTGAATTCATTGTAGAAAGACTTCTTGAAATTTAAATCACGTTTTTAATTTTAAATAAAAGTATACAATTCATTATCATCATATTGAATTCATTGTAGAAAGATTTCTTGAAATTTAAATCACGTTTTTAATTTTAAATAAAAGTATACAATTCATTATCATCATATTGAATTCATTGTAGAAAGACTTCTATGGTAACTTAATTTTTAGATTAAAAGCTAATTTGATTACAAAAACTCCAACCTAATTCTAAAAATAAAATCTAAAAAACTCAAAAAAATTAACTGAATTTGCAGAAGAATTTATAAAACACTTTGCAGCAGTTGAGATAACTAGAAAAGACTCTCTCCACTTTACAGCTCAGTTTCCTTTTTAAAGAGAAAAGCCTGCAGCAGACTGTAACAGCGCCTGCATAAGTAATGCGTACAGGAAGTGAAATATCTTGCGGCTGTAAACATTAAACGCCTGTCATTCTTGTTCGAAGTCTCTTAAAGCCAGAACCATTTAAACAGTCAATATAACAAATTTGGTTTTCAATAAATACGTCACGGTTCACCAAAAGACTCGAGAAATGAACCCTAACATCGAAAACATTTATGAGCTCAAAATACTCCCAAAGCAACCTAAAACAGTAGTTTTGCTGGTATCGGAAACAGAGATGCCCATTTTTAATAAATCACCGCAAAGTGCGTAGTTTGTTTGTACCAGGAGTCCATAAAATTTAATGTTTAAACAAAGCGAATGTACCGGGTAGTGTTTGGTAAACACCTGGGTACAGTCATTGCATCCACCTACAGTACAGTCACTGACCAATAATGTTTTTACGTGCGGTATTTCCTATTTAAAAAAATCATAACATTTTTTAATAAGAAAGTTTTAAAAACTCTTTAAAACAATGAATAATATTAAGCCTAATTCTAAACAAAAAACCTTGTTGAACAAATTTTGTTTGTTTGGTTTTACGCTTCTTCCCTTTCTTGATAAAATTATATATTTTTCAAACACAACTTTTTCTGGAAACAAAATACACTGATATTTATCTAACAGACTTTTCATTGTTTTAATCTTCTTTATTCAATTCCTTCTATTTGATCACACTCTCCTTATATATATATATATATATATATATATATATATATATATATATATATATATATATATAGTTAATAAATAATATATTTAATAACAAATAATTATTTATAATAATAATATTTAAAAATAAATTTAAAATATTTCAAAAACAAGAATACTTTTATTGCATATTGTTTTTGAAATATTTAAAATTTATTAACTATATTACAAGAACACATATCACCATATTTAATATTATATATATATATGAAAAAAACAAGAGAAATACAAGAATAATTTTTTGAATTATACAATTAATTCTCTGGTTTTTTTTGTTACACAAGAATACATACATATATATATATATATATATATATATATATATATATATATATATATATATATATATAATGCAATATGTATTCTTGTGTATTAATAAAGAACTAAGTCAAAATACAAATACAAGAATTATAATTGAATTTACAATTCAAAGCTTTTCGTTGGCTAACAGTACCAACATCATCAGGAATATTGATGATGATGTAGGTACTGTTAGCCAACGAAAAGCTTTGAATTGTAAATTCAATTATAATTCTTGGATTTGTATTTTGACTTAGTTCTTATATATATATATATATATATATATATATATATATATATATATATATATATATATATATATATATATATATATAATATATATATATATATATATATATATATATAATATATATATATATATATATATATATATTATATATATTTATTATAAATATATATATTATATTATATTAAATATAGTGATATGTTTTCTTGTAACATATTTTAAATAAATTAAAAATATTTCAAAAACAATATGCAATAAAAGTATTCTTGTTTTTTGGAATATTTTTAATTTATTATATATAGATATATTTATTTATTTATAGATAAATAGATACACACACACACACATATATTAAAATTTTTCAAATTTTTAATCGTAATAAAATACTTTGTATTCATCCACTCAAGTTCAAATAGATTTTTTAGTAGTGGGTGGCAATTGATATTAATAGTTTCTTTCACATAATAATACATAATTATATTTACTAATAAATTAATTTTAGTTTTATATGGGGAAAAAATTTCACAGAAGCTGTAAATGTAGTTATTTTGTCCCATTTGGTTTAAAATAAGTGATAACATATGAAGACAGCTTATTTTATAGCTGTTATTGGTTATGATGTAGAACAGCTGTTTTATCGCATAGCTTATGTTGCTTTGTTGATATTAATTACAATAAGTTAATAAAAAGTAAGTAAAATAAATTTTTTCGCTGATGAGCTAAGTAAAAATTGACCGTAGAAATGTTTTGTTTGTATTACTTGTTTTTATCCTCAAATTTTTCTCCTAATATAAACATTATAGTAGCTCTCATATAATTTATAACACCCCGAGCTGTCAGTTATCGAACGTCAAATTCAGAGCGTACTTGTTTGCTAGCATAATTAGACAACTGATTCTTTCGACTCTATGGCATCTAAAAATATTAAATGCTAAGAAAATGTGTATTTTAGAAAGGTAAACATTAAACAGTAAAAGTTTAAAGATCAGACTGTACCACCCGATGAGAGAACAGATGTTTCTCCCCAAAATGTCGTATTTCCGAGTTTGTGGGCGAATGCGCACGCGTGCCCGTTTCCGGTTCTCGCTAATTGAGGTCTGCGCGGTGGTTGGTTAGTGGATCTTACCAAAGCAGCCCAGAGCACTATACAACACTCGAAAACTTAAATTCCGTTTTTAAAACATCTCAATGGCTTATACACGATTTTATTTCGGGGGGGGGGGGGGTCAAATCTATTCTTTTCCCAAAAGCAAAAACGTTTCTATTTCACTTTTGATTTTTTGCGAACCGCTTTTTTTTCTTAGGTAATGCAGTATTACAAAATCCTTATATATATATATATATATATATATATATATAAATGTGTGTGTGTGTGTGTGTGTGTGTGTGTGTGTGTGTGTGTGTGTGTGTGTGTGTATCTTACACATAATAAGTATAATTTATCAGACACAAGTTTTGAGATACAAATTAATACAAAAAATAAAAAAATGAATTACTTTTTACGAAATTAGATTAGTTTTTGAAACAAATAATATTAACTGATATTGCAACAGAAACAATATAATTGATTTTAAAAATAAAACTTCTACCTTAGATATTAACATACGTTCGAATTTTTGTTTCTTATTTAACAACATATATTACAATTTTAAATAAAAATGCTCAATTCTATATACGTCAGTGTGTGCCGGGCTTCCTATAGACACCTCTGAAACAACTTATTACAGTACAGTCTCACTAATCCGGACTTGATGGGACCGGACCCTGTCCGGATCAACGAAAGTCCGGATTAGACGGAAAAAGCCAGACAAATGCATACAATATGTGTTTTAGTCGGGGAAACATTGAAATTGTAGTTTTAGTGAAATTGAGGCCTAATTATAGCTATACAGTACAGTATTTCATAGCTTATTTAGCAAAAAATACTGTAATTGTAACAGAAAAGGTATGACATGAATAAATATCAAAGCATCTTTCTCGTTGAATAAATGTATTCACATAAAGTTATTTACACTATACTGTATAAACGCACAAAAAAACTCAAACAAAAATGAAACTGAAACAAAAATAAACTTTAAAAAACTTAGTGAAAAAAGTCTGTAAGTTCTTTTGTTTTAACGATAAATGGCGTCGTTTCACAGTAAGATCTCGTAGGCGTTTCAAAGTCAGTAGCTCCGCACTTTGTTTCTCAAAGTAGGCTATCAACCCCTCCAGCATTGCAGCCGCCCCATCATGAGTTGGGCTGACCGGTTCGTCTGTGTAGTCTTTCTCTTCCCAGCTGTCATTTTCTGCGTTTGCAATGCACACAGCGACGATTTCGTCCTCGTTGAGCACTTGATGACCAATCTCATTATCACTGATAATCCACTCGGAAATATCAGTGTCTTTCAACTCGGCACAACCCTCCAATTGTTGAAAAATCTGAACAAATTCGGCGTCGTCATTAGTAGGTCTGCAGCCATATAAATGACATCCTTTATAGTCACTTTTTTAAGAATTTCAATAAATTGTGTAGCTGGATCTGCTTGTTTTTGTTCCAAAAGCGATAAAATTAACTTTTTCCTATATCGCAGTTTTATCGCCTCTATCACGCCTTGGTCCATCGGCTGAATGAGAGCCGTGACGTTAGGAGAAAGAAATTTAACAAAAATGTCACCATGACGCAATTGTTCTTCATTTGGGTGGCATGGGGCATTATCAATTAGTAAAGCCGCTTTTCAAGTGAGTTTTTTCTCTTTTAAAAACTTGTCTGTTGTTGGAACTTGTATTGGGCCGGTAGAACACTTAAATTTACATTTTTAAAAACCCTCGGCTTTGCGGATTTCCCTATCATCAAAAGTGGAAATCTTAGATCGCCAGGAGCATTACTGCAGGGCAACAAAGCCATACGATCTTTCTTAACTTAATGGCCTTTTGCTACTGAATCTAATTTGGAAGCTAAAGTTTTTTTTTGGGAACATTTTATAATTTAATCCGGTTTCGTCAGCGTTGAACACCTGACAAGGTTGTAAGTTTTCATCTCTGAGAAACTTGCCAAATTTGTCTTTGGAATTTTCACTGGCATCACTGTCACCTGACAAAATTTCACCACTTATTCCGAGTTGACGGATGCCGTGTCGTTCCTTATACCGTGATAGCCAATCCACACTGGCATTAAAATTAGGGTCTCCTTTTAACTTTTCATTCAGTTTCAGCGCGATCTTTGCAAATTTACACCCGATAATGGAACACCCTGTCCCGTTGTTGGCAAAACCATACATACAAAGCATCATCTAGGGTTTAATTTTTTGGTTTTTTGCTTCTGCCGCCTAAAATGTCTTTACTAACAATTTTTGCACAAAAATCTTCAATTTCCTGTTACTTTTTTCCGATCGGAAACAGTTTGTTTTCCCACGCCTAACTCTTTTGCAATTTTAGTATGCGATTCACCTCCATCAATACGAAACAAAGATTGGAGTTTTTGTTCCAATGTCACTGTCACTGACTTACGTTTAGTCGCCCTTTCACTGAACACTGAACGAGACGTAAATAAAAAACACAGATCAATATTGCACTAGAATTAAATGACAACTAAGCAGATATCTTGCGAGAAGCAGTAACGGAAAGATGCCACCTAACTGACCTGACGCCAGATAGACTGTCTATCCGTTTAGTCAGCGGTCCTTTATCTTTCGTTTATCGCAAAATATCTCTTGATATCACGTGCGTTGTAGTGTTGGGAGATCTAATGTGAATATATTTTTTCAAAGACGTTTTTCCTACTTTAACAGGCAAAAAAAACAAATAATAGGGTAAATTCATATTTTAATGAATAAACATATTATTTGTCTATTAGAGTAGGAAAACCCCTATAGTAGTATAAAAATAAATATTTTTGTGGACGGCAGACTGATTGTGCACTGTAAAATACTATAACTAAACAAAAATTTTGGGCCGTCCGGATTAGCCGGAGGTCCGGATCATCGGAGACCGGATTAGCGAGACTGTACTGTAAATGTTAAATGTATTACATTGTGCATTATACAAACAGTACTTAACCATATTTTTTGTCGCGTGACTTATAAAACTTGAACGACTAATAACACTAAAGTGTAATGCCCATTTCGGGGGGGGGGGATCGTCTAAACAAAAAGTAAAACCCATAGAATTCCGCAAAAGAACCATCCAACACTCGAACTATTTGCACTTAGAATCCCAACTACGCCTGTAGTATTACCGCGCGATTGATGTGCCTTGAGGTTAGTGTCGGAGAAATATTCAGGCGCAAAATGACAATGTTCTCAAAGTTATTTTAACATTAGGTTCAAGTCAAGTCATATGCAAAATACACAAACTTTCAAATATTCTAAACATGCGAAATGTGAAACTACTTTATTAAATCAGTGGTATTATTTAAATATTTTAAGAATCAAGCAATGGAAACCAAACTGTCCCATTCCATGATGTACATCATATAAAATGGCAGCTGCTTATTTAATGTAATTTAAAAATTACACGCCATATACTATTAAATTTCAGAAAATTTTCAAGACGTGCTGTATTCTAAATGGAAAGAAGATAAAATACAAAAGCAACCAAACACACTGACTCTTCACCACTGGAAGCGGCAATCCTACAAGAACCTATAGTACAACTTATAAAAATGAAACAATACCTTTATTGGTGTCACGAGTACAGAATTTCAAACTTAGAGCAAACAGTAGAATGACGCACACGAAACTTTGGTTAGAAACTAGGGTAACCGGTCCTTTAGGTCACTAAAATTGCAAAAACTTTATACCTATCGATGTAGAAAGATCCCTCAGGGACACGGAAAAAATAATAAACTTGTCTTTAACACGTCAAGTGATTAAAATTTTTAGCTAAAAACCAAATTTAAGCTCACTTTAGAGTATACAAAAAACTTTATAAGTTCGAGGTTTCTCTATAATACTCAGCATTTAGTTGTACTATATTACAATACAGCTATAAAGTATACCTGTATTAGGTTAGGTTATGGTTGGTTAGGTTTTCTAATGTAAACCCTGAGAGCGAGTACATAGGTCTGTATCTTGGTATAAGATGCTGCAACACAATACGAAGGCCATCTGCCACTTCTCGCATCAATCGGCTAGCATGCATTTGTTTTAACGAAAACTGTATTTAAAAAATTTTTAATTTTCGAAACATCTGCGCCAAGTTCTCGTAATACTTTCAACAGCATAAGGTAGAATTTTGTTCGCAATATCGAAACTAAAGATAAAAAAAACAAAAAACCCAAGGTAATCTCAGAAACACACCAGCTGACCATATAAGAATAAAATATCAATACCGCTATTTCAAAATCTAAGTTTGATCAGGATCACAGAATACTCTCAGAGTTTCGCTAATAATGTCGTCAAGGGGTAGCGCCTATTTGTTGTGCCCGTAAGGGACGGTCACTTACCTACTTTTCTCTCCTAGTTCCAAAGAAGATTTATACCCGTACACTACTTTACATATTTTTATCGATATTTTGTTCCCTTCTATATACTGAGAAAGAGCTACACTACGGTAGCTTTCTTCTTCTCTATTACAAGAACACGCCTCCACATATCCGACCTTAAACTCGTGACTCCTGCCCAGGCGACTTTTCTCAGGCCCAGACAGGAGCTTTCCCAACCCGTGGCATCAATCTGTAAGAGCCTTTCGGTTTACTGTAAGGCTTGGACTGGTGACCAGCCCGCAGCTGGGAAGACACTTTTCCAAAACTACTCAGGACCAATAGAACCTTCCGAAAGGTCACGTTTTCCGTACCTCAGTACCCTACCTCATTAGATTGGTCCAGGTAATCCAATCGGACCTTTATCCACTCTCGGTTGGCCTTAGCTAAGGGCCGGTCCCTCAACCTATGAATTTCATCCTGGGCTCTCACAAACCTGTCATGTTAGTCCTTTTGAGCTAAACAAAACTACAAATTAAATTTAGCTGATGAAAACCCTACACGGTTAAACAGAAACGCCATGTTGTCTCCCCAATGGTGACCCCCGTACCTTCTTGCCGGACTACAACTATAAATGTGTTTCGTGTGTATTTTATAATATTTTCAACGTAAATTTCGATAGTTTGTATGTATAAACTATCAGATATATATAACTATTCTCAGATGGCACAACTGATATAAAACCGACCAAGTGGGCCTATTACATAAAATTCATAGATTTACAGATTCCTTCCGATACAGTCCCGTATTTGCTTTCTTCAAGCAGCACAGATGCCTAATTCCTTTTAGCGGCTAAATCTGAACCAGTATTTCAAACACTTGGAGCTTTTTCACGCGTATTCGGTCCGTTCCACTCAACCAAGTTAATGTAGTCGATACGTACGCACCAACAGCCAGAGCTGACTGCACGTTTCCAAATATATGCTTCATAATCCTGGATATACTGCATCAACTATTCTTTGAGCTTAGCTTGTGAGGTTATGTTAATAGCAAATAAAAAACGTACGCAAAACTCACAGATTAATCATTTATTTACTCAGACACGTTTCAATGACAAAGTCATCATCATCAGTGAGTGTTACTACTACAAACGCTAACTTACAACTAAGTTTAAGCTTGTAATATTAACACTCACTGATTACGATGACTTTGTCATTGAAACACGTCTGAGTAAATAAATGGTTAATATGTAAGTTTTGTGTACGTCTTTTATTTGTTACCGGATATGTTGTTAATACAATATATAATTGCAGTCGTAGGCTTCGTGTAAATATTGCTAAAATTAATTAAAAAAACAATAAAATGTTTTCTATGCAGTTTAAAATATTAAACTTCGTAGTGGACAAAAGGTTACGTGTCTTGAAATATCTTCCTCGCGAAAGCGTCAAAGTAGGTACTACTTATATAAATTCTATGATCCTCGTAAAAAGTCAGAAAAAGGTCAAAATCAGATAGGCCAACAATTTGGCTGTTGGGACTGTCTGTTTATTTGAAATAAACTGAAGTATGTATTAATGGTTATATTTTTCAATTCATACTGTTACCTCACACTCTATACATGTCTATATATCTTGTTCAAATTTTTAATCGTTAACATAACTGAAGTTCAAATACATTTTTTAAAACTTGTAATGGATGGCACTTGATGTTAACACAGTTTTTTCAAATATTTATTTATTTATTTAATTTAAGTAATTGTAGTAATTAATTTCTATTTGTCTATTTTGCCACTTAATATTGTGATTTTGACATATGTATATACATATTTATATTAAATGTAATTATTTAATTAAAAAATTAGTAAAATGAATATAATACAAATTTTCTTTGTTGACCTAAGTAGGATTTTATTTAGAATTTTTTTATTGCTTGTTTTAAAAAAAATTACAATAATATAGGAATTGTTTGTGATGTTTTTGAAGTGCTGTAAATTTTAAAACATAATACTAGTTATACTGACAAATTAGTTTTAGCTTATGCTCTTTTTACCAACCATTAGAAATTTTCCGCAACACAAAATAATGCAATAATTTCGCCAGCGTGTTTGTATAGTGTTTGAGTCTACCAGTAAGTAAGTCTAAGATGGAAACTTGTCCATTAATCAATTCAACTTTTACATCCTCCTCGAGGACACGCCAACCTCGTAAACAATAATCCTTACTTAGTTTAAATACCTTCAAAACACGTACAGGAGCATGCACGCCCCCCCCCCATACACCTTTTTTATACATTCTTTTCTTACTGGAGAAAGGCGAGTTCGAGAAACGTGAGATTACCAAAATTTAAGCAAAGTTTCCCGAACGTAATAGACACAAGATTCACGAAATAACGACAAATTGTACCTTGTATATGTAAATAAGCAAGCATCTTTAACAAAGTCATGAAGCGTATAAACCCTGAAACACACAAATAAATCATGACCATGCAAACAATATATGCAACAACTAACAATAATCGACATAAATGTAACACTTAACAATACTAAACATAAACTCCATATAAAAAAGAACTGATAATAAACCTATGGAGAAGTCTCAAATTATTTACGTACAAACAAAATCATAAATCAAGAAAAGTACAATAAAACCAAATATTGTTTTAAATAATGAATCGCAAAGAAGGATAAAGTACTATAAAACCAAATATTGTTTTAAATAATAAATCGCAAAGAAGGATAAAGTACTATAAAACCAAATATTGTTTTAAATAATGAATCGCAAAGAAGGATAAAGTACTATAAAACCAAATATTGTTTTAAATAATAAATCGCAAAGAAGGATAAAGTACTATAAAACTAAATATTGTTTTAAATAATGAATCGCAAAGAAGGATAAAGTACTATAAAACCCAATATTGTTTTAAATAATAAATCGCAAAGAACGATACTTTAAATGAACACCTTCGATAATCCTGGACAACAAAACCCAAGAAATAAGTATTTCTAAATAAAAGAGGGCAAGGAATGAACACCTTGACAAAGAAAGAACAGTATAGACAGAGAGGGATAGTTAGTACTAGATAATAGTGTTGGCATTAATACTAAGTTTTATATTGAAAGCGACACAACAGTGTTTATAACTGTATCGAAATATATAATAATTATACTTTGTTAATTGCATTCAATAAATCTGGGAAGATTTATTTACTGCTCGATTTTAATAATGAAAAGTATTTTTTAGAATAAAAAGGCTGTTGATTTAACGAGTCAAAAATGATTATTCGTTAGAACGACGTTTCTCCAACAAATTTGTTGTCCCTCTCAAGTCATTAATAAAGCTGTAGGCCTATTTGCAGAAGTAAGTGAATTTGTCTTCTGTTAGTACTGACAGGGAATTGTCGATGTGTTTTTAGACCACAATTTAAATATAATGATTTGCAAAGGTCATTGTAGAAATTGGTCGTAGAAACGTCGCCTTAAACAACAATCATTATTGAATGGTAAAAAAACGTCTTTTTATTCCGAATATTTTCGTGAGTGAGAAAAGGGTAAACATATTTTTTGTGAGGATTGTGTGCGATCATATTTTTACTTGCAATTTCAAATCAAGATAAGTGAAATGTTACTACAGCTCTTCCGTTAAATATTACAGGACGACGAGAACAAAACTTTTAGTACAAGACCATCTTCTTTATGCAAATTTAATTTAAAACAGTTGGAATCAATAAACAATTTCAAAATTAGAAAGGTTACAAACAATACAGCCATGACGAGAATACAAGAAGTCCTTAGTTGATTTTGAGTACCAGGAAGCCGATATACGATAGGTTCTTGCTAAGTTTAAAAAACCCCTATATACCAATGTTAGTGAAAATTTCAGAGTAGTTTTCGATGTTTAAAAATTTTCGACAACTTGATAATAGTTTTTTAGAAAATTTCCACTTAGCTCATTGGATTTCTTTCGTGAAAATTCTCCTATATACCAATTTTTGTGAAAATCTTTAGAGTAGCTCTCGAGAAATATTTACATATATATATATATATATATATAGAGAGAGAGAGAGAGAGAGAGAGAGAGAGAGATTAGTCATTTAAGAATATTAGATTAGCGGACTGTCAAAGACATAAAATCTTATTTAATAATTCAATTTCCAATGTGCTGTGCTTTTTTTTAGAATAGCTTATCCACCAAGTGAAAAGTTTTACGAATTTCATACACAAGGTTACCCAATAGGTTTCCTGTAATAAAATATTAACACCTTGCGACAAACTATTGTACAAAACACTGAAGTCACTGCGCCACTGTTACAGTGAAATTCTTTAAAATGGAAACGTTTTCAGTTTCCAAAGATTAAAAACACAGATTTTCTCTACTGTCTATTTATCTATAGGTTTTTTTTTAAACTATATATAATGACATTAATTTCCATTTTTTCTGATTTGTTTTAAACTTAGCTGTGTTTCTTATTACGTTTTTAATGTTACACTTTTGAGGCTGACAATTGTATCCTAAAGATAGAAAAGAATTCTGAATATAGGTAGAATCATGGTAAGGTCATAAAACCCCCTAGTGTTATACAGAGGAAATATTATAAAATCTTCCCTATATGTAGGCCGAAGGTGTTATATGGGAGGTGTTATTATTTCACCTTCCTTAGGGGAAATATTATTGCGTGACGTACGTAGGCCTGTCCTCTAGCGTCTACGGGTTGCATACCTTGGTAAGAAGGATAAAGAACGGATAAGGAGATGAAATTAGGCAGAACTAAGGTTAGGATTTAATCATCCCCTGGTAGAAGGAATGGTAAGAAGGATAAAGAACGGATAAGGAGATGAAATTAGGCAAAACTAAGGTTAGGATTTAATCATCCCCTGGTAGAAGGAATGGTAAGAAGGATAAAGAACGGATAAGGAGATGAAATTAGGCAGAACTAAGGTTAGGATTTAATCATCCCCTGGTAGAAGGAATGGTAAGAAGGATAAAGAACGGATAAGAAGATGAAATTAGGCAGAACTAAGGTTAGGATTTAATCATCCCCTGGTAGAAGGAATGGTAAGAAGGATAAAGAACGGATAAGGAGATGAAATTAGGCAGAACTAAGGTTAGGATTTAATCATCCCCTGGTAGAAGGAATGGTAAGAAGGATAAAGAACGGATAAGGAGATGAAATTAGGCAGAACTAAGGTTAGGATTTAATCATCCCCTGGTAGAAGGAATGGTAAGAAGGATAAAGAACGGATAAGGAGATGAAATTAGGCAGAACTAAGGTTAGGATTTAATCATCCCCTGGTAGAAGGAATGGTAAGAAGGATAAAGAACGGATAAGGAGATGAAATTAGGCAGAACTAAGGTTAGGATTTAATCATCCCCTGGTAGAAGGAATGGTAAGAAGGATAAAGAACGGATAAGGAGATGAAATTAGGCAGAACTAAGGTTAGGATTTAATCATCCCCTGGTAGAAGGAATGGTAAGAAGGATAAAGAACGGATAAGGAGATGAAATTAGGCAGAACTAAGGTTAGGATTTAATCATCCCCTGGTAGAAGGAATGGTAAGAAGGATAAAGAACGGATAAGGAGATGAAATTAGGCAGAACTAAGGTTAGGATTTAATCATCCCCTGGTAGAAGGAATGGTAAGAAGGATAAAGAACGGATAAGGAGATGAAATTAGGCAGAACTAAGGTTAGGATTTAATCATCCCCTGGTAGAAGGAATGGTAAGAAGGATAAAGAACGGATAAGGAGATGAAATTAGGCAGAACTAAGGTTAGGATTTAATCATCCCCTGGTAGAAGGAATGGTAAGAAGGATAAAGAACGGATAAGGAGATGAAATTAGGCAGAACTAAGGTTAGGATTTAATCATCCCCTGGTAGAAGGAATGGTAAGAAGGATAAAGAACGGATAAGGAGATGAAATTAGGCAGAACTAAGGTTAGGATTTAATCATCCCCTGGTAGAAGGAATGGTAAGAAGGATAAAGAACGGATAAGGAGATGAAATTAGGCAGAACTAAGGTTAGGATTTAATCATCCCCTGGTAGACGAAATAGGGGAAAACTATGACATCACGTGGACAGGGTCGTTTACTTGAAGAACACCTGCTCTCATGCGTGGTGAAAAGGTGGCTCGCTACCCGGATTGTATTAAAGTAGAAAATTAACAAAAACAAGTTACTCCTAAAAGAACACCTTACAGCTATAAACGACGGGTAGACGAATACAGCCTACTATGATGACCAATCATTTCCTTCCTGAAAATCATCTGATTATTGTAAAGCCAGAAAACTTTTATTTGTACCACTAACCCATCAATTAAAGTGTGTTGTTGATTCTGTGTTTAGAAGAAACTAAAATCAACAGAAGATCTGGTATACAGTGGTATTTCCGACACGATGGCAACGCCATATTGCTTCTAAGAAAGAAGTAAGAAATAACATTTTTTTGTACAAATTAGTGTTTGGTACATTTTTGTCATTATTTATTTTAAAAAGGTAAAATTTGTATTGTTAAAAACTCCCTACTTTCTATACAATGTGTCTGTTTTTAAATGTATTAAAAATGCATGGATTAGTGTGTTTATTAATTATTATAAAACACTTTAATGGCATTTCAATTAAGTGCTTAAAAATGTTCAGTATTTAAAGAGATAAATTTATTAGCATATTTGATTTAATCAGGTATCTATTTAATGTGATATTAACAAGCCTAATGCAGGCGACTATATGTTTATTCTGAACAAACTAAAACCTCCATTTAAAGTTTCTCTACAGTGTTGCCAATTTTCCAAACGTTTATAATGCTACCGTAACTTCAATTAAAGTTTTAAAATACAAATAACAATAAAAATATTTTGATTAAACAGATACTCTCAATTATATTTTCCACTTGTCGTTATAAAATTGCCATTTTTGTTAAATAAACTCTGAACGAGTGAGCGTCGAGTTGAAAGGACAAGAGGAAAATACCGTCGGACGACAACAATGTACAGCTGGGCGGATTGCTTTCTAGAGGTCTGCTGTAGTATTAGAGCGCCACGGTGGTAGCTGGAGCGTATTTAACTGTTGACTGATAGAAACCTGGAGATCCAAAGGGCAGGCAATAACGCCGATGGTGGCCGTTCCCCTTCACCGCGCTGCGATTGTCCTGGTCGCCGATACTGTATTTACCCACAAATACGCTAGCTTTAAATGCGTATTGTACAAATGTATTGTTTTTTGAGCTAATTAATTTAAAATTTATGGTTTCTAAATCAAGATTTTGAAATGTGGATTTTAAATGTGATAATGTTTTGGACACTTCGAACACACTTCAAAACCTAATATTTGCACCAGATTTGCTTACATTGAATTCTTCGTTGTAGCTCTATGGCGACCAGCCAGTGTCATAACATCATGTGAACTGAACCCTTACATATAAAGTATACATACTCCATATTGGAAATATACAGAGAAGTCTACACTGTACAAATCGAGTAGGGTGGGACGGTTAGTACCCTTTTGACTGCCGCCTGAGGGAGAAGCAATGTCCGAAGTAGGGAACCTTACTATTGGAGGTATATAAGTTATACCGTATCTGGGTCAACCGTTCACACCTCGCAGTATGAACTACAGTACTGCATTTTCCATTTTGTATTATTACACAAAACTTTGAGTTATTTTACCTAAACGCGTCTTTACCCTTCTTTCTTCCTCCACAGAGTTGGAAGTGGAAGAGATTTCTGAATGTGCACTTCAGTGGAGCGTAGGACAAACACGATGCTTCGATTCGCCTTGCATCCCCTCCTTGAGAGTTTCGTATCACCCCCTATTTAAAATAATCTTTACATTCTTAGAAAACACTTTGACACTGAATAACAATATCGCCTAATCCCTTTAGCCAATAAAAACCAAATAGTTGCTGTAAAAGTTATTATACATTATTAGTAGGAAGGGGCATAGAATAGCGCGCCCACCCCTAAACTCGGCCGCTACGTAACCTAGGACTATAGGGGTAGTTTTGGATGATGCTCAAGGTCATCCCGGGCCTGACCCTAGACCAAGGGGTGGTTTCGACCACGTTCAGGGGGGTAGGGGGTAGTTTTTCGAAAAAAAAAAAAAAATCGGCCGATACGTAACCTAGGACTATAGGGGTAGTTTCGGATGATGCGGGCGGACGTCGTAACCCCGACCCTAGCTTTGGGGGCGGTTTTTAACACGTCTAGAGGGGTAGGGGGTAGTTTTTCGAAAAAAATTTATCTCCAAGACACTGACCTAAGCCAGCCAAAATGGATCTAACCTAACCTAACCTAAGTGTTGGGGGTGACCTCGGCTACGTTCAGGACCATCTCCGGGGGTAGCTCCGGGGGTGGATTGGGGGTTGGGGGTAGTTTTCGAAAAAATTTTGGAAAAACGTGCCTTGACCGATAGGGTATGTCTAGAGTGTATAATTGCGTCGGTAGGGGTAGTTTCACCTAGGGGTAGTTTTTACAAAAAATACGAAAATGCCGAAAATCGAGCGGTTAGATCAACAGACAGTACGGGATATGTCTAGAGTCCAATAAGGAACGCTGCGGGGGCTGTTTCACCTAGGGGTAGTTTTTACAAAAAATATGAAATTGCCGAAAATCGATCGGTATGATCAAATGACTGTATATGGTATGGTTAAAGTCTCTTATGGACGACTGTGGGGGCGGGTTCACCTGTTTTCAGATAGCCAAAAATAATCGGGGTCCTAGGTAAAATCCACCCAGGCATCAGTTAAACCCGCCAAGGTAGAGCCAATATGGAGCACGCTATCGGTTAAAGCCAAACCAAGCCTAGCCACCCAGCAGCTAGGCGTTAGGTAAAGCTAACACGGAGCTAGCCCTCGGGTAAAGCCATCACGAGGCCGACCCTTAGGTAAAGTAACCCCGGAATAGCTCCGGTGGTGGGGGTAACTTTTGGAAAGATTTAACGGTTATCTGATGACGTATCAGCGCTTGAGCGAGTCTAGGCAAGTAGTAGGCTCACCCTAACTATAGTGGTCTACCCCTAAATGATTTGGGTGATGAGGGGCCCTGGGGTATATGATTGGCAAACTCAAATTTGTCTATCCTACTAAATTAATAAACAATGCAGTCAGCCTATAAGTAAAGCTACATAAGAGCAGGGCTAGGACGGTTGCTATATCAACTACCAAGAGAAATACCTCCACCAAGTCTTAGGTAAAGCTATCTGTGGAGCAGGGCCACAGGTAAAACCATCCTTTATGCCAAACCATAGGTAAAGCCATCCAGGTGTCGGACCTTCGGTAAAGTCACACCAGGAGTCGTGCTAGAGGTAAAGCCCCCAGGAGCTAGGCCTTAGGTATAGCCAACCCGAAGCCTGCCCTTAAGTAAAGCCACCCGGGTGTCAGACCTCCGTTAAAGTAACCGCGGACTCGTGCTTGAGGTAAAGCTGCCTAGGAGTCAGCCCTTAGGTAACGCCGGCCTGGAGTCTGGCCATAGGTAAAGACACCGTCGAGTCAGGTCGTAGGTAAGGCCCCTATGGAATCAGACCTAGGTAAAGCTACCATGGAGTTAGACCATAGGTAAAGCAAACACGGAGCAAGGACTCAGGTAAAAGCCATCTCGAAGCCAGCCCATAGGTAAAGTAACCCTGGATTCAGGCATCAAGTGGTTATCAAATAATATATGAAATTACCAAAAAATGATCGGTTAGATCAAACGACCAACGCTCCAACTAGACGCTAATTGTAACCGACCAACAATTATACACCGAGTGCAAATAGTCAACAAGTTGATTCGACCAATCACAACGCGGGGGCCCGGTAGGCCTACGTAAACGGTCAATGTAAGACGAGAAGGCCTATATAACGTGTTAAACCAATATATATGACAGCCCACATAATGTGTTAAACAAATATGCAAGCCTACATACATACTATGCTAGGCCTACATACTATGTCGGTAAATCACCGGCCAAAGCCTATATGAACTGAGATAGTTTCACCTCATATATCAGGTAGAACCACGGGCAGGCAACCGTATAATATGGGGAGTACTATAAGGTATAGCTAAACCAATATATACGATAGCCCACATAATGTGTTAAACAAATACGCAAGCTTGCATACATACTATGCTAGGCCTACATACATGAATCCCTAAATGCGCCTACTATGTCGGTAAATCACTGGCCACAGCCTATATGAACTGAGATAGTTTCACCTCATATATCAGGTAGAACCTGGCAATCGTATAATATAGGAAGTACTATAAGGTACATCTACCAATGCATAACCTATCAAGCCCACGTAAAGATTTATGACGTATCCGCGTTCGAGCGACTCAGGTATTAGGCCCACCTTAACTAGAGGGGCAAAGGGTTATGATTGCCAAACTCAAAATTTGTCTATGCTACAAAATAATAAACAAAGCAATAAAGCCCTGTCGTTTCAAGGAATACGCTCGACCGTATGTTAGACATGTACAGACTTGCAGCGATAACGCATTATCTAAAAACCGCAACGGCTGCCGGCGACCACTATAGCAAGCTTGAAACCCGCGCTCCTGTGTCGTTGTGAATCTAGGCCCGTGTTTATGTTTTGATTACTGTATCAACTTACTATGTACTGTCGGCATACCAAGGCCTACATATATAATCAGAAATCAATGTAAATAATCAAATAGCCTCAATGGATATATCCTATAGCTGTAAATGTATCTAGATATAAAGGTATATATGGAGAAACACTAATAATGAGGCCTATCACAAAACGTGAATAAATATATGTTATAAAACGATCCTAAAACGGTGCTAAGCCAACATGCTATCATACATGGGCGTATATACCGTGTTAAGCCAACATACGTGATAGCACACATAATGTGTTAAACAAATATGCATGTAAACCTGCATACATGTTAAGCCGACTTACATGAATCCCTAAATGTGCCCACTATGTCGGTAAACCACTGGCCAAGGCCTATATGATCTGAGCTATGTTCACCTCGTCTATCAGGTAGAACCTGGCCACTGTATAATACGGGAAGTACTATAGGGTACATCTACCAATGCATAACCTATCACGTCCATGACGGTCAACAAATATTACAATATAATTTTAAAAAGTTACGCAACCTATATACATACAATGCTAACCAATATAGGCATATATACTATGTTAAACCAGCATGCAATATACTCTAAATAGCCATATACACGCTGTTAAACCAATATGCAGGTTAACCTATATACATCCTGTATTAGGCAAATATCCCCGTTACCCACATAGGCCTATGTTAAGCCAGGATGAATGATAGCTTATATAGTGTGTTAAACAAATATGCTTGTAAACCTACATAAATAATATGCTAAGCCTGTGCTAAACAGATACGCGTGTAAACCCACATAAATACTATGCTAACCAGCATGGATGCTGTCCTACATAAGCTTATATACTATGTTAGGCTTGCATACGTAATTACCCTATATAGTGTGTTAAACAAATATGCGTGTAAACCCACATAAATACGCCAAGCCAATATCCGTGCTATCATAGATAGGCGTATATACTATGTTAGGCCTACATACTGCGTTAAACAAACATGTGTGTAAGCCGAAAAGGGCCTACAAATTATATCCAATGCATAGTTTAGCTAAAGGGCTATCACACACTATCCTACAAGCGGCCCGCAAATTACCACATAATACCTGATACATAGCTTGGCTAATCATTAACACATAGTATGACCCAACACATAATATCCAGTTCATAGCCTCGCTAAATAAGCATAAACCCCCCAAAATTGGCTTATCAATTATGTATGGTCTAGATATAGTCACACATGTCATTTCAAAAGTCAGCTGGAAAGAAACACTAGCCTGGTATATACTATGTTAAACCAGCATGCAATATACTCTAAATAGCCATATATACGCTGTTAAACAAATATGCGTGTAAACCCACATAAATACGCCAAGCCAATATCCATGCTATCATAGTTAGGCGTATATACTATGTTAGGCCTACATACTGCGTTAAACAAACATGTGTGTAAGCCTGCATACATATTATGCTAAGCCGACAAGGGCCTACAAATTATATCCAATGCATAGTTTAGCTAATGGTTATCACACAGTAGCCTGACTACAACTTGCCCACATAATACCCGACACATAGCTAGACTAATCATTAACACATAGTATCCGATGCATAGCCCGACGATGGGTTAACATATAGTATCCGATAAGTAGCTTGAGAATACCCCAACACATAATATCCGGTGCATAGCCTCGCTAATGGTTAGCACATAGTAGCCGATGCTGAGCCTGGCTATGGAATATCACATATTATCTGATGTGTAGCCTGACTAATGGTTAACACAGCCAATGCATAGCTAGGCTAATGATTAACATAAAGTATCCAATGCATGGCTTGGGTAATGTATATAGTTAGCCTACATTCTGTGTTATCTGTGTAAACCCACATACTATGCTAAGCCGGTTATCCATAGACACAAATCTATGGTGATGCAAGAGTAACCAGCACCCTGACAACAGATACCTAGCCTGACCATAGCCTACATAGCTAGACAAAAGATACATAACTAGACAATAGATACCTAGCCTGACAACAGACACCAATCCTGGAATCAAATACATAGCCCGACAAACGATGCATAGCCCGACAAGGGCTAGCACATAGTATCCGAGGTATAGAATGACTAACGGTTAACACATGGTATCCAAAGCATATCTAGGCTAGTGAATAACTAATGGTTAGTTTGACTATGGTTAACACACAGTGTCCGATGCATAGCTTAGCTAATGGATAACACATAGTAACCTATGCCTAGCCTGACTAGGGCTAACACATAGTACCCGATGAATGGCTCGACTAAGGCCAACACACAGTATCCGATGCACAACTTAGGATCGAATATGACGTCATCCAGGGCGGAGATGGTGGCTATGTTGATACCGTGATGGCCAGTGTAGGCTGGATCAAATAACCAACGTTTCAACCAAACTACTGTCTTACGCTAAGTTTAACCGACCAACATACGCGAAGTTCAAACGAACAGCATTTACACCAAGTTCAAATAGGCCACGGCAGGTGAAGGCCAGATCTGCTATTCAACGTTGAAAAACTTACGCTAATCAACCAACATCCACACCGAGGTCAATTGGTTAGTGAAGGCACCAACAAAAGCCCTAGGTCTTAGACATAATTATAGCCACCAACGCATACCAAAATATCTATGCAGAAACCGTCAAGGCCTTTACACATATTGTCTAGGTATGTTGTATCATTTACAGCATACTAACTAAGGTAAAGCTACCTTTCATGTAGGCCATAGGTAAAGCTACCTTGGAGGTATGCCCCAGGTAAAGCCTGGAGTCAGGTAGTAGGTAAAGACACCGTCGAGTCAGGTCAGCTATGCATAACCTGTCACACAATAACTGCATAAAGGCAGCTAACAATGCCTACCCCTTTAAAATAGCTACGAAAAGATAACAACCAATACATACCCTAACATAATAGCTATGTAAAGACAGCTAAAGATGCATAACCTAACTCAGTAATGATTGCTATTAAATAATGAACCATTACACTAGCCACGTAAAGACAGCTACCAACACCACAATAGCTACGTAAAAACAGTTATCGATCCGTGACCAAGATAATACCTACGTAAGACCTATATCAGTGCTAAGACAATAGCTCCGTAAGGAAAACCTACCACTTCATGAACTACGACAACAGCAAGGTGTGGGCGGCTACCAATACATTACTTATCACAGCTACCAACACATAACTCGTCACACTAGCTAAGTAAATAGCGCTACGATTGAATAGCCTATCACACAGGCTAATTGAGGGTCACTAACTAAACCATCACAATATCTCTGTACATGGCAGATGGCGTGATGATCCTCATCTTTATCGCACACCTAACAGTAGGTTAGGTTAGAAGCACAATGGCTAGCTTAGGTTAGTGGGTTGAAAATAATGTTTTCTAAAAACTACCCCTCTAGACGTGGTTGAACACCCAACAGTCGGTTAGGTTAGAAGCACTCTGGCTTGCCTAGGTTAGTGGGTTGAAAATAATTTTTCTAAAAACTACCCCTCTAGACGTGGTTGAACCCTCCCCCAAGGCTACGATCAAGGTCACATCGACCGCCTGCATCATCGAAAACCACCCCTAACTTTCAAAGGTTGGTCGTATCTCCATCACGGGCATCACTGACCTGTGGTTGTAGAAGTTAGGGGTGGTTTTCGATGATGCAGGCGGTCGATGTGACCTTGATCGTAGCCTTGGGGGAGGGTTCAACCACGTCTAGAGGGGTAGTTTTTAGAAAAATTATTTTCAACCCACTAACCTAGGCAAGCCAGAGTGCTTCTAACCTAACCGACTGTTGGGTGTTCAACCACGTCTAGAGGGGTAGTTTTTAGAAAACATTATTTTCAACCCACTAACCTAAGCTAGCTATTGTGCTTCTAACCTAACCTACTGTTAGGTGTGCGATAAAGATGAGGATCATCACGCCATCTGCCATGTACAGAGATATTGTGATGGTTTAGTTAGTGACCCTCAATTAGCCTGTGTGATAAACTATTCAATCGTAGCGCTATTTACTTAGCTAGTGTGACGAGTTATGTGTTGGTAGCTGTGATAAGTAATGTATTGGTAGCCGCCCACACCTTGCTGTTGTCGTAGTTCATGAAGTGGTAGGTTTTCCTTACGGAGCTATTGTCTTAGCACTGATATAGGTCTTACGTAGGTATTATCTTGGTCACGGATCGATAACTGTTTTTACGTAGCTATTGTGGTGTTGGTAGCTGTCTTTACGTGGCTAGTGTAATGGTTCATTATTTAATAGCAATCATTACTGAGTTAGGTTATGCATCTTTAGCTGTCTTTACATAGCTATTATGTTAGGGTATGTATTGGTTGTTATCTTTTCGTAGCTATTTTAAAGGGGTAGGCATTGTTAGCTGCCTTTATGCAGTTATTGTGTGACAGGTTATGCATAGCTGACCTGACTCGACGGTGTCTTTACCTACTACCTGACTCCAGGCTTTACCTGGGGCATACCTCCAAGGTAGCTTTACCTATGGCCTACATGAAAGGTAGCTTTACCTTAGTTAGTATGCTGTAAATGATACAACATACCTAGACAATATGTGTAAAGGCCTTGACGGTTTCTGCATAGATATTTTGGTATGCGTTGGTGGCTATAATTATGTCTAAGACCTAGGGCTTTTGTTGGTGCCTTCACTAACCAATTGACCTCGGTGTGGATGTTGGTTGATTAGCGTAAGTTTTTCAACGTTGAATAGCAGATCTGGCCTTCACCTGCCGTGGCCTATTTGAACTTGGTGTAAATGCTGTTCGTTTGAACTTCGCGTATGTTGGTCGGTTAAACTTAGCGTAAGACAGTAGTTTGGTTGAAACGTTGGTTATTTGATCCAGCCTACACTGGCCATCACGGTATCAACATAGCCACCATCTCCGCCCTGGATGACGTCATATTCGATCCTAAGTTGTGCATCGGATACTGTGTGTTGGCCTTAGTCGAGCCATTCATCGGGTACTATGTGTTAGCCCTAGTCAGGCTAGGCATAGGTTACTATGTGTTATCCATTAGCTAAGCTATGCATCGGACACTGTGTGTTAACCATAGTCAAACTAACCATTAGTTATTCACTAGCCTAGATATGCTTTGGATACCATGTGTTAACCGTTAGTCATTCTATACCTCGGATACTATGTGCTAGCCCTTGTCGGGCTATGCATCGTTTGTCGGGCTATGTATTTGATTCCAGGATTGGTGTCTGTTGTCAGGCTAGGTATCTATTGTCTAGTTATGTATCTTTTGTCTAGCTATGTAGGCTATGGTCAGGCTAGGTATCTGTTGTCAGGGTGCTGGTTACTCTTGCATCACCATAGATTTGTGTCTATGGATAACCGGCTTAGCATAGTATGTGGGTTTACACAGATAACACAGAATGTAGGCTAACTATATACATTACCCAAGCCATGCATTGGATACTTTATGTTAATCATTAGCCTAGCTATGCATTGGCTGTGTTAACCATTAGTCAGGCTACACATCAGATAATATGTGATATTCCATAGCCAGGCTCAGCATCGGCTACTATGTGCTAACCATTAGCGAGGCTATGCACCGGATATTATGTGTTGGGGTATTCTCAAGCTACTTATCGGATACTATATGTTAACCCATCGTCGGGCTATGCATCGGATACTATGTGTTAATGATTAGTCTAGCTATGTGTCGGGTATTATGTGGGCAAGTTGTAGTCAGGCTACTGTGTGATAACCATTAGCTAAACTATGCATTGGATATAATTTGTAGGCCCTTGTCGGCTTAGCATAATATGTATGCAGGCTTACACACATGTTTGTTTAACGCAGTATGTAGGCCTAACATAGTATATACGCCTAACTATGATAGCATGGATATTGGCTTGGCGTATTTATGTGGGTTTACACGCATATTTGTTTAACAGCGTATATATGGCTATTTAGAGTATATTGCATGCTGGTTTAACATAGTATATACCAGGCTAGTGTTTCTTTCCAGCTGACTTTTGAAATGACATGTGTGACTATATCTAGACCATACATAATTGATAAGCCAATTTTGGGGGGTTTATGCTTATTTAGCGAGGCTATGAACTGGATATTATGTGTTGGGTCATACTATGTGTTAATGATTAGCCAAGCTATGTATCAGGTATTATGTGGTAATTTGCGGGCCGCTTGTAGGATAGTGTGTGATAGCCCTTTAGCTAAACTATGCATTGGATATAATTTGTAGGCCCTTTTCGGCTTACACACATGTTTGTTTAACGCAGTATGTAGGCCTAACATAGTATATACGCCTATCTATGATAGCACGGATATTGGCTTGGCGTATTTATGTGGGTTTACACGCATATTTGTTTAACACACTATATAGGGTAATTACGTATGCAAGCCTAACATAGTATATAAGCTTATGTAGGACAGCATCCATGCTGGTTAGCATAGTATTTATGTGGGTTTACACGCGTATCTGTTTAGCACAGGCTTAGCATATTATTTATGTAGGTTTACAAGCATATTTGTTTAACACACTATATAAGCTATCATTCATCCTGGCTTAACATAGGCCTATGTGGGTAACGGGGATATTTGCCTAATACAGGATGTATATAGGTTAACCTGCATATTGGTTTAACAGCGTGTATATGGCTATTTAGAGTATATTGCATGCTGGTTTAACATAGTATATATGCCTATATTGGTTAGCATTGTATGTATATAGGTTGCGTAACTTTTTAAAATTATATTGTAATATTTGTTGACCGTCATGGACGTGATAGGTTATGCATTGGTAGATGTACCCTATAGTACTTCCCGTATTATACAGTGGCCAGGTTCTACCTGATAGACGAGGTGAACATAGCTCAGATCATATAGGCCTTGGCCAGTGGTTTACCGACATAGTGGGCACATTTAGGGATTCATGTAAGTCGGCTTAACATGTATGCAGGTTTACATGCATATTTGTTTAACACATTATGTGTGCTATCACGTATGTTGGCTTAACACGGTATATACGCCCATGTATGATAGCATGTTGGCTTAGCACCGTTTTAGGATCGTTTTATAACATATATTTATTCACGTTTTGTGATAGGCCTCATTATTAGTGTTTCTCCATATATACCTTTATATCTAGATACATTTACAGCTATAGGATATATCCATTGAGGCTATTTGATTATTTACATTGATTTCTGATTATATATGTAGGCCTTGGTATGCCGACAGTACATAGTAAGTTGATACAGTAATCAAAACATAAACACGGGCCTAGATTCACAACGACACAGGAGCGCGGGTTTCAAGCTTGCTATAGTGGTCGCCGGCAGCCGTTGCGGTTTTTAGATAATGCGTTATCGCTGCAAGTCTGTACATGTCTAACATACGGTCGAGCGTATTCCTTGAAACGACAGGGCTTTATTGCTTTGTTTATTATTTTGTAGCATAGACAAATTTTGAGTTTGGCAATCATAACCCTTTGCCCCTCTAGTTAAGGTGGGCCTAATACCTGAGTCGCTCGAACGCGGATACGTCATAAATCTTTACGTGGGCTTGATAGGTTATGCATTGGTAGATGTACCTTATAGTACTTCCTATATTATACGATTGCCAGGTTCTACCTGATATATGAGGTGAAACTATCTCAGTTCATATAGGCTGTGGCCAGTGATTTACCGACATAGTAGGCGCATTTAGGGATTCATGTATGTAGGCCTAGCATAGTATGTATGCAAGCTTGCGTATTTGTTTAACACATTATGTGGGCTATCGTATATATTGGTTTAGCTATACCTTATAGTACTCCCCATATTATACGGTTGCCTGCCCGTGGTTCTACCTGATATATGAGGTGAAACTATCTCAGTTCATATAGGCTTTGGCCGGTGATTTACCGACATAGTATGTAGGCCTAGCATAGTATGTATGTAGGCTTGCATATTTGTTTAACACATTATGTGGGCTGTCATATATATTGGTTTAACACGTTATATAGGCCTTCTCGTCTTACATTGACCGTTTACGTAGGCCTACCGGGCCCCCGCGTTGTGATTGGTCGAATCAACTTGTTGACTATTTGCACTCGGTGTATAATTGTTGGTCGGTTACAATTAGCGTCTAGTTGGAGCGTTGGTCGTTTGATCTAACCGATCATTTTTTGGTAATTTCATATATTATTTGATAACCACTTGATGCCTGAATCCAGGGTTACTTTACCTATGGGCTGGCTTCGAGATGGCTTTTACCTGAGTCCTTGCTCCGTGTTTGCTTTACCTATGGTCTAACTCCATGGTAGCTTTACCTAGGTCTGATTCCATAGGGGCCTTACCTACGACCTGACTCGACGGTGTCTTTACCTATGGCCAGACTCCAGGCCGGCGTTACCTAAGGGCTGACTCCTAGGCAGCTTTACCTCAAGCACGAGTCCGCGGTTACTTTAACGGAGGTCTGACACCCGGGTGGCTTTACTTAAGGGCAGGCTTCGGGTTGGCTATACCTAAGGCCTAGCTCCTGGGGGCTTTACCTCTAGCACGACTCCTGGTGTGACTTTACCGAAGGTCCGACACCTGGATGGCTTTACCTATGGTTTGGCATAAAGGATGGTTTTACCTGTGGCCCTGCTCCACAGATAGCTTTACCTAAGACTTGGTGGAGGTATTTCTCTTGGTAGTTGATATAGCAACCGTCCTAGCCCTGCTCTTATGTAGCTTTACTTATAGGCTGACTGCATTGTTTATTAATTTAGTAGGATAGACAAATTTGAGTTTGCCAATCATATACCCCAGGGCCCCTCATCACCCAAATCATTTAGGGGTAGACCACTATAGTTAGGGTGAGCCTACTACTTGCCTAGACTCGCTCAAGCGCTGATACGTCATCAGATAACCGTTAAATCTTTCCAAAAGTTACCCCCACCACCGGAGCTATTCCGGGGTTACTTTACCTAAGGGTCGGCCTCGTGATGGCTTTACCCGAGGGCTAGCTCCGTGTTAGCTTTACCTAACGCCTAGCTGCTGGGTGGCTAGGCTTGGTTTGGCTTTAACCGATAGCGTGCTCCATATTGGCTCTACCTTGGCGGGTTTAACTGATGCCTGGGTGGATTTTACCTAGGACCCCGATTATTTTTGGCTATCTGAAAACAGGTGAACCCGCCCCCACAGTCGTCCATAAGAGACTTTAACCATACCATATACAGTCATTTGATCATACCGATCGATTTTCGGCAATTTCATATTTTTTGTAAAAACTACCCCTAGGTGAAACAGCCCCCGCAGCGTTCCTTATTGGACTCTAGACATATCCCGTACTGTCTGTTGATCTAACCGCTCGATTTTCGGCATTTTCGTATTTTTTGTAAAAACTACCCCTAGGTGAAACTACCCCTACCGACGCAATTATACACTCTAGACATACCCTATCGGTCAAGGCACGTTTTTCCAAAATTTTTTCGAAAACTACCCCCAACCCCCAATCCACCCCCGGAGCTACCCCCGGAGATGGTCCTGAACGTAGCCGAGGTCACCCCCAACACTTAGGTTAGGTTAGGTTAGATCCATTTTGGCTGGCTTAGGTCAGTGTCTTGGAGATAAATTTTTTTCGAAAAACTACCCCCTACCCCTCTAGACGTGTTAAAAACCGCCCCCAAAGCTAGGGTCGGGGTTACGACGTCCGCCCGCATCATCCGAAACTACCCCTATAGTCCTAGGTTACGTATCGGCCGATTTTTTTTTTTTTTTTTCGAAAAACTACCCCCTACCCCCCTGAACGTGGTCGAAACCACCCCTTGGTCTAGGGTCAGGCCCGGGATGACCTTGAGCATCATCCAAAACTACCCCTATAGTCCTAGGTTACGTAGCGGCCGAGTTTAGGGGTGGGCGCGCTATTCTATGCCCCTTCCTACTATTATTAAAAGCAATAGAGATTAAAATTGAAAACACTGAAAAATTTTCATACAACACTGCTGATTTTAAAACTTAGGTAAATTGTCTCCAAAGATTCTCCAAATAGTTTTTTAAATAAAATTTCCTAGATCTCACCTAAACATTTTCAACAGTTAGTCGACGGACTGTATGCTTATATATATATATATATATATATATATATATATATATATATATATATATATATATATATTTAAATTTTCGAAAAATACACGGTGTTTCGTGTAGGCTAGTTACGCCAAATGTACGACGTTTACTTTTATAGTTTGTTTTTGAGTTATAGCCTAAGCAGTTTAAAACTTATATAAATCAGGAAACGAAACCTGGGGTTTTTTAAATAGAAAAGTTTTATAAACTTTCATTTTCTCTACTATTTTCTAATAAAAATAAAACGTTTAAAAACATTTACGAATGACCTCAACTGGCGAAAAGTTAATTTCATACTTTTTAATTTGGCAAAAAGATTAAAGCCTTTTAAATACTTTTGTTCAACGCTTTCTCTATTGATTAGATGGTCACCACTTGTTTCAGACAGATCCATGTTTCGCAAACACCAAAGGCTTTTTATCGAAGCAGAAACGAACAGTTACCGGAGTGTTAGTATCTTTGTACGCACGCCAAATGCCAGGTCATAAACCAGTGGAGAGTTTGTCAGCAACTGTGGCCAGAATGAGATGATTTATAGACGAAGGCTTTGCGAGTTTCAATGAGCTATAGAATCCCCATTTTTCTGTACCCAACCAAGTTAAGTAAGTTTATTTCAAACGTAACCCCATCGGTTTTATGAAAAAAAGCAATTATTGAGAAAGTCCAGCATTTTGCCTACTCCAAAGTGAATAACGACAAAAATTACTCAAAAACTGATATATTTTTAATTTTGAAAACTTTTGTCAATATCTGACCCACGGTTACTAGAGAATTTTTAGCAATTTATTTTTGTATTGTAACAAATTTACTTTACTTTAAAATACATCTCTATATGGTAGGACTTTTCGTTTTGAAAACAAGAATAAGTACAAGATGGAAATTGTTGATGTTTTTGGCAGATCTCCCTACCCGAATAACCTGTAACTTAAGCAAAACCCTCAAAACATATAGGCTATAGTCTACTATATATAAATACCAGAACTGCCTCTCCTTTTGCAAGACAATGCCCATAATTCAACTGTATAAAACAGATTGAAGAGAAGTAGCTCTTCAGTTTTCAGTTATTGCTTTCCTTTCATCTGAGTTTCGCAGCAGCATCAACGATTCATCTGTGCTCCCTGAAAGAATCTCTTATTGTAGATCCAGGTCCTACCTTCGCATGAGTAAATTTTTCAAATAAAATTATATTCTATTTAATTTCAGCCCTTAATTCCTGGGTCCAACTTTTACACTTTTCTGTAATTAATTTATTACTTCCGCTACAGAAGTGTCATCAACCAGTAATAATTTTTGTCAAATTACAATAAGAATTTTCATGAAGTACCTTTCAGAAATGTTTTACAGTATTTGAAAATTTCGCTGCAATTTATCTCGAGCTCAATCTAATCAAATATCAAAATAGTTTTTCTTCCCTTGTTTTTTCCATTATATTTGTACTCCTATGAAACTGTTCGCATCGTAAAATCTTTATCATGGAAACGAAACTGATAAGCAGTACAAAATTTTGTTTTTTTTTAATGCCCTGTAACATTAGTTTCACAAGATATTTTGACATATAGTTAAGGATAGCTTAACTGGCGGGGAGCTGTACTAGTTATTTAGCCACATTATTGCGTACTAACCATTCAAAACACGTTGCTACATTAAATGCTTGCTATTTTTCATGTCTCCTTTCATTGTTCAGGATTATAATTCCTGCTGTGTGGCAGTACGTGATTATATAAATGAACTCAAGATGCCAATGTACGTAATTTTGTCGAAAATTGGCAATAATTACCGTTGATAAGAAAAGTAAAGGCAAATGTTTTTGGCACTGAACTATACACGCAAAATAGGTCACTGTCTTCGCCGTTCCTCCAACGAAACTGGTCGTTGGGAATTAATATCGGGAGGTGGCTGTAAGGTTTTGTATCATAATCTAACTAACCAGCTCAAATTTTATATTTTCCCACTACACTCCAGAAGTTGTAACACATATATTGATATAAATTTAATCTAGGTTTTAAACAATACGAGTAATTGCATTTATTTTCAAAATAAACGGCGACGTTTCAACAGCTAGTTTGCCATCTTCATCAGACCAATAATACTGCATGTGGTATATTGACTATACTGGAGTACAAAACACAGAATCATTGGAAGATAACGAACTACGTATCAAAACGTCCCCGTTATTAGGAAAATATATGTTATTAATTCATACATCGACCGTCTTTTATTAATAGCAAGACTTGCTGGTGTAGGCCTACATATACAAATTCAAACAATACGGTTTGGATTTAATTTGCTTGGTGTTGGTGTAATCATCTTGAATTCAAATGATTAAAGTAATTTTAAAATACCTAACTATGTGAATACGTAATTGCTTACTTGCTGACGCGTTTCAAAACATTCGTTCCTTTTACGAAGCTAACCCTCTCTTCGTTAGCTGTCCTGAGAGGGTTAGCTTCGTAAAAGGAACGAATGTTTTGAAACGCATCAGCAAGTAAGCAATTACGTATTCACTTAGTTAAGTATTTTAAAATTAGTTAGATTTAATGATATAATATAATACAAAATATGAGGTAATATTGAAGTTTGAAGCACGAGACACGAAAATCTTTATTACCTGATACAATTAGGGAGTTGCTACATAAAATCTTGTCACTTGTAAAAAAACAATATAATCTGTGTGGAGTAAAAGGAGAAGAAACTAAAACAAAAGATAAAGCCGTTTCCGTCGAGGCGTGGAGGGGAGGACCACCCGTGCTGACACGGGAAACTGTCATCTATGCACTTTACTATAAAAATCGAAGTACGTGTAAGTAGGTCGAAAGGTTTATCTCTGATAAGCTTAGACTTCATAACTCGCCTGGATATTTAAAAAATGAAGAGTTAGATTTAAAATAACTGCTTTAAAGTCAATACAGCGGAGCGAAATACAAAATAAACATATACTAGTATATTCGTATATCCATATTTATATTTAAGCGCACAACTAATAATGCAGTAATCTTACAGTGATATGGTTGATTCGGGCCTTGCGCAGCATAAATCTTGAAATATTGTCCAAAATGCATATCTTATGTCAAAATATTAAGTAAAAAGGGCCTACAAGACTAAAGATTCTACAAAACCAACACAAGTCACGTCAGTCTACTGCTAGTATCCTTAATTGAGGAAACACAGGTCTCTGTGTGTTTCAATGCACTTATCTATGCCCCCCCCCTAAGGGGGCGCGCCCTCCAGTTTGTCATAGATGAACTAATGAAGGCGAATAGCAATATATATTTTTATGTACAGCTATTAGCAATTAGTGGATATATGGACATTGTTGTGAAGAGACTGTTTATACTAAATATTATTTCTCTGATATCATATTAACTTTTCAATAAGACCAATAATAATTTTGAATATTTTAAATTCAGTAACAAAGGCACTGTATCTTTCTCGTCACTTTAATTTATGAATGAAAATTAAAACTAAATTTTAGACGAAAAAACTCATAAATGGTGTCACGACAAAATTAGAGATATTTAAAAAATATCTGGAAGGAATGTTCTTAATGAAAATTGCATCAATGAAAATGCATAATAAATAGTGGACACTACATTGTGAAAAACAGCAGTTTTTGAAAAAAAATGATTATATTTTAAACTAAGATGTTTATTAGTGTAGAAATTGAAAAATAATACACTGAAAATTTTAATGCCCATATGACTAGAAATTATGTCTTGCATAACAATCTCACCTCGACTGCTGTGACAAAAAGAATAAAGAGTGGCGGTGGACAACAGGTGTAGTGGTCAGCGTAGTACTTCCGGTCCCTCTCTTCTGTCAGGAACTCGTCTGCGATTATCTGAACCATCCTGGAACACATGAACAATGCTTTACAAAGGTGCCAACAAGATCTGTGTTTCCGGTAAGAGCATGCATGATTGGAGACAGTACAATATAATACGCGTATTATAGTGCCACATTTTGTAACGTTGAAGTTGTACGTGATGCTATACGAGAGCATAAAATACAAGCTACGATTCCTATTTGCCTAGTAAAAATTTGGCATGAGATGACAATTATACTTTGATTTAAAGTAGAATAGGAATGGGTCTGTGGCAGGGTAGGGATGCGGTGTTGTCAGTACGAACGCAGTGACTCAACGCGCCATCGCCAACGGCGAACGAAACAAGCTACAGAACTAGTAAATTTCTCCACCACAGCTACGATTAAACTGAGCGACGAACGGAAGTTTAATGTCGAATTGGCAACAAGGCTCAGCCACGCAGCAAGATGTGAACTTCCTATTCGCTCAGATGGCGGTATCCCCCACTCCCTCTGGCCAATTTCACCTACGTAGAATCCTATTCTGTTTTCTATAGTAGTTTTTTATCGAAGCTTTTTAATTTTAAAATATTAGGCCATTAGAACTCAAATCGATAATATAAAAATGTCTTTACCTAATAAAATTTAAAACAACAATCATATAGTTCAGCAATGCAATAATACATATAAAGAACAGTAGCGCGATTAAAACCTTTGGCTACAGTTTTGTTTTTTGATAATTTTAAACAGTTCAAGAAGCTAGTACATTTGGGAACACAGTTAGCATCATCAGAAGGCTACAACTTGCCTGAGGAAAATGGAAACGTTATTGACGCCACCCCCACTCCTAACCCAACTACCATACTGACCAGTCAGAATGTCGCATAAATTAAACTAAGAACAAGACCACGCCCATGAATAAATTATTAAAAGATAAACAATTTTATAACTCTTGAATTTTGTAGTCCATTACGTTCGGTGAATCTTAATTAATCACTTTAACATTAGTTTATGACTATCCGAACTTTAAATCTTGTAAATTTCTGAAAACTTACTGAGACAGAACGTTTTTGATCGCTATGTGCCGATCGCTTCATCAGTGGATTGAAAATGTTCTGTCTCAGTAAGTTTTCACAAATTTACAAAATTTAAAGTTCGGATAATCATAAACTAATATTAAAGTGATTAATTTTATTACAATAGGTTGTTGTTGTCGTGTGACAAGTGCAATAAAAACAATAAAAAAAAGAAAAAAAAGTGTTCAGAGAAAGGTAGAGAGAGCACAGTTACACGGGTACAAAGGCGTGAAGCACTGCACTGGCCACATCTGCAGCTTTGAACGTATAAAGGGTCCCCCTAGAACAGTTTAAGTCAATTTTAAATAGTGCTGCAATGATGGACGGGCAGTTGAAGAGATGATCGGGATCAAGCTGTATCCCTGGGCAGTGCCTACATTCAGGGTATGTTCTTGATCCATCAGGCAAGATTTTCATGTCTTTGAGGTACATTGTCCTCAGTCTGGCAATTGTTTTTGTTATTTCCCTGTCGAAGGGAAGTGATGATTTTCTTTGGTTGTTATGGCAGAGCTTCTGTTTTGCAACGGCATTTACGTCGGAAGATGTTGTAATCACGGGGGCTGGTTCGATGGTCCTCGCTTCCTTGGCCAGAGAATCGGCCTCCTCGTTCCCTTTGATGTCGACGTGTGCCGGGATCCATTGAAGCGTACAAAGCTTCTTCTTTTCCTCAATTAAGAACAGGAGGGTATTGATCTTTTGGGCGAGGTTTGTATTTCCTTTTTGGAGCGCCTGAAGAGCAGATCTGCAGTCCGTGAAGATTACTATGCCATTAGAGGGGTTGAGTGTTGTCCAAGTGAGGTAAATACTCAAATCTTCTTTGATTGCGATGAGTTCGCTTGTGAAGTTGGAGGCGATTTTGCCTGCTGCAATTTTGTGTCTGGAAGATGAGCCATCAGGGTAGGTTATAAAGATTCCGGATCCACCTCTATCGCAGTCAGAATTCGAAGAGCCGTCTTCGGCTGCGAGATGCTCTCGGGGGAGCCTGTAACCCCTAGAGAGCGCGTCCCCAGGTGGCGGATAGGGGAATGCCTTCAATGGTTTACCAATGGGTGGTAGGAGTGAAATAAAATAGCTCCCGCGGACCAACAGGTAGAAGTCCTACCTCTCGAGGCAATGGCACTCACCATGACTAGTGCAATGAACATTACAATAGGTATTTCACTCTATTAATTATTCATTTTATATATTATCAACTAGAACTTTAACTAGAAACTTTACGTTTTTGGGTTTGCAATGAAATAATAAACATCTGACCTTAATGCCTCCCCAATGAGAGTGTAGCTTAGCGTATTCTTGGCGTAAAACTGAGACGGCCTCAGACTCCTTTCTTTCTAAGACTATTGAGTTACCGGATAACAACATTCAACATTTTCCGACTCCCGATCTCCAACCAAGATCTCACTACTCGCTTTCTTACAGTTAATTTCTTCATCCCTTATCTATATCTCAACCATGGTCTTCCCTTCTTCTCCGTCCATTCGCTCTCCATAGTAGTTTTGCCATTCATTCAGCCGTCTGACAATCTGGGGTATTTAACGTGCTCATAGCATTTCAATTGCCGCACTTTAATTTTTTTTTTACAATATTGTAGGAAACCCCCACTAGCCCTAAGTCGCTGACTTTAGGATTCAATCGTTTTTTCGAAGTTTATTTCCTATTGATTTTATTAAAATCATGTAATTTTGTGAAATTTTTTGTTGTCAAAAGAGTAACTATCAAATTAATTTATAAGAAAATTATTATTTTTCAGTTGTTTATTTTGTTAATAGTCAAGTTATAAGCGTCTTACAATATAAATTAAAAATCATTAATACTTTTATTGTGCACCTTACTATCAGTCTTGAAAAATTAAATTCTGTTGTCTCAAAACGAAGCCGTTTTTGACATTCGTCTTTCTCCTTGGCTTTTTCCAATACTAGAACGAATTAATACTGCAACGAACTGTGAAAAATGGATTGGTAAATGTGCAGGAGGAAAAAAAGCGATCTAACCGTCAGACGTGGGGTCTAGCATCTTGTAGCTCAATAATTGCTTCAGGTAGAGTAAAACCAGAGAAATAAACGTACCATGTGTACATACAAATAGTTTCTGTCCACGTCTACCCCTAACTAGTCTCACCATGAGTGTAAGAATAAAGATAATTCGCGTGTATTTGTTGGTGTTTAATTAAAGGAATAACTAGCTGGTCCCAACAATCATAAGGCGACAGTCTCTGCGAATATCTTTGAGTAGATTTTGTCAATCGACTGAAAGTTGGGTATTTTTCAGGCAAGACATTTTCCCTTTAACCTTGAAATAAAAATAAATGTCAAACTTACTTTTGGAAGAGCGGAGGTTCTTGCAGCAGTAGGTGGAAGTCGCTCTCACTGCTCACTTCGCCGTCTCGGTGGTGCACTGCGCATTTAAAGCTTCGGCTTCTCTTTCCGCTCATCTGCAACAAAATGCATTCAAATAAATAAAAACAGCTGATTCCGTAACATCAAACAAAACAAATGCTTTAAATCTTCATAAATTTTACGTAAATCCTAGTAGAAAAATAAATAAAAGACCTATAATCACAAATACAGAACAGGCTAGATTTGTGAATGCAGAGAAACAAGGGTGGAAATACTTAACATCAGAAAATTAGTTGAGAAATCCAGAGAAAACAATGTAGATATGCTATTTCTACGCATAATAATACATTTATTACTAATAAACGATTATAAAAGGTATTGAATACCTTTGGCCGATCGTCAAGGTTTAGGCCTACAGTGCCCCCTAGAGAGCAACCAGGCTGCGGTGAAGTAAACTAATCACACACCTCAGTAATTTTAGGTACATCAAGAACGTATACGGCAGGGAGTTTACCGTCTCCAAATCTTTTCGGTGCATGAGGGGAATATATTTCAGAGCACTAAAGAACTATAAAGACGAAATATCGAGTTTAAGTTAAACGACTAAAAATTCGAATACAGGAAGAAGTTACAATCATACTGTCAAAGGAAACAATGATAAACTAAGAGATAGCGAAAACGTATACTTAGAGATTAACCTAATAAACACAAAATTAATGGCCATTTCGACATGTAAAACTGCTGGATAAGGAACATTAATAAGGTTATATTTTTGGCCTTTCTGATAAATAATGAAGGAACTGAGAGAAATACAAAAGCCAATTTGAAAACTTATTAGATTTTTCTATTAACTAATACTGTAATAGAATATGTGTAAAAATTTTAATGATTTTACTGGTGTATAATGATACAATTTAAAAATTACAGCCTAAATATATATATTAACGTAATAATAATAATAATAATAATAGGCCCAAGTTAAAGAGAAGGAGAAACTTAAATGGTTTTGTAATTTTGTTGAAAGGAGGGGGCCGTAAGGAAGTTACAAGATGCGCGTTAATTACTGAAAAGAAGTGCTCGACGGCGCATCTAGAGCAGATCGTAGCGCGCATGAGCAGTCAACTGGTAACACTGAATTTTCTTTCTTCTTTGCAATCTACATTAACGACAATGGTTAGCATGTTTTCTGTACAGGAAATCAGCAAAATTAAAAGTTTTACGGCCGATTATCTTTTCTGTTAACAGGGGAACTGTAAATTATCTTTTGTTAAACATTTTCGTTTTTGAGTTCTCGGATTTCGCAAAGAAGTTAGAATTAAATCGCCATGAGTTAATTTTCCAGTGGTAAACGCGTTGATATTCGTGATAGTCAAATGTGAAGAGAAGCCAAACTGATGACGGCAGAAACTTAATGTTTAGATGACAAATTAAATAAAATTATCAAGATAATAAAAATATCTTAACCCGAGTATGTTTGAAAAAACATCGATTTCCAAAGCGCAATAATAAATTGCAGAAAATACTGAAACAAAAAGCACTGTTTAAATGCGATGCCTAATACTACGTAATAAAACAACACGCAGCAAACTGTCTATATACGCAGCACTTTGGACTTTACACTTACCAATCAAGGACACGGGCAGAATCTAACCGTCCAAAAGCACGCTGCTCCTGGGTGATGTGTCTTAATGCAATTGAAAACGCCTCAAAGCATGTTTATTTTTCTAGTTTTAAGGCTGTCAGCCAGAATGACTGCTATCGCATACGAAGAATGCTCTCTTAAGGTCTCTCGGGTGGGTTTATGCTCACATAGGACCAAGTCCTGAATCTGAGGCTCCGGCCCTTAGGTAAGGCCAACCAAGAGTGGATAAAAATCCGACTGCACTATCTGGACTAACTAATCAGACGGTGTATTGAGGTATGGAAACCTGTAAGTTCTGGAAAAGCTGTTGAAACCGAGAATGTAACTCCTCTTGGAGTTCGTCTCATTCCAGAGGTGGGGTGGTCACCGGTCCAAGGTCTTACAGAAAGTTCGCAAGACTCGTGCATACTGGTACAACGGGTCGTGTGAGCAAGCCCGTCTCAGGACTGATGCTAGTCACTCAGGCGGGAATCACGAGTTTAAGGTTGGATTCGTGGGTATGTCTAGATTGGACATTATTCCACGTAAGGATCTATGTTTGTGTTCATTGACAAGGAGGTGGAGTCGAAAGTCAGATACTCCTTGTCATCACTCTTCCACCATCTTTCTTTCTACACTTTTCTACAAAACACACTGCCGAATTCATACGATGAATATGAAAGGATTGTTAATGTATGTAGGGTTAAGGTAGGGACATCAAACCTGGTACATATTGAGAGAGATGTTAAGCCATCACGTGTCCATGCCACCTACCCGTTGTAGACCTAATCTTTATCGGTGCCATTAAGACGTGTCTACCCGTTACACCTCGCTACAAGGAGTCGAAAAGGCAACAAAACTAAGGATAGAAAATATTAAAGCAGAATAAAATCGGAGTGCAATGGGATGGAAGTTAGAGGAAAACAGAACGTAATACAAAGGAAATACGCTGATCTACAGTAACGACGGGATTTACAGCTGTGCTATTGCCTATATTTTGCTCTACGTTGGTTAAAACTTGAATTAAAACCTTTAGATAACAAAAAAATAATAAAACTGTATTATGTATACTTAAGACACGTTATTTTTAATGCGTTTCCGTTAATATTACAAGTAGGCCTATGCAGCAAAAACTCTGGCGATTCGGCAGTTACAGAAGCGAGCTTATCACATCCGTCGAACTAGATTTGCTACTTTGCCTTCTGTCTTATTTAGTCTAACTGTAGTAAATTGAAACCTAAGCAAAAGCAAAACATGAAACCTTGCATGATCACCCGAGCAGCGGCTCCCTTCAAAGCGCGCATACTTGCCCGTAGCACAGCTGTTTATAAAACCATATCTCGTTGCTATGCGACGGTTACAATATTAAAGCTGAAAGCAAAAGTGATATGTCTGGACGTGTACGGAATCCCTTCCCGGCTCTCCTCAACAACTTGTACAGCCCAAGTCAAATTAAAAATTGAGCTTTTCAAACCAAGTCTATTACTTAACGATGACCCAAGCATCTAAAACCTCCATTAAGATATTTCAGAAAAGATGTGGCCCATGTCGTGTGGACAAAAATTGTTTGAGTGATTAATTCTTTATTGTATCTCTAAGGGTAAATAAAGCAAGAAGGCTACATACACACAAAATCACAGATACAATGTTTACATAAAATCTATGGTTACACAGCCTTAAGCAGAAGAATTTTATCTAAATAGAGGATTATCTTTGAGATAATCCACAGAGTTAAAGTACTTCTTTCTCTGTTATTCAAGACTTAAAACGTTTGGGCATTCATTTTATACCTTTTGAATTGGTTGTGGAATCTTTGTTTCTGATAAACCCGTAAAAAAAGACAACAATAAATGTTTAATTAAGTGGTACTACCCACGTAGACACTGATTCTCCATATTCTATAGCTGTGGCACACTCACAAACCTAACTAAAAATATCCCGCCCATATTATACAAAATTTAAATATAGTTTCGACAAAAAATCCATTACACACAAAAACTACTACAGTGATTCTTAAAATTAGTTTCATGTTTGAAAAATTGATAGGAGTACAACTTTCTTTCACGCCCTTCTTACGATTGTGGTTTTAAAACGGCTTTGTTTTTCAAAAAAACAATTAATTTATTTCTATAAAAACTAAAATATTTTGAGGTAAAATATTCTACCAGAAACGGGTTCTAATAATATACAGAATTTTGTTTGTTATATTGGTACACCTGACGAAGCTAAATCCAACGCGTGTTTGTCACTAGCGCCTTTAGGGGGGGCAGCTAAATTTAGAGGCAGACTAAATCGTCTCGACAGCGGAGAGTAAATAGCAGCCGGCACTTGACTTCGATGTATCGATATTTCATCTATCTGACACCTGTAGCGCCCGCTGCCGTTTAAGGAGCACGTGGATATAACTGGCAGCGGTTTCTCGCTCAAGTATCACGTGGGTTTCTGGGTTACTACATTATTGGGAACATGCGGTCAGTAGGAAGATATAAAATCATAAATTTTAATAAAGTATAATTACAACATTTGAACTCGATCACAAATCGAATGGATCTTATGACCTTGAACTTTTGGATTACGCTAGTAACAACATTAATTAGATGTTAAGTTCGCACTGGAATTCTTTGTTCGCATCTGAGCCTATAGTGTTGTTCGCAGGCGTGTGAATATGATGTGTTGCGGGTTAGTATTTTGCAAGGGTTACGAATGATAACCGAAATGGTATCCAAATAAATAATTCCCCCCGCCATTTCTAAATAAATACCTGACCATAGGCGTAGCCAGAAGTAATTTTTTGGTAGATATAATTATAACTAATAAACTCAAAAATGCTGTTTAAAATCTAGATAAAAGAAATAAGTAAATTTATTTTAAAAAATTCAACTTGCATTTAATTTGTAAATAATCACCCTATAATTAAAAACTAACCACTAAATAAATAGCTATTTAAATATCTAATATTTACATTTCTTATAAACATTTTTAATTGAGATATTTCAAGGGGATATATCCTGGTATCCCCAGGCTACGCCCCTACTGCTCACTCTATAATGACGTCCAGCCGACAGTGTTTGTAGCACTTACAAAATACAAAAACAAAAGCAAATCTAGTTGAAGCTATAATTTCAAGGCTAAAATTTCAAACTAATTTTGTCGTAAGTTCTAAGCGTGCCCAGGGCCATTTAGCTCTTTGAACAATCACGCGTTCACCAAAGTATCACACGCGTTTCCCTTTTTGTATTTAGCGAAAACGTAATGTAAGTTTTCGAGAGTGCTACATTCTTCATCTTGCTGTGGTCCGAACAACAATGTCATGGGACAAAGGATCAAGGCATTTCCCTTAGGGCTGAAGACGAACCTGAGCAGTTCCTGAAGGAACAGCAAAACGTTATTGAATTTTATAAAGTGTGAATTATTCAAAGTAATTATTACATCGAAACAGAACTATTAATACGGAAAGGAAAAGTAAAAACAAATCTGCCCTTGAACCTCTACATACCGGTTAGACATGAACCCCCTAGATCTTGTAGCAAGCCCTGGGTTAGCAGTCAAATGTTTGAGGTTGGAATCGTGTAGGCATTGGATACGTTAGATATAGGTAACCTTGTCTAGTAGTGGGAAGCCGATGGTAAACCGTCACGGGCTGCCTAGGCCAGCTCTATTTAGCCGAAAGACTGCTCAAATCATAACAGTTTATAGGTTTTTTTAAATCCCCCTGAATAAGTATTGTTATTTTATATATTTTTTTAAATTTTCCTATACGTAGTCTACAAATTTATTTCGTTAGACAAAGGGCAGGAAACCCCGAC
>JBAIZL010000002.1:333594319-333649319 GCA_036971475.1 Prosapia bicincta
TTTCTAAATTGTTTCCTCTATGGTCGACATTTTGCAAAGGTCCATTCCATTAAACTGTAATGGGACTTCCATTAAACAATGGGCCGAACTTCCTTAACTTTTTACCCAAAAAAATGGATAAATTTGTCCTTAGGCTACTCGATCCTGACATAATATTTTGTAACTTTTCTTAGAGATAATATTAGTGTCATCGTAGTTGTACCACCTCTAAAGTGGTTTCCTTCGTCCCAGTTCAACATTTTATCATTTAACCTCTAAATACTATTCTGTGGCCATAATATTAAATGAATTATTTGTCGTCACCAATCCGCTTCAGAATTGTAGATAATTATTATCAACAAAAAATAGCCATTTTAAGCAGCAGTTGGCTTTTCTAAAATGAAAAATTCATAGCCACGAGCTACTGTCTCGTGGAAAATTAAAAAAATATATAGCCTATATTGGAACAAGGTACTTTTCAATTGAAGACTAAAGTAAAATTAAAATTAGAAAGATATTAGGAAAACGTTTCGGTGAAATAATGGCTACGTGCGACGTTGCCAAGTCGAAATCATACAGCTTTTGTTACTGTATTCAAGCCTAGAGGAAGCGACTGGGGGGGGGGGGGGGCGTTGTAACAAGGGCAAACAAACTATAACGAACACGAACTCAGTCAATAATTTCTTCGTCAAACGTGTTTCAATAACAAAGTTATCATCATCATCAGTGAGCATAGCTAACACCAATTTTAAACTATAACTAAATAAACTTTTTTTATTGTAGTTCAAGATTTGTAGTAGGATACTCATTAATAGTTTTGAATCGAGTTATTTATTGAGATTTGGTATTTGCCATTATTTAGTTTCTACCCGTGCTCACAAACAAAGCAAAAACAGCTTTAACACAGTTATGTGATTACATGCGATACTTGGACGAACCAGACCTCGCCAATGCAATAGCACACGGCAGGGCTTTGATAAATAAGAGAACTGAGCACTATGAGCCAATTTCATTGGCGTCAGTAATGGGTTATTATAGTATGTGCATAGCTTCAAATCAAGGACCATGTCCCAACGCCAGACACACAAAAAGGTCTTGAGGTTTTCCTGCACGTCCGCCCACAGCTACAGTCTGCAGAACGGTCAAACTACATTAAATTGATTTTTTAAGCGAAATAGAAAGAAAGGCATGCAGTAGAATATTGTTTAGCTATATATGTTAGTACCTCTTGTAATGTTGGTGTTCGGCTAAAGGATACTTAGTCAATTTATGTTTTAATTTTGTTTGTACTTCATATGATAATTTTATGAATTACAAATCAAAATACAGTTAAAAGACACCCCCAAGTGTAAAATCTGCTTAAAAAATTTAACGTTTAAATATGTATAACGTTTATTGGTAAAATATTGTTTACTAATAACAATTAATTCAAAAACCAAAACTTACAAGAATCTTATCAATTTAAAGTTCTCTCAGAAGAAAGATTGTTATTAACAACATCCAACTGATTTTTATTTTAAACTTGGTCTCATTGTTCAGGGGGTTTATTAAACATTTATTTTGTGTAAACAAAGTTTTATCATATTTATCTCAGTGAGTAACGTATAACTCCACTTTAAAAATTTGTCGATAAGGACTTTACTAATCTCACTGAGAATGACGAATGTTTCTTTGAAACGCGTCTAAATAGATATTTCATCTATGTCTTTATGTTTGTCTATCAGTTTCGTTTTAACATTCTAATTTCTTGTATATACTTTTTTCTCTTGTACTTTATTTTCACCTTATTTTTCTTTCTTTATTTATCAAATCTGTCTACGTTATTATTATTAAAGCTCTTTTATAATCTTTACAATAGTTGTTCTTCAAATTTTTGTCTGAATGGACTTACTTGGAACGTTATATTCTCGATTACTAAAATTTTTCTCAACAGTTCTTTGGCAGAATACTTCTGTAATCTGCTAGACAGCGTGTTTGTTAGAAAAGTAATGAATAAGTATATATTGTAGTTTCTATTCTCTTTTCCTCTTATACATCACAATAGGCTTAAAATAAATTCGAGCTTCAAATATATTGAAAATGTTGACTAGCTGACGTGACGTAGTGTAAGCAAAATGTAGCTGTTTACGTAAGACAGTCGCGAAACCCGACTGAGATGTGACGTAAATCACTCACAATGACAGCGGGATTATAAGGGAGGATTTAATTAAACAGTAATACATGCCGCGCGTTATGGCGGGACAAAGCGGTCGCTGGGAAAGACGCGAGGCAAACGTTCAGCCTGCAGAAAGTTGAAACAGTGAAAAGATCTTATGTAAAGACACTATAGAGTGTTTTGATTAAATAGATCAAAAGGTAATGTTTGCAGAGGCGATAGCTTGAGTTTTTACATATTTCTATACGAGTTGTTTATACTTTCTCTTTGGTTTTATTATTTTATAATAGTAAAAACTTAAGTATTTTGACGCAACCCCCCTTTTGTAACACAAATCATAATGTAACCAATTAGTTTAAATCTTTTAGTAATAGAATATAAATTAAGTGCAAAAAATGTATTTACAAAATTACATCACTTTTCCTTTTCATCAATACTAGCAGAGTACACGTCCTTCGTACAGAGTTAACGTATCTTTGTATTGATTTAATTTGTATTTGTATTTGTGGTGAATTTAATTTACTGATATTAAATCCCAATAAATATATCAAACTAGTTTTCCATTATTGTCTTGAAAAACCAAGAGAAGGAAAAGCTTCTGCTTGTAACATGGCATTTGTAAAATATAACTAACCTTGAAAGATGAATAACAGCAAACATTTACTATCATATGTTTAATTGTGTTTAAAAGTGACTGTTACAGGCGATTACAAACGCATTAACTATTAGCTGACTAAGCCAAGTATATAATATATTATAAATAATTGAGTGTTAAGGGAATTTTTAAAGACAGCGGGGTGGTGTCCTGAAGGAATTTTTTTTAAAAAAATAGGCCTATGTGTCAAACAGGGATTTTAAAAATGTCCATGTAAATTTTCAGCTCAATGGGTCCAGTGGTTTTTATGTCATTGAGTAACACACTCACAGACACCATTAGATATTAACATATTATTATAGATAGATTAACCCAAATAAATTTTTCAAACTATAAACGTATCGATTATTATCTTGAAGAACAAAGAGAAAGAAAAGCTTCTGCTTGTAACATAACATTTGTATAGTATAACTAACCTTGAAAGATGAATAACAACAAACTAACACTATCCTCTGTTTAAAAGTGACTTTTACAGGTGATTATCAGCTGATTAAGCTAAGTATATAATGTGAAACATTATGCCCCCATACACACAAACACATAAAAAAACGAAAACACAATTTTTTATAAATAGTATTGATAATTTATATTGTTTGCACTCATAAATTATAATTTTATATACAAAGTTTTTAGCTGTAACTAATATAATACTGAGTTAGTAAGAATTTTCGATCGATATTATTCTCGCAAAAACGCAATAACTCCATACGAGCAATGAACGCAATATCGTAGTTAAATAGAGTAAATATTTAATGTTCGTTTGACAACAAATTAAAAAGTCATCAAAGGACGCATTCAAAACAAAGCATTTAAAAATAACGAGGGGTGTTGAGATATATTTATAAAATTGCAATTAAGGAAAGAGTGAAGAAGAAAATATACCTTGGACGGTTACAGGTAACGAAGAAATCAAATTGAAAAGGTATTTAGTAGTCGATTTCCATATTGTCAGTACATAATGCCATCGCCAATGTCGTATCGTATTTACAGCAGTCAAAGAACCAAAGGATGAAAATGAGACCGTGAATTGAAGCGAGGGAAATGAAAAAGTGGCAACCCTGTTTGGTCCGGTTGTAATTGTAAGCACTGCTCATTATTTTGGAAAAGTTGGTCTTGCGTAGCAGGATGTCTTTTAAATTTATTCTTCTATAAAGGTTATTAGGAAGAGAACTTACTAAGAGTCATACCTAAAACACTGAATAAAGCAGTTCGATAACAGTAAACAGAAGTAGTTGGGTTATAGTATAATTGAAATTAGATAAGTATTTTGCTAACCAAAATCATTTCCATAACAACCAATGCCTGACAAGGTTGCCAAGTTACTCGGCGCACAAAGCACAGGGCTGTTACTATTTCCTTTTCAGACTATTTCTCCTGTGATAAACGTAAATGGCATCACTGCAGCAATCCGACGTTCCCCACTCCACCATTTACAACATACATTCTAATTGTAATTATGCTATATTGAGAATGAATTAAATTATAAAACAAAGCGCAAAACAGAGACGTTTGCAGAGAATCAACTGCTTTCAGACCACAGAGATATCTACTGCCCATATCCGTACTGTGTTGAAGTGTTGACGCTTGATTTTCAATATTATTTTTAATTATCGAAATGCCAAACAATTTAATTTACTATTTAAGGTAAAAATATCATGTAATAAAAAACCGTCTACAAACATTGTAGACATCCTATTTTGGGTATATTCGAAAAACACGGTTAGATTTATATAAACAAATTTGAATACAAAGAGCATCGAGCTATACCGTAGTAAATTATAAGCATTGAGTTCATGGACTTTTCAGGCGCCACATACAGACACCGGAAACTGCTATTGACTTCCTGTTTAAAAGCAATAGTCGCTAATCTGCCGCTATCACGCCGGGCGGGAGGTGACGGCAGCAAAAACTAGTCGATCAGTTTAACAGAACGCTGACGTTTTCTTGACCCGTAAATGTTAATGGTTTTTGTTTTTAGAAGCGCCGCCACATCGGGTCTGGTGGCCTGGGATGACGTAGGCAGGACGTGGAACCATTGGCGACTATTAAAGTTAATTTTTAAATTTATAACTCTGACTTTACAACTTCAACTGAATGACAGGGATTTGGGGATGAATATTTTTTATGGCAAAATCCAACCTTCAATGAAAAGAACTAAACATTAGGACATTCTTTAAAGTTAATTTTTAGTTTATAAATAATTATTATTTTTATAATTAGTATTGAATTTTAAGTACGATTTGCCTTTAAAAAATCTGTTGCATTTCACGTAAACAAACGACTGTTTCTTTTGGAAGGGCCCTCCTTCCATTTAGGTACATACCAGCTGTAGGTGTTTACATACTTGCCCCACGTAGTAAGTGAAATACAAGGTTTAAGCCTAATATTATATTGAAACCTAACAAATTACGTTTCTTAAAATGATTATTTTTATAATGAATAACTTGTTCCATTTCAAGTACTGTTAAAAAAATAGGTATGAATATCGATTTTATAATTAGCTTAGGATTTTAAAACCCAATTACAACATAGCCTAGGATAATGTTTAAACACCTCTCTAAGCCCCTCCCCCCTAGGAAGGGATCTGTTCCATGATGGTATCTTGTTTCTGCTAGCTTGTCCACCGGACATTATTCGCTGTTTTATCACAGTATAGGGCTAAAAAAACAATAAGTGAATAACTACTCATACATTATCAAATCGAATACTTACAGATTGACAAAGACAACAAATCCAGCACTTTTAAGGACAACACACATTTTTAGTTCCTAAAGAGTGCGTTCAACCTACACTGACTCGTCAAACAATTCATCTAACCTGTCGATTCTACCTTTTATCCCCCTTGAGGGTAGATTATTGTCCATACATAACTACGTCCCTCTCATATACCTAAGTAGCAGACAATGACAGTTCATAGCCCCGTTTAAGTAGAATTTTTATTTAAAGTCCACAGGTAAACAAAAATCATTTTAATGATTTAAAATTTGAGTGCTTCTTATAAGAAAAGCAAACACAGGGGTGTTTAAAATGTTCTAAAAATGGTTTCAAAAACAAATCTGCAGTATAGGTCAAATTTTATAAGCTGGCACTTAGATATTAGGTAAAATTGTGTATTAGTCATCTATAAAACATCAGGCCGATCATTGTCGTCCTCCTTCATCGGGCCTACCCCTCCCAACTCTTAGACAATTCTATTAGCACGCATCCGTGAACGCCTTATTTTCAGTTGTTGTTATTTTTACTATACATTTAAAAGTAATAATAAGTAAGAATAATGAGTCAACGGTAGACCAAGGGTCGATGTTTTTGAAAATGACCTGCGAGCACCTCCCCCTCCCCTCAACCTCGTCACTCGCCAAGGAACGCAGCCCCCAAGTGCCAGCTTATAACATTTTACCTATACAAAAAGTTACTAACAACAAATTCACTATCCTCTGACATACTTTCGTTGGCGAATTATACGGGGTCAAAGATTTCACATGAAATTCAGCTCGTTCAGTGAAATTTACTCATACTGAAATTTTTAAGACGTTAATTGAACTTATTAGATACGTCTTATGTAAAATGAGCTGACAAATCGTATAAAACCTGTCCCAGAACTCTATATCTAATAGTTTAAGAGAAAATTGGGAAAAACAAAAAAAGGTTAGATCGAAACCACACGTTTTTGCGTTTGGACTACAATAACTCCGTTAAATTGCCTGTAAACAAAGAAAACGGCATTTTTCTTTGTTTATAGGCAACTCAATGGAGTTATTGTAGTCCAAACGCAAAAAAATGTCTTGTCGACCCTAACCTTTTTTGCTTTACTACAATTTTATCCTAAACTATCAAAGATAGAGTTCTGGGACAGGCTTTATACGATTTGTCAGCCCATTTTACATAAAACGTATCTAATTAACAAACACAATTAACGCTCTAAAAATTTCAGTTTGAGGGAGCTGAATTTCAGGTTAAACTTTTGACCCTGTATAACTCGCCAACGAAGCATTTCCGGACCCATGTTTATATGAACTTTTTCCATTATTTTGATGAGTGGAATAAGCTTGTGCAGTATGTCAGATTCCCCCTGAAACACTCTGTATTTTTACTTTAAAAATATTTAGTGTACATATATTTAGTGTTTTACAAATAAAAAAATATAATATATAGGCTTAGATAATCAATGTGTGTGCGTGCGTGCGTGCGTGTGTGTGTGTGTGTGTGTGTGTGTGTGTGTGTGTGTGTGTGCGCGCGCGCGCGCGCGCGCGCGCGTGTGTGTGTCTAACGAAAAAAAATATTCAAGCTATACTCAAATATTTATGTATTCTTGTTTATAAATTTAATATTTCTTTACACATTTAATACACTTATTTAAAATTATTTGGACGATTTTAATAATAATTGTTCGATGTAAATTCACAGTAAAAAAAAATGACTTAATTCGTTTATAAAAACGCCGCCAGAGATCACGTAATGGAATAATTTAAAGTAAATTAGTTTTTATTAAAACTCGATCTAAAAGAGTAAGGCTCTCTAATTTGTAAGAAATTAGCCTAGACGCGATTAGACGTTACGGGTAATTGAAATCATTGTCCGAGCCAGGTTCCCCTACCGGGAAAACTCTCAACTAATTTAAATAAAATGGAAACAAACCGCTGCAGCACCAGACCGTAATAGGCAAATCTCCTTTTATTAACGGATATATTAATTCCTACATAACGGGCTGGGTAGTTACAAAGACGTATCCACGACGTCTCCCTCATGCACTCGCGTGAGTCGCAACAATTAAACTGCAAAGAAGCGCAAAGATAAAAAGTTTTCTGATTTTTAAAAACGATTTTCCCAACATCTGGTGTTGGCGTGACAGTGGCCTAGGCGCACGACACCTTGCGTGGACAGTATGAAATAATTAACTTTGTATACAAAGCTCGACCGTGCTCTGGAGGTCGGCCGATCTGCTGACATGACTTCTCTAATCGTAACAGAAATACTGCCAAATTTAACACGAAATATATTAATATTAATAACAAAAAGTATTTTAGGCAACATTGTTTGAAGAAATTGGGCACGACAGCAGTTTTGTTGGAGTTACTGCGCACTAAACGATAAAAATCTAAAACACTTAGTAACATAAATAGCAATACCATAAAATGTAAGGACTAACCTAATATTATTGTATTTTAATACTGTATGCCGAATGATAGTGCTTTTGCACAACGTAAAATAACCACGTATACGGGCAAAAATAAATTAAAAGAAAGCAATTTTAGTGTATAAAAAATCAAGTTGTTTACTTGGATGAAGTTATGTAAAGATAGATACAATAAAGGTATCTATATATATTAAGTTATATATAACTATATAAAGATAGATATAATACATCTATCTATCTAGATAAAGTTGTATAGGCCTGTAGCCTATCGAACTTTAAAATATAAGTTGCAAAATAGAGTTTTTTATTATTATTGATTAAAAATAGAATAAATAACAATATAAGCCACAAATTATTTCTATGTAGTATTAAAAAAATTAAAATTATTCATTTCAAAATTCTGGGCAGTATTTCAATTCATAAGAAATTTGTAATAACAGGTTTATGAAATTGTATAAAGTTTGATGTCTCCTTCTGGAAAAGATTTTTTGAACCTTCATTTACAAGTATTTAAGTAAAGCTTCGTATCATTTTCGAGTCTTCATGTTACCCCTTGGTTCCCGTTCTAAACTATACTAACGTCAAAGGGAAGATATATTGAGAATTACCACTGTGGGCTTTTAAAAGCCCTTATTTTAAACTTTATGTTTATTATGCCCTTATTACTGTATACTCCCTGTAGGTATAAATAAAATAGCCTGAGCTAAGACCATCTACTGCAAAACACAAGGTACTTTATCCTAAGCCAAGAATTGAAAACAAAAATGCTGTAGATTCACCAGACCAGCCTCCGTGACTAGTATCGCCCGCAAATCATGGACAAGAATGGGAAATATGTATAGAGACGTAAAATCCCTAGTATGTGATAAAGTGAAAGGATCAGAGTCCATGCCAGGGCCGCGCACCTGAAGGAGACCAGCAGTGTCGTAAAGAAATACCTGCCCAATACATCCTGTTGTAGGACGAGGGTTTAGTGTCTTGTGGAGAACTGAGGTATGACAGAGAAAGGAGCATGGTAATGCAAGAAGTGAGTGTGCTGCGGAGAGGAAGAAATACCTGCCCAATACATCCTGTTGTAGGACGAGGGTTTAGTGTCTTGTGGAGAACTGAGGTATGACAGAGAAAGGAGCATGGTAATGCAAGAAGTGAGTGTGCTGCGGAGAGGAAGAAATACCTGCCCAATACATCCTGTTGTAGGACGAGGGTTTAGTATCTTGTGGAGAACTGAGGTATGACAGAGAAAGGAGCATGGTAATGCAAGAAGTGAGTGTGCTGCGGAGAGGAAGAAATACCTGCCCAATACATCCTGTTGTAGGACGAGGGTTTAGTATCTTGTGGAGAACTGAGGTATGACAGAGAAAGGAGCATGGTAATGCAAGAAGTGAGTGTGCTGCGGAGAGGAAGAAATACCTGCCCAATACATCCTGTTGTAGGACGAGGGTTTAGTATCTTGTGGAGAACTGAGGAATGACAGAGAAAGGAGCATGGTAATGCAAGAAGTGAGTGTGCTGCGGAGAGGAAGAAATACCTGCCCAATACATCCTGTTGTAGGACGAGGGTTTAGTATCTTGTGGAGAACTGAGGTATGACAGAGAAAGGAGCATGGTAATGCAAGAAGTGAGTGTGCTGCGGAGAGGAAGAAATACCTGCCCAATACATCCTGTTGTAGGACGAGGGTTTAGTATCTTGTGGAGAACTGAGGTATGACAGAGAAAGGAGCATGGTAATGCAAGAAGTGAGTGTGCTGCGGAGAGGAAGAAATACCTGCCCAATACATCCTGTTGTAGGACGAGGGTTTAGTGTCTTGTGGAGGACTGAGGTATGACAGAGAAAGGAGTATGGTAATGCAAGAAGTGAGTGTGCTGCGGAGAGGAAGAAATACCTGCCCAATACATCCTGTTGTAGGACGAGGGTTTAGTGTCTTGTGGAGAACTGAGGTATGACAGAGAAAGGAGCATGGTAGTGCAAGAAGTGAGTGTGCTGCGGAGAGGAAGAAATACCTGCCCAATACATCCTGTTGTAGGACGAGGGTTTAGTATCATGTGGAGAACTGAGGTATGACAGAGAAAGGAGCATGGTAATGCAAGAAGTGAGTGTGCTGCGGAGAGGAAGAAATACCTGCCCAATACATCCTGTTGTAGGACGAGGGTTTAGTATCATGTGGAGAACTGAGGTATGACAGAGAAAGGAGCATGGTAATGCAAGAAGTGAGTGTGCTGCGGAGAGGAAGAAATACCTGCCCAATACATCCTGTTGTAGGACGAGGGTTTAGTATCTTGTGGAGAACTGAGGTATGACAGAGAAAGGAGCATGGTAATGCAAGAAGTGAGTGTGCTGCGGAGAGGAAGAAATACCTGCCCAATACATCCTGTTGTAGGACGAGGGTTTAGTATCTTGTGGAGAACTGAGGTATGACAGAGAAAGGAGCATGGTAATGCAAGAAGTGAGTGTGCTGCGGAGAGGAAGAAATACCTGCCCAATACATCCTGTTGTAGGACGAGGGTTTAGTGTCTTGTGGAGGACTGAGGTATGACAGAGAAAGGAGTATGGTAATGCAAGAAGTGAGTGTGCTGCGGAGAGGAAGAAATACCTGCCCAATACATCCTGTTGTAGGACGAGGGTTTAGTGTCTTGTGGAGAACTGAGGTATGACAGAGAAAGGAGCATGGTAGTGCAAGAAGTGAGTGTGCTGCGGAGAGGAAGAAATACCTGCCCAATACATCCTGTTGTAGGACGAGGGTTTAGTATCATGTGGAGAACTGAGGTATGACAGAGAAAGGAGCATGGTAATGCAAGAAGTGAGTGTGCTGCGGAGAGGAAGAAATACCTGCCCAATACATCCTGTTGTAGGACGAGGGTTTAGTATCATGTGGAGAACTGAGGTATGACAGAGAAAGGAGCATGGTAATGCAAGAAGTGAGTGTGCTGCGGAGAGGAAGAAATACCTGCCCAATACATCCTGTTGTAGGACGAGGGTTTAGTATCTTGTGGAGAACTGAGGTATGACAGAGAAAGGAGCATGGTAATGCAAGAAGTGAGTGTGCTGCGGAGAGGAAGAAATACCTGCCCAATACATCCTGTTGTAGGACGAGGGTTTAGTATCTTGTGGAGAACTGAGGTATGACAAAGAAAGGAGCATGGTAGTGCAAGAAGTGAGTGTGCTGCGGAGAGGAAGAAAGACGGACAAGGAGGACGAAATCTAACAAGGGACACGCAGGTCTGGGTCTCTTAATCTTTCAACCAGTAGAGCACAATAATAGATGCGGAATTATGGCTTGTAAAATCCAGCAAGTGAATCCCCTACTTCCAAGAATCCAGTTTCAAACCCGTGGCTCCTGAATCGGGTGACTAGCTCCCAAAATGGAGGAGACGGGGGGGGGGGATCATAGCATCAAGTGAGTGACACAGTTTACCTGCTTTCAGCCCACGAGATGAGTATACACAGAGACGTCCAGTTTTGTGTTATGTAAGGACATTTTTTTCGCGTTAAAAAATTATATTTCAACTAATCCTTTTCAATAGTGGAAGACAGTCCAAACACTAAGCGCAATTCGATCATACAATGGGGTCGCTCCCAGTCGCCGTGGAACCCGGCTTTCCCACTTCTCACAGAGTCGAAACAAAGCCAGCCCAGTGGGAAGCGGGTTTCTAGTTCTCCGATCAAATTTGCGTTCCGTATAATTAACACAGTTCGCTACCTTGCGTTGCCTATCGACAGAGATATACTTTACACAATGTTTAAGCCTGCCACAGACATCTAGTTTTATATAAATATTTGAGTTTTTATAATTACACATTTGTATAACCTTCCTGACGAGAAGCGTTGAAGTAAGAGCCAAGAGGCCTTTGAAATCCAACTGTAATGCGATGTCGATCTTACAAATTAGTGCAATGCGAAAAACATTAACTCATAAAAGTCGAATAAAATTAATAAACCCAGAAAGCACGGGACAAGTTTACTATCTGTCAAACAGTGTAACTTCTAATTTAGAGGCAAAGACATTAGAGATAATAGAACAGGTTCTTGGAAGAAGGTTTTAGAATATAATTAATCCAATTTAGAGAAAAAAAGAGATGAAAGAAACGTAACGGAGTCTGATAAAAAAATTGATCAGAAAAGCCTAAAGTCAGCCAGCCAGTCCCCCTCCGTTATAAATAAAACTGTCCCCCAGAGTGAAGAATCCTTCCTTCTTCTTATCATCAAACCAACATAAGGTCCTGCCGTTATGCCAGATCCATCCCTAGAACTAGCTCCATGCCAAAGACCCCTTCCATAATCTTACCTGAAGTCAGTATGGCGGCAAACCTGGGGCCACCTCCTCTTCTTTCACTGACTGACTGGGTGAATTTAAAAAAATAATAAAGGAGGAGAAATTAAACTCAAGGCTCAATTTATAAAAGAAAAGGGAGGCGAGGGATCAAATTGAATTTTGTATAGAAAACCATTGCACATTAATCGACATGGAAATATTCAAATTTGGATTTGGACAATTGGGAAATTATATAAGACTCCATATTCATTATTGATTTTTGTCTTTAATTATTACATAAACAGAACTATAATATAGAAACCAAGTTTATGCTGATTATAGGAAAACTAAATTATTCATGTAAAATTAAACCTTGATATAGTAATATTGTTGCTAGTTGGCACTCCTGTAGTATTTTATAGTTTCAAAAAATATTTATTTCTACACAAATTATAAAAATAACGAAGTCAAAAAATGTCTTCCTCTATATTTTCTTTCTTACACGCGGAAAAATGACGGTGTAAGTTAGGTTAGGTGAAATAACATAAGTTAGGTTAGTACACAGATCGAACCCAGACAAATTTAACGTCTAAATGTTATTGAAACCATGTTTATGATTTTATTGCATTATTTTTACGTCTATTAATAAGCCGTTAGTGTTCTAATATGTTTAATGCTTGCAATTAATTAATGCTAATATAATTCTGCACTTCCTACCTTAAAAGATGAAAAAGTATCAGAAATAACTTACGTTAAGTATAATCAGGTATTCGTTATTTTCCTGAAGAGAGAAACAAAATTTAGGCCCTTTCTTTTCCTTAAGAAATTTTCTTTTTATAATATTTATTTTTTATATTACAATCAGTTTACTGATTAAACTACAGTAACTATGTTTTAACCTAATATGACTATATTTTTCTTAAACAGAAGTCTTACTCAACAGTACCGGATTCGTTTAATCTCCAACAGCATATAGACAATATTACCACGTGTAGCTTACACAACCGGATAATACTCTGCACTTTGTGACGTCACTGCAGTGCATACCCATCCTTGTATCTATTCCGTGACGATGGTATAACCAATATATACCTCTTTATCTACCCGGTAGAGAATAGGGAGGCGCCTCAGAAGCCTCTTTGCATCCAGAAACTCTCACGAGGAGGAACTTTATGCATCTCCCTAAGTAAGTCATCCATTTCGCATCCTTCAGGATATATAATAAGCATCCGCCAATCCTAGCGCAGTTGGTATACCAATACTACAGTTGAATATCTTTTTTACAAACACTAGCGGACACAGCATCAGTAGGGTATTTTTAAATCTGTCGTGAGTTATGTTCATGCATTAGTATTACACAAATATTCACCAGTATTCGCTGTTAAATTTCAAGGCCAATTAATTATTCCAAATCAGTAGTTTTGCCAAAAAATCCTTCTAGAGGAGGTTTGAGTTTCATATTTTAGAAAGAGAAGAATTATAATAAATCATACCTCCAAGGCAAAATTTTCAAAATTAAATGTAATTTTTTACTATTCTAAAACTTGAAGATAATCACAAGATTATAAAAGAAGTGAATTAAACTTATTCCTAATTTAAATACAATGCAAATCTAGAGTATGTTACTTAATGAACATTAATTTTAGTACTTACCAAAAGGCCGGTATGTATTTAGGAAATAATATAAAATCATTTCAAGAAATAACAATCTGTTAGAAAAATAGTTTTATTCCCATAACCGGCAATTTTGCAAAGAAGTATTTAGCCTAAACATTTTTTTGAAAACCCATAACCACCTTTTCGTCCATTACAGCGATTCCCTCATGGACCTATATATATGCCTACTTCGTTATGGAACTTATATTACTCAAATTTGTGACCTTCGTCAATCTTAGACACACTACAGTATTTTACGGACATTATATACGCGTATTTATTACCACAAGGCTGCTGTCGACTCGTTTTATATGAAAGCTTGAAGTTAGATCTGAATTTCCTTATGAAAAGTCTGAATTTCATGTGGAATTTATTAGATAACTTGACAATTTAAAATAACATTTTAGTCTTAAAAGGTTTAAAACACTACTATATCCGGCTGAGGAGGGGTTAACCCCCCCCCCAACCCCATTGCTCGACCCTATTCCATCCCCACAATTTTCATTCTGTGTGTCTTACAAGATTAAACAATGGTAATTCGTTTTTCCTTCTGCCCGCATCGCCTAACAGGAATGTTTATTAAAAAATCAAATATCTTGACACAAACTCACAATCCTTGCACATCCATGTTTTCGTTGCGAATATTACCACTTTCTACGTAGATATTGCAATATGCTACGACACTTTCGTGAAATTAACGTCTGTAAAACAGCTTCATGCTCGACTTGTACATATCAAAGGCTGGGAAAGTATTTCTTTTAAAAAATTTCAATGCGGCAGAGCGAGTGGGCCGACATACCTACGGTAGTGTGGGCGCGTTGCCGGCGCTTCCAGTGGCCTTGAGAACAGCTGACTCACGTCCAGCCAAGGTTGGGGAAAACGTCCTCACAAGCCGATATGCTAAGAAAATTTACTGAAAACATCCGTTCACTTTACAGAAATATCAGTTTCCCGAAGGCGCGAGGTCATTGCAACTCTGTAGCGAAGGCGACTACAGAATCGCAAAAATAATTACAAAAAACTTAGCGTATACAGGTTTTTACAAATGCTGCATAAGCTTATTTGTTTACATTTTCTCAAAAAACTTTTTAAAATCAACAGAGTTAAAAACATCTAACTGTTGTAGAAATCGTTCTCAGTAAAAAATAAATGTCTTAAGTTGACACACACGCAAAGAATAATAATAACAAGGGGGATAGGAATGGTAAGGGTCGCGTTTAAGCATATGCTATAGATGCTATTTTTGGGCTTTCACCACAAATAGGGATTGTCGATAGTTTCTGTCACGGTGACTTGTCACTGACATTAGTTTGTCGCTGGTGGAACCAGTGACAAAATATGGAAAATGCCAGTTACAGTGACAATGGATCGATCGGGGTCGAACATTTGCCTCTGTATAGATTGGGCAAAAAGTAGCAATCACTGGATGAAACGGCTGTCATTGGTTGATTTGTCGCTGTCACTGGTTCTACTGATTTATACCACTGTGGGTGGACGATGTGTGACAGGTTTCAAGATAGTGAGTGTTGTGTACAGTAGTCACAATTTCTTACTTGTTAGTTTGTTTCTAATTTCGTAGTTTATTTTTAAATAAAACGAGCCTTCCAAAAGCTAAAAAGCGAGGCATGGAATCATTTCACCAGTGTGGTATGCCTATCTGTTATCATCACATACAGAGCAGTCTCAGTGTCCTTTGTCACCGGTACCAAAGTCACCGATAAAAGTCACTGTTCCAAACCGAGCGCCGTTACTAAAATCACCGATCCGTTAAAGTCATTGGATCGACCTTCATTAACCACAAACGCCGTTCACAAATATAAATATTTTTTTATGATATACATTTTCAGTGTTACTTTCTCAATTTCCATTATACACATATTTGTTAATTTCTAAATAACCTAGCCTAATCCTATATATTACAATTGAAAATTTAAAAGAAATCCCAATATTGGTTGCTTTGAGTTATATATATATATATATATACATATATATATGTAACAAGAATACCATCATTTTGACACAATTTTCTAAAGATGGAGAATTATCATGACGTAACTCTCTATCGGAGTCAACGGATCGTGTCTAGATGTGTGAAGATATTTTATATGGAATTGAGAATTTTGCTAGGATTTGGTTAACTAAACTTCAGTGATAGGAGAAAGAAGTCATTCCTCGTTCAGAAAGTTATATTGACGACAAATGACGGCCTGATAACACCGCAAGGTTTACGAAGGCTTACACCTTTTAATACGACATCGGATGTTTTAATTCGACATCAGGTAAGAAAATAAACACTTGAATTTATGACATAAAAACACTCTATCTGTGGCTTAAAGTGGTTTGTGTCTACAAACGTTTAAGCTGTTATTAGTTTCACATTCGCAGCTATACTAATAGTTTATTATTACTCTACAAAATATAACTTCGACTAAACTTTACAACACTTAGACAAGATCGATATGTATCTGTTTTGAACGTCTTCCGAGTTTCAGCCGTTGTAGTTCAAATTTATTCCGCCAGGCTTGCACGAAGCGGACAACGTATGTTTTTTGCTTTCTTTTAATTGAAATACATCCTTCCTGTTTACTTTTAAAATGATTACAAGACTCTAGACATGTCTAATACGATTAATTTGTAGAAAAAATAAAATTCCAATATTGGTCAATTTTGTTGTCGTTCGTTATTCGTACCAACAGACAAAAGGATATTGTTCTGTTAACGACATAAGCTATGTAACCCTATTGTCTACATCCTTGCTGCATTGCAAATATTAAAGCCTAGAGAGCCTCAATTTTGTTGTCGTTCGTTATTCGTACCAACAGACAAAAGGATATTGTTCTGTTAACGACATAAGCTATGTAACCCTATTGTCTACATCCTTGCTGCATTGCAAATATTAAAGCCTAGAGAGCCTCAATTTTGTTGTCGTTCGTTATTCGTACCAACAGACAAAAGGATATTGTTCTGTTAACGACATAAGCTATGTAACCCTATTGTCTACATCCTTGCTGCATTGCAAATATTAAAGCCTAGAGAGCCTCAATTTTGTTGTCGTTCGTTATTCGTACCAACAGACAAAAGGATATTGTTCTGTTAACGACATAAGCTATGTAACCCTATTGTCTACATCCTTGCTGCATTGCAAATATTAAAGCCTAGAGAGCCTCAATTTTGTTGTCGTTCGTTATTCGTACCAACAGACAAAAGGATATTGTTCTGTTAACGACATAAGCTATGTAACCCTATTGTCTACATCCTTGCTGCATTGCAAATATTAAAGCCTAGAGAGCCTCAATTTTGTTGTCGTTCGTTATTCGTACCAACAGACAAAAGGATATTGTTCTGTTAACGACATAAGCTATGTAACCCTATTGTCTACATCCTTGCTGCATTGCAAATATTAAAGCCTAGAGAGCCTCAATTTTGTTGTCGTTCGTTATTCGTACCAACAGACAAAAGGATATTGTTCTGTTAACGACATAAGCTATGTAACCCTATTGTCTACATCCTTGCTGCATTGCAAATATTAAAGCCTAGAGAGCCTCAATTTTGTTGTCGTTCGTTATTCGTACCAACAGACAAAAGGATATTGTTCTGTTAACGACATAAGCTATGTAACCCTATTGTCTACATCCTTGCTGCATTGCAAATATTAAAGCCTAGAGAGCCTCAATTTTGTTGTCGTTCGTTATTCGTACCAACAGACAAAAGGATATTGTTCTGTTAACGACATAAGCTATGTAACCCTATTGTCTACATCCTTGCTGCATTGCAAATATTAAAGCCTAGAGAGCCTCAATTTTGTTGTCGTTCGTTATTCGTACCAACAGACAAAAGGATATTGTTCTGTTAACGACATAAGCTATGTAACCCTATTGTCTACATCCTTGCTGCATTGCAAATATTAAAGCCTAGAGAGCCTCAATTTTGTTGTCGTTCGTTATTCGTACCAACAGACAAAAGGATATTGTTCTGTTAACGACATAAGCTATGTAACCCTATTGTCTACATCCTTGCTGCATTGCAAATATTAAAGCCTAGAGGGCCTAATCCTTAAATTGTTATCTTCACAGCTGTCAATAGACCTACACCCGGAGAACTTTGCGGATTTGTTGCAGCGTTGTCCTGCGCATCGTGATGAAGGACCTCACAGAACGCCAAAGACCTCCAAGTACCCCTCTGGGCACGGACTGCGGCGTGTCCTCAGATTAAAAGGAGCCGAAACAGTTACCTGCCACACCTTTAGACTTCTACCCCAACGTTTCTGTTCCTTAGCCCCAAATAATCGTACAGATTATCTATCACCCCTGTAGAGAGATCCGAACTGTTCGCTTGGTAACCGTGACACGGGAAGCTATAAAATCGATCTAATGGTTTATAAGCAAACATAGGCTGTTTTCTAATTTTTTATTTTGATTTCACAGAATGGAATTTTTCACATCTTTTTTTTGTTTACTATTGGGCTTTCTAAATGCATGTCTAGATTCTCAAGTATTTCAAACAACTATTTAAGAACTTTGGGGCAACTCTAATGGTGCAAATAGGCCTATAGTAAACCATAAATCATAATAATATTTTATTTGTTTATTTAATAAAGAGTAGTTCGATAGAAATCGTCTACGGAGACATATATCTTACTACTTTTAAGGTATTTTGTAGGGTCCTTTCTTGACACCTGCGAAGATGGACGGCACATAATCAAAATGTTCACAAGATATTAATTTTTAAAAAAATACGGATTGTGGCTTTAGGTCTATTATTACTGTGAATGCGTTCTAGTTGACTGGATTCAGGTCTACCTTTGCGATTACAAAACTACTCTCGTGGCTGATGGAAGTCGAAGGTGCAAAATTGTTCTCATTTATGCCTGCTTTGTGACGCCCTTCCGAAGCGTCCATGAAGGAAGCGTGGCCTTAGCCGAAGCAATATTCTACAACGGTACATTTATAAATTCATACAGTTTATATTTCAACATTTTTAGACAATCGTCAGGAAAGAAAAGATGTCGAACGGAACACTAAAAAGATGCTCGCGTCATTAATTATAACTAATACTGCCGTTTGCGTACTTATAGTGCCCTTTACATCCAACTCGCGTATTTATAAGGGTTACGAATTGTAGTGATTGTTACTAACAATAGTAATACCATATTAGCGCTAGTGGTACTACACTTAGCAGTAGTGACATTACCGTTATAGCTAGTGGCACTACACTTAGCAGTAGTAACATTACCGTTATAGCTAGTGGCACTACACTTAGCAGTAGTGACATTACCGTTATAGCTAGTGACACTACACTTAGCAGTAGTAACATTACCGTTATAGCTAGTGGCACTACACTTAGCAGTAGTAACATTACCGTTATAGCTAGTGACACTACACTTAGCAGTAGTAACATTACCGTTATAGCTAGTGACACTACACTTAGCAGTAGTGACATTACCGTTATAGCTAGTGACACTACACTTAGCAGTAGTAACATTACCGTTATAGCTAGTGACACTACACTTAGCAGTAGTGACATTACCGTTATAGCTAGTGACACCACACTTAGCAGTAGTAACATTACCGTTATAGCTAGTGACACTACACTTAGCAGTAGTAACATTACCGTTATAGCTAGTGACACTACACTTAGCAGTAGTGACATTACCGTTATAGCTAGTGACACTACACTTAGCAGTAGTGACATTACCGTTATAGCTAGTGACACTACACTTAGCAGTAGTAACATTACCGTTATAGCTAGTGACACTACACTTAGCAGTAGTGACATTACCGTTATAGCTAGTGACACTACACTTAGCAGTAGTAACATTACCGTTATAGCTAGTGACACTACACTTAGCAGTAGTGACATTACCGTTATAGCTAGTGACACTACACTTAGCAGTAGTAACATTACCGTTATAGCTAGTGACACTACACTTAGCAGTAGTGACATTACCGTTATAGCTAGTGACACTACACTTAGCAGTAGTAACATTACCGTTATAGCTAGTGACACTACACTTAGCAGTAGTGACATTACCGTTATAGCTAGTGACACTACACTTAGCAGTAGTAACATTACCGTTATAGCTAGTGACACTACACTTAGCAGTAGTAACATTACCGTTATAGCTAGTGACACTACACTTAGCAGTAGTAACATTACCGTTATAGCTAGTGACACTACACTTAGCAGTAGTAACATTACCGTTATAGCTAGTGACACTACACTTAGCAGTAGTGACATTACCGTTATAGCTAGTGACACTACACTTAGCAGTAGTGACATTACCGTTATAGCTAGTGACACTACACTTAGCAGTAGTAACATTACCGTTATAGCTAGTGACACTACACTTAGCAGTAGTGACATTACCGTTATAGCTAGTGACACCACACTTAGCAGTAGTGACATTACCGTTATAGCTAGTGACACTACACTTAGCAGTAGTAACATTACCGTTATAGCTAGTGACACTACACTTAGCAGTAGTGACATTACCGTTATAGCTAGTGACACTACACTTAGCAGTAGTAACATTACCGTTATAGCTAGTGACACTACACTTAGCAGTAGTGACATTACCGTTATAGCTAGTGACACTACACTTAGCAGTAGTGACATTACCGTTATAGCTAGTGACACCACACTTAGCAGTAGTAACATTACCGTTATAGCTAGTGACACCACACTTAGCAGTAGTAACATTACCGTTATAGCTAGTGACACCACACTTAGCAGTAGTAACATTACCGTTATAGCTAGTGACACCACACTTAGCAGTAGTGACATTACCGTTATAGCTAGTGACACCACACTTAGCAGTAGTGACATTACCGTTATAGCTAGTGACACCACACTTAGCAGTAGTAACATTACCGTTATAGCTAGTGACACCACACTTAGCAGTAGTGACATTACCGTTATAGCTAGTGACACCACACTTAGCAGTAGTAACATTACCGTTATAGCTAGTGACACCACACTTAGCAGTAGTGACATTACCGTTATAGCTAGTGACACCACACTTAGCAGTAGTGACATTACCGTTATAGCTAGTGACACCACACTTAGCAGTAGTAACATTACCGTTATAGCTAGTGACACTACACTTAGCAGTAGTAACATTACCGTTATAGCTAGTGACACCACACTTAGCAGTAGTAACATTACCGTTATAGCTAGTGACACCACACTTAGCAGTAGTAACATTACCGTTATAGCTAGTGACACCACACTTAGCAGTAGTAACATTACCGTTATAGCTAGTGACACCACACTTAGCAGTAGTAACATTACCGTTATAGCTAGTGACACCACTCTTAGCAGTAGTGACATTACCGTTATAGCTAGTGACACCACACATAGCAGTAGTAACATTACCGTTATAGCTAGTGACACCACACTTAGCAGTAGTGACATTACCGTTATAGCTAGTGACACCACACTTAGCAGTAGTGACATTACCGTTATAGCTAGTGACACCACACTTAGCAGTAGTGACATTACCGTTATAGCTAGTGACACCACACTTAGCAGTAGTGACATTACCGTTATAGCTAGTGACACCACACTTAGCAGTAGTAACATTACCGTTATAGCTAGTGACACTACACTTAGCAGTAGTAACATTACCGTTATAGCTAGTGACACCACACTTAGCAGTAGTGACATTACCGTTATAGCTAGTGACACCACACTTAGCAGTAGTAACATTACCGTTATAGCTAGTGACACCACACTTAGCAGTAGTGACATTACCGTTATAGCTAGTGACACCACACTTAGCAGTAGTGACATTACCGTTATAGCTAGTGACACCACACTTAGCAGTAGTGACATTACCGTTATAGCTAGTGACACCACACTTAGCAGTAGTAACATTACCGTTATAGCTAGTGACACCACACTTAGCAGTAGTAACATTACCGTTATAGCTAGTGACACCACACTTAGCAGTAGTGACATTACCGTTATAGCTAGTGACACTACACTTAGCAGTAGTAACATTACCGTTATAGCTAGTGACACTACACTTAGCAGTAGTAACATTACCGTTATAGCTAGTGACACTACACTTAGCAGTAGTAACATTACCGTTATAGCTAGTGGCACTACACTTAGCAGTAGTGACACTACACTTAGCAGTAGTGACATTACCGTTATAGCTAGTGGCACTACACTTAGCAGTAGTAACATTACCGTTATAGCTAGTGACACTACACTTAGCAGTAGTAACATTACCGTTATAGCTAGTGACACTACACTTAGCAGTAGTAACATTACCGTTATAGCTAGTGACACTACACTTAGCAGTAGTAACATTACCGTTATAGCTAGTGACACTACACTTAGCAGTAGTAACATTACCGTTATAGCTAGTGGCACTACACTTAGCAGTAGTGACACTACACTTAGCAGTAGTGACATTACCGTTATAGCTAGTGGCACTACACTTAGCAGTAGTAACATTACCGTTATAGCTAGTGGCACTACACTTAGCAGTAGTGACATTACCGTTATAGCTAGTGGCACTACACTTAGCAGTAGTGACACTACACTTAGCAGTAGTGACATTACCGTTATAGCTAGTGGCACTACACTTAGCAGTAGTGACACTACACTTAGCAGTAGTGACATTACCGTTATAGCTAGTGGCACTACACTTAGCAGTAGTGACACTACACTTAGCAGTAGTGACATTACCGTTATAGCTAGTGGCACTACACTTAGCAGTAGTAACATTACCGTTATAGCTAGTGGCACTACACTTAGCAGTAGTGACACTACACTTAGCAGTAGTGACATTACCGTTATAGCTAGTGGCACTACACTTAGCAGTAGTGACATTACCGTTATAGCTAGTGGCACTACACTTAGCAGTAGTGACACTACACTTAGCAGTAGTGACATTACCGTTATAGCTAGTGGCACTACACTTAGCAGTAGTGACACTACACTTAGCAGTAGTAACATTACCGTTATAGCTAGTGGCACTACACTTAGCAGTAGTAACATTACCGTTATAGCTAGTGACACTACACTTAGCAGTAGTAACATTACCGTTATAGCTAGTGACACTACACTTAGCAGTAGTAACATTACCGTTATAGCTAGTGGCACTACACTTAGCAGTAGTGACACTACACTTAGCAGTAGTGACATTACCGTTATAGCTAGTGGCACTACAATTAGCAGTAGTAACATTACCGTTATAGCTAGTGACACTACACTTAGCAGTAGTAACATTACCGTTATAGCTAGTGACACTACACTTAGCAGTAGTAACATTACCGTTATAGCTAGTGACACTACACTTAGCAGTAGTAACAATACCGTTATAGCTAGTGACACTACACTTAGCAGTAGTAACATTACCGTTATAGCTAGTGGCACTACACTTAGCAGTAGTGACACTACACTTAGCAGTAGTGACATTACCGTTATAGCTAGTGGCACTACACTTAGCAGTAGTAACATTACCGTTATAGCTAGTGGCACTACACTTAGCAGTAGTGACATTACCGTTATAGCTAGTGGCACTACACTTAGCAGTAGTGACACTACACTTAGCAGTAGTGACATTACCGTTATAGCTAGTGGCACTACACTTAGCAGTAGTGACACTACACTTAGCAGTAGTGACATTACCGTTATAGCTAGTGGCACTACACTTAGCAGTAGTGACACTACACTTAGCAGTAGTGACATTACCGTTATAGCTAGTGGCACTACACTTAGCAGTAGTAACATTACCGTTATAGCTAGTGGCACTACACTTAGCAGTAGTGACACTACACTTAGCAGTAGTGACATTACCGTTATAGCTAGTGGCACTACACTTAGCAGTAGTGACATTACCGTTATAGCTAGTGGCACTACACTTAGCAGTAGTGACACTACACTTAGCAGTAGTGACATTACCGTTATAGCTAGTGGCACTACACTTAGCAGTAGTGACACTACACTTAGCAGTAGTAACATTACCGTTATAGCTAGTGGCACTACACTTAGCAGTAGTAACATTACCGTTATAGCTAGTGACACTACACTTAGCAGTAGTGACATTACCGTTATAGCTAGTGACACTACACTTAGCAGTAGTAACATTACCGTTATAGCTAGTGACACTACACTTAGCAGTAGTAACATTACCGTTATAGCTAGTGGCACTACACTTAGCAGTAGTGACACTACACTTAGCAGTAGTGACATTACCGTTATAGCTAGTGGCACTACACTTAGCAGTAGTAACATTACCGTTATAGCTAGTGACACTACACTTAGCAGTAGTAACATTACCGTTATAGCTAGTGACACTACACTTAGCAGTAGTAACATTACCGTTATAGCTAGTGGCACTACACTTAGCAGTAGTAACATTACCGTTATAGCTAGTGATACCACACTTAGCAGTAGTAACATTACCGTTATAGCTAGTGGCACTACACTTAGCAGTAGTAACATTACCGTTATAGCTAGTGATACCACACTTAGCAGTAGTAACATTACCGTTATAGCTAGTGGCGCTACACTTAGCAGTAGTAACATTACCGTTATAGCTAGTGATACCACACTTAGCAGTAGTGACATTACCGTTATAGCTAGTGACACTACACTTAGCAGTAGTAACATTACCGTTATAGCTAGTGGCACTACACTTAGCAGTAGTAACATTACCGTTATAGCTAGTGACACTACACTTAGCAGTAGTAACATTACCGTTATAGCTAGTGACACTACACTTAGCAGTAGTGACATTACCGTTATAGCTAGTGACACTACACTTAGCAGTAGTAACATTACCGTTATAGCTAGTGACACTACACTTAGCAGTAGTGACATTACCGTTATAGCTAGTGACACCACACTTAGCAGTAGTAACATTACCGTTATAGCTAGTGACACTACACTTAGCAGTAGTAACATTACCGTTATAGCTAGTGACACTACACTTAGCAGTAGTGACATTACCGTTATAGCTAGTGACACTACACTTAGCAGTAGTGACATTACCGTTATAGCTAGTGACACTACACTTAGCAGTAGTAACATTACCGTTATAGCTAGTGACACTACACTTAGCAGTAGTGACATTACCGTTATAGCTAGTGACACTACACTTAGCAGTAGTAACATTACCGTTATAGCTAGTGACACTACACTTAGCAGTAGTGACATTACCGTTATAGCTAGTGACACTACACTTAGCAGTAGTAACATTACCGTTATAGCTAGTGACACTACACTTAGCAGTAGTGACATTACCGTTATAGCTAGTGACACTACACTTAGCAGTAGTAACATTACCGTTATAGCTAGTGACACTACACTTAGCAGTAGTGACATTACCGTTATAGCTAGTGACACTACACTTAGCAGTAGTAACATTACCGTTATAGCTAGTGACACTACACTTAGCAGTAGTAACATTACCGTTATAGCTAGTGACACTACACTTAGCAGTAGTAACATTACCGTTATAGCTAGTGACACTACACTTAGCAGTAGTAACATTACCGTTATAGCTAGTGACACTACACTTAGCAGTAGTGACATTACCGTTATAGCTAGTGACACTACACTTAGCAGTAGTGACATTACCGTTATAGCTAGTGACACTACACTTAGCAGTAGTAACATTACCGTTATAGCTAGTGACACTACACTTAGCAGTAGTGACATTACCGTTATAGCTAGTGACACCACACTTAGCAGTAGTGACATTACCGTTATAGCTAGTGACACTACACTTAGCAGTAGTAACATTACCGTTATAGCTAGTGACACTACACTTAGCAGTAGTGACATTACCGTTATAGCTAGTGACACCACACTTAGCAGTAGTAACATTACCGTTATAGCTAGTGACACCACACTTAGCAGTAGTGACATTACCGTTATAGCTAGTGACACCACACTTAGCAGTAGTGACATTACCGTTATAGCTAGTGACACCACACTTAGCAGTAGTAACATTACCGTTATAGCTAGTGACACCACACTTAGCAGTAGTGACATTACCGTTATAGCTAGTGACACCACACTTAGCAGTAGTAACATTACCGTTATAGCTAGTGACACCACACTTAGCAGTAGTGACATTACCGTTATAGCTAGTGACACCACACTTAGCAGTAGTGACATTACCGTTATAGCTAGTGACACCACACTTAGCAGTAGTAACATTACCGTTATAGCTAGTGACACTACACTTAGCAGTAGTAACATTACCGTTATAGCTAGTGACACCACACTTAGCAGTAGTAACATTACCGTTATAGCTAGTGACACCACACTTAGCAGTAGTAACATTACCGTTATAGCTAGTGACACCACACTTAGCAGTAGTAACATTACCGTTATAGCTAGTGACACCACACTTAGCAGTAGTAACATTACCGTTATAGCTAGTGACACCACTCTTAGCAGTAGTGACATTACCGTTATAGCTAGTGACACCACACATAGCAGTAGTAACATTACCGTTATAGCTAGTGACACCACACTTAGCAGTAGTGACATTACCGTTATAGCTAGTGACACCACACTTAGCAGTAGTGACATTACCGTTATAGCTAGTGACACCACACTTAGCAGTAGTGACATTACCGTTATAGCTAGTGACACCACACTTAGCAGTAGTGACATTACCGTTATAGCTAGTGACACCACACTTAGCAGTAGTAACATTACCGTTATAGCTAGTGACACTACACTTAGCAGTAGTAACATTACCGTTATAGCTAGTGACACCACACTTAGCAGTAGTGACATTACCGTTATAGCTAGTGACACCACACTTAGCAGTAGTAACATTACCGTTATAGCTAGTGACACCACACTTAGCAGTAGTGACATTACCGTTATAGCTAGTGACACCACACTTAGCAGTAGTGACATTACCGTTATAGCTAGTGACACCACACTTAGCAGTAGTGACATTACCGTTATAGCTAGTGACACCACACTTAGCAGTAGTAACATTACCGTTATAGCTAGTGACACCACACTTAGCAGTAGTAACATTACCGTTATAGCTAGTGACACCACACTTAGCAGTAGTGACATTACCGTTATAGCTAGTGACACTACACTTAGCAGTAGTAACATTACCGTTATAGCTAGTGACACTACACTTAGCAGTAGTAACATTACCGTTATAGCTAGTGACACTACACTTAGCAGTAGTAACATTACCGTTATAGCTAGTGGCACTACACTTAGCAGTAGTGACACTACACTTAGCAGTAGTGACATTACCGTTATAGCTAGTGGCACTACACTTAGCAGTAGTAACATTACCGTTATAGCTAGTGACACTACACTTAGCAGTAGTAACATTACCGTTATAGCTAGTGACACTACACTTAGCAGTAGTAACATTACCGTTATAGCTAGTGACACTACACTTAGCAGTAGTAACATTACCGTTATAGCTAGTGACACTACACTTAGCAGTAGTAACATTACCGTTATAGCTAGTGGCACTACACTTAGCAGTAGTGACACTACACTTAGCAGTAGTGACATTACCGTTATAGCTAGTGGCACTACACTTAGCAGTAGTAACATTACCGTTATAGCTAGTGGCACTACACTTAGCAGTAGTGACATTACCGTTATAGCTAGTGGCACTACACTTAGCAGTAGTGACACTACACTTAGCAGTAGTGACATTACCGTTATAGCTAGTGGCACTACACTTAGCAGTAGTGACACTACACTTAGCAGTAGTGACATTACCGTTATAGCTAGTGGCACTACACTTAGCAGTAGTGACACTACACTTAGCAGTAGTGACATTACCGTTATAGCTAGTGGCACTACACTTAGCAGTAGTAACATTACCGTTATAGCTAGTGGCACTACACTTAGCAGTAGTGACACTACACTTAGCAGTAGTGACATTACCGTTATAGCTAGTGGCACTACACTTAGCAGTAGTGACACTACACTTAGCAGTAGTGACATTACCGTTATAGCTAGTGGCACTACACTTAGCAGTAGTAACATTACCGTTATAGCTAGTGGCACTACACTTAGCAGTAGTGACACTACACTTAGCAGTAGTGACATTACCGTTATAGCTAGTGGCACTACACTTAGCAGTAGTGACATTACCGTTATAGCTAGTGGCACTACACTTAGCAGTAGTGACACTACACTTAGCAGTAGTGACATTACCGTTATAGCTAGTGGCACTACACTTAGCAGTAGTGACACTACACTTAGCAGTAGTAACATTACCGTTATAGCTAGTGGCACTACACTTAGCAGTAGTAACATTACCGTTATAGCTAGTGACACTACACTTAGCAGTAGTGACATTACCGTTATAGCTAGTGACACTACACTTAGCAGTAGTAACATTACCGTTATAGCTAGTGACACTACACTTAGCAGTAGTAACATTACCGTTATAGCTAGTGGCACTACACTTAGCAGTAGTGACACTACACTTAGCAGTAGTGACATTACCGTTATAGCTAGTGGCACTACACTTAGCAGTAGTAACATTACCGTTATAGCTAGTGACACTACACTTAGCAGTAGTAACATTACCGTTATAGCTAGTGACACTACACTTAGCAGTAGTAACATTACCGTTATAGCTAGTGGCACTACACTTAGCAGTAGTAACATTACCGTTATAGCTAGTGATACCACACTTAGCAGTAGTAACATTACCGTTATAGCTAGTGGCACTACACTTAGCAGTAGTAACATTACCGTTATAGCTAGTGATACCACACTTAGCAGTAGTAACATTACCGTTATAGCTAGTGGCGCTACACTTAGCAGTAGTAACATTACCGTTATAGCTAGTGATACCACACTTAGCAGTAGTAACATTACCGTTATAGCTAGTGACACTACACTTAGCAGTAGTGACATTACCGTTATAGCTAGTGGCACTACACTTAGCAGTAGTAACATTACCGTTATAGCTAGTGATACCACACTTAGCAGTAGTAACATTACCGTTATAGCTAGTGGCACTACACTTAGCAGTAGTAACATTACGGTTATAGCTAGTGGCACTACACTTAGCAGTAGTAACATTACCGTTATAGCTAGTGACACTACACTTAGCAGTAGTAACATTACCGTTGTAGCTAGTGACACCACACTTAGCAGTAGTGACTTTACCGTTATAGCTAGTGACACCACACTTAGCAGTAGTGACATTACCGTTATAGCTAGTGGCACTACACTTAGCAGTAGTGACATTACCGTTATAGCTAGTGACACCACACTTAGCAGTAGTAACATTACCGTTATAGCTAGTGACACCACACTTAGCAGTAGTGACATTACCGTTATAGCTAGTGACACCACACTTAGCAGTAGTGACATTACCGTTATAGCTAGTGACACCACACTTAGCAGTAGTAACATTACCGTTATAGCTAGTGACACCACACTTAGCAGTAGTGACATTACCGTTATAGCTAGTGACACCACACTTAGCAGTAGTGACATTACCGTTATAGCTAGTGACACCACACTTAGCAGTAGTAACATTACCGTTATAGCTAGTGACACCACACTTAGCAGTAGTGACATTACCATTATAGCTAGTGACACCACACTTAGCATTAGTAACATTACCGTTATAGCTAGTGACACTACACTTAGCAGTAGTGACATTACCGTTATAGCTAGTGACACCACACTTAGCAGTAGTGACAATACCGTTATAGCTAGTGACACCACACTTAGCAGTAGTGACATTACCGTTATAGCTAGTGACACTACACTTAGCAGTAGTGACATTACCGTTATAGCTAGTGACAGCACACTTAGCAGTAGTAACGTTACCGTTATAGCTAGTGGCACTACACTTAGCAGTAGTAACATTACCGTTATAGCTAATGACACCACACTTAGCAGTAGTAACATTACCGTTATAGCTAGTGGCACTACACTTAGCAGTAGTAACATTACCGTTATAGCTAGTGACACCACACTTAGCAGTAGTAACGTTACCGTTATAGCTAGTGGCACTACACTTAGCAGTAGTAACATTACCGTTATAGCTAATGACACCACACTTAGCAGTAGTAACATTACCGTTATAGCTAGTGACACCACACTTTGCAGTAGTAACATTACCGTTATAGCTAGTGACACCACACTTAGCAGTAGTAACATTACCGTTATAGCTAGTGACACTACACATAGCAGTAGTGACATTACCGTTATAGCTAGTGACACCACACTTAGCAGTAGTAACATTACCGTTATAGCTAGTGACACCACACTTAGCAGTAGTAACATTACCGTTATAGCTAGTGACACTACACTTAGCAGTAGTGACATTACCGTTATAGCTAGTGGCACTACACTTAGCAGTAGTAACATTACCGTTATAGCTAGTGACACCACACTTAGCAGTAGTAACATTACCGTTATAGCTAGTGACACCACACTTAGCAGTAGTGACATTACCGTTATAGCTAGTGACACCACACTTAGCAGTAGTAACATTACCGTTATAGCTAGTGACACCACACTTAGCAGTAGTGACATTACCATTATAGCTAGTGACACCACACTTAGCAGTAGTAACATTACCGTTATAGCTAGTGACACTACACTTAGCAGTAGTGACATTACCGTTATAGCTAGTGACACCACACTTAGCAGTAGTGACATTACCGTTATAGCTAGTGACACCACACTTAGCAGTTGTGACAATACCGTTATAGCTAGTGACACCACACTTAGCAGTAGTGACATTACCGTTATAGCTAGTGACACCACACTTAGCAGTAGTAACGTTACCGTTATAGCTAGTGGCACTACACTTAGCAGTAGTAACATTACCGTTATAGCTAATGACACCACACTTAGCAGTAGTAACATTACCGTTATAGCTAGTGACACCACACTTAGCAGTAGTAACATTACCGTTATAGCTAGTGACACCACACTTAGCAGTAGTAACATTACCGTTATAGCTAGTGACACTACACATAGCAGTAGTGACATTACCGTTATAGCTAGTGACACCACACTTAGCAGTAGTAACATTACCGTTATAGCTAGTGACACCATACTTAGCAGTAGTAACATTACCGTTATAGCTAGTGACACTACACTTAGCAGTAGTGACATTACCGTTATAGCTAGTGGCACTACACTTAGCAGTAGTAACATTACCGTTATAGCTAGTGACACCACACTTAGCAGTAGTAACATTACCGTTAAAGCTAGTGGCACTACACTTAGCAGTAGTAACATTACCGTTATAGCTAGTGGCACTACACTTAGCAGTAGTAACATTACCGTTATAGCTAGTGACACTACACTTAGCAGTAGTAATATTACCGTTATAGCTAGTGACACCACACTTAGCAGTAGTAACATTACATTTATAGCTAGTGGCACTACACTTAGCAGTAGTAACATTACCGTTATAGCTAGTGGCACTACACTTAGCAGTAGTAACATTACCGTTATAGCTAGTGGTACTACACTTAGCAGTAGTAACATTACCGTTATAGCTAGTGGCACTACACTTAGCAGTAGTAACATTACCGTTATAGCTAGTGACACTACACTTAGCAGTAGTAATATTACCGTTATAGCTAGTGATACCACACTTAGCAGTAGTAACATTACCGTTATAGCTAGTGATACCACACTTAGCAGTAGTAACATTACCGTTATAGCTAGTGGCACTACACTTAGCAGTAGTAACATTACGGTTATAGCTAGTGGCACTACACTTAGCAGTAGTAACATTACCGTTATAGCTAATGGCACTACACTTAGCAGTAGTGACATTACCGTTATAGCTAGTGACACTACACTTAGCAGTAGTGACATTACCGTTATAGCTAGTGACACTACACTTAGCAGTAGTGACATTACCGTTATAGCTAGTGACACTACACTTAGCAGTAGTGACATTGCCGTTATAGCTAGTGACACTACACTTAGCAGTAGTAACATTACCGTTATAGCTAGTGACACCACACTTAGCAGTAGTGACATTACCGTTATAGCTAGTGACACCACACTTAGCAGTAGTGACATTACCGTTATAGCTAGTGACACCACACTTAGCAGTAGTAACATTACCGTTATAGCTAGTGACACCACACTTAGCAGTAGTAACATTACCGTTATAGCTAGTGACACCACACTTAGCAGTAGTAACATTACCGTTATAGCTAGTGACACCACACTTAGCAGTAGTAACATTACCGTTATAGCTAGTGACACTACACTTAGCAGTAGTAACATTACCGTTATAGCTAGTGACACTACACTTAGCAGTAGTAACATTACCGTTATAGCTAGTGACACTACACTTAGCAGTAGTAACATTACCGTTATAGCTAGTGACACTACACTTAGCAGTAGTAACATTACCGTTACAGCTAGTGACACTACACTTAGCAGTAGTAACATTACCGTTATAGCTAGTGACACTACACTTAGCAGTAGTAACATTACCGTTATAGCTAGTGACACTACACTTAGCAGTAGTAACATTACCGTTATAGCTAGTGACACTACACTTAGCAGTAGTAACATTACCGTTATAGCTAGTGACACTACACTTAGCAGTAGTAACATTACCGTTATAGCTAGTGACACTACACTTAGCAGTAGTAACATTACCGTTATAGCTAGTGACACTACACTTAGCAGTAGTAACATTACCGTTATAGCTAGTGACACTACACTTAGCAGTAGTAACATTACCGTTATAGCTAGTGACACTACACTTAGCAGTAGTAACATTACCGTTATAGCTAGTGACACTACACTTAGCAGTAGTAACATTACCGTTATAGCTATTGACACTACACTTAGCAGTAGTAACATTACCGTTATAGCTAGTGACACTACACTTAGCAGTAGTAACATTACCGTTATAGCTAGTGACACTACACTTAGCAGTAGTAACATTACCGTTATAGCTAGTGACACTACACTTAGCAGTAGTAACATTACCGTTATAGCTAGTGACACTTTACTTAGCAGTAGTAACATTACCGTTATAGCTAGTGACACTAGACTTAGCAGTAGTAACATTACCGTTATAGCTAGTGACACCACACTTAGCAGTAATAACATTACCGTTATAGCTAGTGACACTACACTTAGCAGTAGTAACATTACCGTTATAGCTAGTGACACCACACTTAGCAGTAGTAACATTACCGTTATAGCTAGTGACACTACACTTAGCAGTAGTAACATTACCGTTATAGCTAGTGACACTACACTTAGCAGTAGTAACATTACCGTTATAGCTAGTGACACTACACTTAGCAGTAGTAACATTACCGTTATAGCTAGTGACACTACACTTAGCAGTAGTAACATTACCGTTATAGCTAGTGACACTACACTTAGCAGTAGTAACATTACCGCTATAGCTAGTGACACTACACTTAGCAGTAGTAACATTACACTTAACAGTAGTGATATTGCACTAGAAGTAATGACATTACCCGTAGCAGTAGTGACATCACACCTAGCACTAGTGACATTATACTTAGTGTAGTGACATAACACTAAGTAGTAGTGACTTTACACTTAGCAGTATTTACACTGATATTTGCTGAAATGCCAGCTACATCAGCTGTAGTGACACGTCCATTACTTGTAGAGACACATAATTATTATCTGTAGCACTCCTATTACCTACATAGCACTGGTGGATTTAGGAATCAATTTCGGGATGGCCAAAATGTCAACAAAGTTTTAATTCGATTTTTGTTGTTTTATTTTTTACTTTGCATATATATAGTATTATAAAAATCCATGTAATACCATAGTAAATTATTAGTATAATTAATTAGACACAAGTTTATTGTTAGATTTTTTAACAAAATACTGTATAGGCATAATTTCTACCTCATATTGATATTACTATTAACCATTATACTTTAGACCTTAATATGCCTTATGATTTTGGTTTTCTCTTAAATAAAATTTAATAAAATGTATAATACGGCACTCCCAACAGGTTGCCGTAGTGTGGAGTGGCTCTACGTGTGTGGCCTCTGTCCTGGCTAAACAGACCTCAACATTTACGTGACATCAATGCGTACAGAAAATATAACATTATTACTTACTCGTAATAAAAATATTTTCAACCCAGCCGCTTTACACGAAATAGTGGATAATATTGAATGTATATGTTAAAGTTTGGTGCGCATGCGTGCAGCCCGTAGGAACGCCTCACGTAAATATTTCCGTGGGCGAGACCTGAACGAGGCTATCGGACCCAACTCACGTCTTATTGTCGAAAACACGTCGAGATAACGTTCGATTGTTAAGAAAAAAATCTTTAAATCAGATTACCTAAATATTTCTTTAAACTGGCAATGAAGCCGATTCAACGTCATACTTTTTTCATAATCTGCTTAAAACATGTACTCTAGAATTAAAGTTCAATACCCTAAACACATAGCTGAATTTTGAAGAAATACAATTGAATTTCAATTAATTTAACCGGTTAGTCAGTTATAAATAAAATATACAGTGCTCTTTGACCGCTTTCGAAATTAAAAACAATTAACAGATTAGTTGAATCATGATTTATATTTTCTCAAATGTGTTTCAACGACGAAATGTGTTTCCATCATCATTAGTGAGTATAATTACACAGATTCTAAAGTATAACTAAAAATAATGTTTAGTTAACTTTAAATAGTTTTATACTTTACCATTTCATACCGAACTCTTGAACTTCACTTGTGAGTGCAGATAAAAACAAAGTAGTAACAAACACCAACTCACACTCAATAATTTATTCCTCAAACGTGTTTCAATGCGTCATCGTTATAAGTGATTAGTATGAAGGCCCTAACCAATAACTAAAATGGCTATAATTAAATTATAACAAACATCATCTCACACTCAATAATTTATTCCTCAGACGTGTTTCAATGCGTCATCGTTATAAGTGATTAGTATGAAGGTCCTAATCAATAACTAAAATGGCTATAATTAAATTATAACAAACACCATCTCACACTCAATAATTTATTCCTCAAACGTGTTTCAATGCGTCATCGTTATAAGTGATTAGTATGAAGGTTCTAATCAATAACTAAAATGGCTATAATTAAATTATAACAAACACCATCTCACACTCAATAATTTATTCCTCAAACGTGTTTCAATGCGTCATCGTTATAAGTGATTAGTATGAAGGTCCTAATCAATAACTAAAATGGCTATAATTAAATTATAACAAACACCATCTCACACTCAATAATTTATTCCTCAAACGTGTTTCAATGCGTCATCGTTATAAGTGATTAGTATGAAGGTCCTAATCAATAACTAAAATGGCTATAATTAAATTATAACAAACACCATCTCACACTCAATAATTTATTCCTTAAACGTGTTTCAATGCGTCATCGTTATAAGTGATTAGTATGAAGGTCCTAATCAATAACTAAAATGGCTATAATTAAATTATAACAAACACCATCTCACACTCAATAATTTATTCCTCAAACGTGTTTCAATGCGTCAACGTTATAAGTGATTAGTATGAAGGTCCTAATCAATAACTAAAATGGCTATAATTAAATTATAACAAACACCATCTCACACTCAATAATTTATTCCTCAAACGTGTTTCAATGCGTCATCGTTATAAGTGATTAGTATGAAGGTCCTAATCAATAACTAAAATGGCTATAATTAAATTATAACAAACACCATCTCACACTCAATAATTTATTCCTCAAACGTGTTTCAATGCATCATCGTTATAAGTGATTAGTATGAAGGTCCTAACCAATAACTAAAATGGCTATAATTAAATTATAACAAACACCATCTCACACTCAATAATTTATTCCTCAAACGTGTTTCAATGCGTCATCGTTATAAGTGATTAGTATGAAGGTCCTAATCAATAACTAAAATGGCTATAATTAAATTATAACAAACACCATCTCACACTCAATAATTTATTCCTTAAACGTGTTTCAATGCGTCATCGTTATAAGTGATTAGTATGAAGGTCCTAATCAATAACTAAAATGGCTATAATTAAATTATAACAAACACCATCTCACACTCAATAATTTATTCCTTAAACGTGTTTCAATGCGTCATCGTTATAAGTGATTAGTATGAAGGTCCTAATCAATAACTAAAATGGCTATAATTAAATTATAACAAACATCATCTCACACTCAATAATTTATTCCTCAAACGTGTTTCAATGCGTCATCGTTATAAGTGATTAGTATGAAGGTCCTAATCAATAACTAAAATGGCTATAATTAAATTATAACAAACACCATCTCACACTCAATAATTTATTCCTCATAACGTGTTTCAATGCGTCATCGTTATAAGTGATTAGTATGAAGGTCCTAATCAATAACTAAAATGGCTATAATTAAATTATAACAAACATCATCTCACACTCAATAATTTATTCCTCAAACGTGTTTCAATGCGTCATCGTTATAAGTGATTAGTATGAAGGTCCTAATCAATAACTAAAATGGCTATAATTAAATTATAACAAACACCATCTCACACTCAATAATTTATTCCTCAAACGTGTTTCAATGCGTCATCGTTATAAGTGATTAGTATGAAGGTCCTAATCAATAACTAAAATGGCTATAATTAAATTATAACAAACACCATCTCACACTCAATAATTTATTCCTCAAACGTGTTTCAATGCGTCATCGTTATAAGTGATTAGTATGAAGGTCCTAATCAATAACTAAAATGGCTATAATTAAATTATAACAAACACCATCTCACACTCATTAATTTATCGTTATAAGTGAGTATAGCTAATAAAGCGTCTAAACTCTAATTTTAGATGAATTTATAAACAGCAACTAAGAGTTTAGATATTATATTAGCAATTTTCACGGATGTATGTGATTGTGCAATTGAAACGCGTTTGAAGCATAAGTTATTGATTGTAAGATTGTGTTCGTAATTTTTTCATTACAGACACTTTAGTTATAGGATCTGTGTACTAATACTTACTGATGATGACTATATCATTGAAACGTGTTTGCGAAATTAATTATTGAGTTGGTGAATTTGTATCGATTATTATTTATTAACTTTACTCACGAGGCAAGGTCTGATTTTTTTAGAATCTGTCTATATTGCGATCGACAGGTTTACGGAACATATGTATCATGCAGCCGTAGCTTGTTGGATAAATGAAATTAAGAGAACGGATTTAAGAAACTGTGATCGAGTAAGGAACAGCTTCACCAGCCTGTCTCGTGGGAAACCAAACAAAGGCCAGACAGACAGACAGACAGAGGTGGGTTGTCATTGTTTCGCTACCCACTGCCCGTTACACCTACCTTTGCCATATTTGTGTTACATTTAATTAAACAAATGTCAATGACTTGCAGCGCCGGGAACTGGTAGAACAACGAAACCTCGTGCGGTTCAAAGCTCCCAAATTACGGAACACCCTGTGACTAGACAGAAAAACACTAACTGGAGTTCGTAGATTGTACTACAGTATTTGTAGTGTCACAATTGTTCAGGCAAAATTTTTAATCACGATTAAGTTATTGCCAAGAAGTTTTTGAGTTACATAGATCTCATGTACTGAGGGAGTGTGAAAATTATGGCCTGCACGGGAAGCGTCGATTACTCGAACAAGACCTACCTATTCTCTTTATTAAAGGGGTTGGAAAGATTTACCCTATAATCTTACCCAGGATTATATGGAAAATAAATACTATGGTGAATGCGGCTGTGTGTGTGTGTGTGTGTGTGTGTGTGTGTGTGTGTGTGTGTGTGTGTGTGAATGTGTGTGTGTGTGTATGCGAGTGTGAGTGAGTGTGTGTGTGTGTGTGTGTGTGTGTGTGTGTGTGCGCGCGCGCTTGTGTGTGTGTTCGCACTTGTGCTGTGCGCGCGTTGTATGTGTTTCTGTTATCGACGTACTGCCGACTATTTAGAAAAACTTGTACGGCTTCTTGCTGGAGGCCATAAAGAATTTAGTATATTTTGATTGTAACATTTAGGCATCGAGCAAGAAAATAATCGAAAGCACTACTAATCACACAATCTCTGATCATATAAAAGCACAGATCTCTCTCCAGACAGCCTATGACCTATACATAATGCTTGGACCTTGTTTAAGTACCGTGGGCCTAAATAGCATCCGTGACTACGTTCCATGCACATTGCCCCCTGGCTAGCTTGGAACAAGTCAGAGTTTTATCAGAGTTAATCATTAATTACAGATAATGTAACGGCTGATGGTTGTGTAATGTGTAGAAGAGCCCAGCTTAATCGCTTCCAGATAACACGACATGTCCGCGAATATTGCGCGCAGCTTCTCACTCCGTCCGATTATCTCAATACAAATCTACACAGAGTCGTGGCCTAGTGTCAAACATAACCCCATTTAATTCGATCCTACGAAGCGCAATGCAATCTTCCGTTGAGGATTTCACTGAAACGTAAACTAAAGGCACCCAATACAGGAATCATTTAGCTGTGAATCTGACACATTTTAAATATCAAATATGTTGGACAGAAATACAGTTTAAGGAGTAATTATAATTTGATAAACTTGAAGAAAAGCTAAAAATTAACATTTTAGTTTTAAGCAGACTCATTTACTTTTCAAGTAATTCTCATATACAATGTTTACACGATTCATTCAAAATTTTTATATTTTCACCATAGATCTAGTCGCTATTAAATGTTATACCTACAAAGAACGCATCCTTCTGAAAGGGGTTATTGGAGATGGATTTGGGCATTCCAATGAAACAAGGAGATAATGTTTACTCTCAAGTTTACATGTTTCAATTGTATAATTCGTTTATGATTCTTAAACCTTTAAAATTAAGGATAACTTGATAAAATTAATTAAATCATTTTTTTTATTTAAATATATTACGCATTCAAAGAGTACTGAATGGTAATTAAATTTTACAAGTACAGTTGGTGTTTATTTAAGAAATCAAATGAAAGGTTTACAGGAAATAACCGGATATTAAACACAAGGGCTAGATTTTTTTCACAAACTAAAATTCTATAAAGAAATGGTTCTACGTTTAAGTTGTACGAACTTTTAAAACGTTTCCTCTGTTATATGGAGGGTATAAGCCATAGCTACACAATTTAGGGACTCTTCTTAGTTTACTTCTCTAACATCCAGCTGTTGTCAAACGCATTTACGCACATCAAGCCATTGACGGATATTTTTATTAACGGCTAATATAATAATAAAGTAATAGAAATGTATTTACTGTACATATGTTTTATATGAAACTATACTAAAGCTTTAATATTTGAATTACCTTATGAGGCTAAGAAATGTGTATAAAATATATTGCGAAAGTGGAGAATTTAAAGGGATTTTTAGGTGATACAAAATTTAATAGCAACTTTGTAATTCTTCCGGGGGTTACCTGCGGGGTTGAACTCCTTCACTGCGATCTTGTACCCCCAAGTCCACGAACTCTAACAAGAACACAAATCAAATACCAAATAACACATTTCTTGGTCTAACGTGTTTCAATGACTAAGTGATCATCACCAATGATTACCACTACACGTTACCGAGTGTAAGTGCTGTAAATGACATACTATTTACGTTTTATAAAGTTGTTCATTTAATACAATCACTGGGTAAGTAATATACTGTTGGCTTAAAATGTGCTGGATAATCTCTTCATGGATGTCACTACAATATATGTGACTTTAATGAAGGTTGCAGCATATGTGTCATGTCATATATACCATGGATGTTGCAGCATATGTGTAACGCCACGTATAAGATGGATATCGTAGCACATATGTAATTGCACATATAAGATTGAAATCGCAGTATATCTGTAACGCCACGTATAAAATGGATACAGCATATGTGTAATTGCACATATAAGATTGATATCGCAGCATATGTGTAGCGCCACGTATAAGATGGATATCGCAGCATATGCGTGATGCCACATATGAGACTGATATCGCAGGATATGTGTAACGCAACGTATAAAATGGATACAGCATATGTGTAATTGCACATATAAGATTGATATCGCAGCATATGTGTAGCGCCACGTATAAGATGGATATCGCAGCATATGCGTGATGCCACATATGAGACTGATATCGCAGGATATGTGTAACGCAACGTATAAAATGGATACAGCATATGTGTAATTGCACATATAAGATTGATATCGCAGCATATGTGTAACGCCACGTATAAGATGGATATCGCAGCATATGGGTAAAACCAGATGGATATCGTGCCATATGTGGGAGCAAACCGTCTATTTGCGTATTTTTATATCTCTATGTACATCAGTTTTTGGTGTACACTATCAGATGTGACGCAGTTGAGAATATAAAAGAATCTTTACTTAAGATTGATTATTTAAGTAGATCTGTGTTGTCAAGATTCAACAGATAATATTTTTTTAATGTAAAATATAGAGATATTTTCCTTCACTTCGAAACCTTTGTTACCACTTAAAAACAACTAATTTCAGATTAGGTTACAGTAAGTTTACTCAGTATTTAAAAAAAGATAAAAAGCAAGTTATTGATTTAAAACGACCTATTTTACAAAAAACTAATGTATTTCTTCTAAAATGCTATTAGTTGAGCTGTTTAATAATTGCCTAGATTAGCAAGCGAGGCGCAAATATCATTTTCCAATTGCTTTTATGGCAATGCTCAAGGTCCTTTTCAGTTTCCCTTCCAATGACTTTCACTGTAAAATTTGGCACACTTGCCCGCGTTTGTAAATCAGTATTTACTACCGCCGACAATCAGACGTTAGACTCTGTGAGAAAGTCAGAGAGCCTGTTGTATGTTAATGCCGCGATGGGAACCCGGAAATCTTTCTTAATGAGGCTTTACAGTTAGACGGTAGCTGTGGGAAATATGCCGACTGTTCCCCAGGGATCTCAAGTAGTCTAGGATAACTGGAATAACAGGCAGAGTTCATGTTTAAATGTTTGGGATACGTTGAGGCAATTTCAGGCAAAATTGTACAGGAACGCGTTATTTAATGTTACTGGCAAATAGACGTCACGCCTTAGCACAGATATTCTTCAAACAGTTTCAGTAGATATTGCTAATCCTATACTAAAATATAAATACTGTAGTCTAAAGGTAAGCAAAAAAAAAAAAAAAAAAAAAAAAAATCGAAACCTAACTGAAGGAAATGTTTGGTCACAGTAATCATATATGTGATGGGGAAAAATTAAATAGTGTCCTAATATTATATGTTAATGTTAATCGGTTGCTGAACTGATTTTACGAATGCTTGTTTCTTGTATAGAATGTATTTTTAAAGAAACATATGTATATAAAAGTGAATAAATCGGGACTGACCCAGTCTTTGTTTCTAATTACTGAAGACTAGGCGCAACAAAAGCATGAGTGATTGTGCAAAGCCAAGAACATGGTCAACCACAATACCCCTCTCTAAACAACGGCCCTATATTTTCATTTTTGAACCCTTTACAATATCGTTAATTAAACAACTTGGATGTACTACTCGATCTTAAAATACAACTTTAACCTGAAGTTGAATAGCAACACCCCATATCTCTACCTTAATATTATGTGTTTACCATTGTGGACGATGAAAGTCTTTGTGCATGAGAGGCAAATATATTCACAGCTGAGGAACCTGTTAAAATAAAATATCCAGATAGCGGACGGATGCCTCTCTTTATCCAGAAGTGAAACAAGTTTACTTCGGGTAAACCACCCAACATGAAGCTGTAATTTTCTCATATGCCTAATACCAGGGATCGTTGTATCCTTTCTTAGTCTTATGCGCTGTATAGATCTGGTTAAGCTCTGGAACCAGGACTACCTGCGGGCACCCCCAATAAACGGATTTTGAGTTTTCCAATTACATTCGTTTTTAAAATTAACTTGTAATAGTTCTAACTACGAAATGTGTAAAGTATTATTAGTTTCAGTATTGTAACGGGCAATGCCGCACACGTGATGTGTGGCACACGGCTGGACAGGTTTACAAGTCCTTTTACGCTTAAGCGGACGCAACAGCCCGACCTTTCTTGTAGTAAGTCTGGAAACTTCTAGAAGTAGAATTTACTAGAAGCGGTAAGTCAATATAATGAGTTTGTTAAGCGTGAACAGGGGGCGGAATTTACAACGTAGTGAAGAGAATAGATAGTGATAAACAGTGAAAGTAAGTGTTAATTGTAAATAGACTATTAGCGAAATTATTAGACCTAATTAGCAAAATGTTTAGTTGTAAATAGACTATTAGCGAAATTATTAGACCTAATTAGCAAAATGTTTAGTTGTAAATAGACTATTAGCGAAATTATTAGACCTGATTAGAACAGTGTTTAGTTGTAAATAGACTATTAGCGAAATTATTAGACCTGATTAGAACAGTGTTTAGTTGTAAATAGACTATTAGCGAAATTATTAGACCTAATTAGAACAGTGTTTAGTTGTAAATAGACTATTAGCGAAATTATTAGACCTAATTAGAACAGTGTTTAGTTGTAAATAGACTATTAGCGAAATTATTAGACCTAATTAGAACAGTGTTTAGTTGTAAATAGACTATTAGCGAAATTATTAGACCTAATTAGAACAGTGTTTAGTTGTAAATAGACTATTAGCGAAATTATTAGACCTAATTAGAACAGTGTTTAGTTGTAAATAGACTATTAGCGAAATTATTAGACCTGATTAGAACAGTGTTTAGTTGTAAATAGACTATTAGCGAAATTATTAGACCTAATTAGCAAAATGTTTAGTTGTAAATAGACTATTAGCGAAATTATTAGACCTAATTAGAACAGTGTTTAGTTGTAAATAGACTATTAGCGAAATTATTAGACCTAATTAGAACAGTGTTTAGTTGTAAATAGACTATTAGCGAAATTATTAGACCTATTTAGAACAGTGTTTAGTTGTAAATAGACTATTAGCGAAATTATTAGACCTAATTAGCAAAATGTTTAGTTGTAAATAGACTATTAGCGAAATTATTAGACCTGATTAGAACAGTGTTTAGTTGTAAATAGACTATTAGCGAAATTATTAGACCTAATTAGCAAAATGTTTAGTTGTAAATAGACTATTAGCGAAATTATTAGACCTGATTAGAACAGTGTTTAGTTGTAAATAGACTATTAGCGAAATTATTAGACCTAATTAGCAAAATGTTTAGTTGTAAATAGACTATTAGCGAAATTATTAGACCTGATTAGAACAGTGTTTAGTTGTAAATAGACTATTAGCGAAATTATTAGACCTAATTAGAACAGTGTTTAGTTGTAAATAGACTATTAGCGAAATTATTAGACCTGATTAGAACAGTGTTTAGTTGTAAATAGACTATTAGCGAAATTATTAGACCTAATTAGAACAGTGTTTAGTTGTAAATAGACTATTAGCGAAATTATTAGACCTAATTAGAACAGTGTTTAGTTGTAAATAGACTATTAGCGAAATTATTAGACCTAATTAGAACAGTGTTTAGTTGTAAATAGACTATTAGCGAAATTATTAGACCTAATTAGAACAGTGTTTAGTTGTAAATAGACTATTAGCGAAATTATTAGACCTAATTAGAACAGTGTTTAGTTGTAAATAGACTATTAGCGAAATTATTAGACCTAATTAGAACAGTGTTTAGTTGTAAATAGACTATTAGCGAAATTATTAGACCTAATTAGCAAAATGTTTAGTTGTAAATAGACTATTAGCGAAATTATTAGACCTGATTAGAACAGTGTTTAGTTGTAAATAGACTATTAGCGAAATTATTAGACCTAATTAGCAAAATGTTTAGTTGTAAATAGACTATTAGCGAAATTATTAGACCTGATTAGAACAGTGTTTAGTTGTAAATAGACTATTAGCGAAATTATTAGACCTAATTAGAACAGTGTTTAGTTGTAAATAGACTATTAGCGAAATTATTAGACCTGATTAGAACAGTGTTTAGTTGTAAATAGACTATTAGCGAAATTATTAGACCTAATTAGAACAGTGTTTAGTTGTAAATAGACTATTAGCGAAATTATTAGACCTAATTAGAACAGTGTTTAGTTGTAAATAGACTATTAGCGAAATTATTAGACCTAATTAGAACAGTGTTTAGTTGTAAATAGACTATTAGCGAAATTATTAGACCTAATTAGAACAGTGTTTAGTTGTAAATAGACTATTAGCGAAATTATTAGACCTAATTAGAACAGTGTTTAGTTGTAAATAGACTATTAGCGAAATTATTAGACCTAATTAGAACAGTGTTTAGTTGTAAATAGACTATTAGCGAAATTATTAGACCTAATTAGCAAAATGTTTAGTTGTAAATAGACTATTAGCGAAATTATTAGACCTGATTAGAACAGTGTTTAGTTGTAAATAGACTATTAGCGAAATTATTAGACCTAATTAGAACAGTGTTTAGTTGTAAATAGACTATTAGCGAAATTATTAGACCTAATTAGAACAGTGTTTAGTTGTAAATAGACTATTAGCGAAATTATTAGACCTAATTAGAACAGTGTTTAGTTGTAAATAGACTATTAGCGAAATTATTAGACCTAATTAGAACAGTGTTTAGTTGTAAATAGACTATTAGCGAAATTATTAGACCTAATTAGAACAGTGTTTAGTTGTAAATAGACTATTAGCGAAATTATTAGAACAGTGTTTTGACGTTTTTATAAATGTCAAGTGTGTAAATAATGGTAACCATGAATGTGTGCCCATTAATAAATAGTTATTTAGTCTGAAATTGCCTTACGATTTATTGAAACCATTAAAGAACGTACCAGTATTATAATTTGCTAACAACTATGTTGTTACCGTAGTTGCTTTTGATATCATTTTCCATAACTTTTTAATAGGTTTCAAATAACTGAAGGAAACAATCGTATTATGATATTTTGAACAAAATTATATCTTTGTAGTGATATATAGGTGACTGACTGGTGATACAACTGCGAGTCGGTACCGATTCAGGGCGGGCTCATTGAGGATGGCTGTTCCAAGGCTCTACCAGGCTTAAACAGATTATACTTATGGACACCGATAGAGAGTAGACTCAGTCCTTACTTAGTGCTACAATATTTCCCCTATATTCTGTACCAGCGGGTTCATATACGTACCATAAATTCTACTTTTATATCCTTCGGAGCCCTTGTAGTACTGGATGAACGCCTAAACACTACAAAAAAAGTGCACACGAAGAACTAATTGGACGAACAGATTTTCAAAAAATGGTTAAAACCCTATTTAAAAATTTGTCCAATAAAAAAAGGGCGTCATTTTATTTGTCATAAAAGATAGATCGAGATAATAAGGTTTCTTTTAAGAGCCAAAACTTTATATCTTTTCCTTTATCAAACCTATATGGAACCGTAAACGTATCCCTATGCCCCCATAAAGAATAGCTCTACATCAGGGACAGGGGACGGAGCCCTATATTCCACTTATACTTCTCCCCGTGTTGGGAAGTAACGTTAGACACTTCTTCATGTCCATCCCCTTACCAGAAAAGTCAAGGATTCAGACTGTACACAGTTTTCAGTAAACTCCAACACGTGTGTATATGAATCTTGTCTTTACCTTGTTTAAAATTACACTATTTAGAAATACTTTTTAAAACTCCCGTATTGGAAGGGAGTATTTCGGAAATACAAAGAAAGAAGACGGGTAAAACGCATAGACATTAATTTAAAACTTAATCTCCGACCTGGCTATTTTTGCAGGCAGTCATTATACACATAATGCCATCACTATAGTTAGACGATGTAGGCATAGCTTGGTGGTCACAAGGAGATGCATTATCACTATAGTTAGGCGATGTAGACGTAGCGTGGTGGTCACAAGGAGATGCATTATCACTATAGTTAGGCTATGTAGGCGTAGCTTGGTGGTCACAAGGAGATGCATTATCACTATAGTTAGACGATGTAGGCGTAGCGTGGTGGTCACAAGGAGATGCATTATCACTATAGTTAGACGATGTAGGCATAGCTTGGTGGTCACAAGGAGATGCATTATCACTATAGTTAGGCGATGTAGGCGTAGCGTGGTGGTCACAAGGAGATGCATTATCACTATAGTTAGACGATGTAGGCGTAGCTTGGTGGTCACAAGGAGATGCATTATCACTATAGTTAGACGATGTAGGCGTAGCGTGGTGGTCACAAGGAGATGCATTATCACTATAGTTAGACGATGTAGGCATAGCTTGGTGGTCACAAGGAGATGCATTATCACTATAGTTAGGCGATGTAGACGTAGCGTGGTGGTCACAAGGAGATGCATTATCACTATAGTTAGGCTATGTAGGCGTAGCTTGGTGGTCACAAGGAGATGCATTATCACTATAGTTAGACGATGTAGGCGTAGCGTGGTGGTCACAAGGAGATGCATTATCACTATAGTTAGACGATGTAGGCATAGCTTGGTGGTCACAAGGAGATGCATTATCACTATAGTTAGGCGATGTAGACGTAGCGTGGTGGTCACAAGGAGATGCATTATCACTATAGTTAGACGATGTAGGCGTAGCGTGGTGGTCACAAGGAGATGCATTATCACTATAGTTAGACGATGTAGGCATAGCTTGGTGGTCACAAGGAGATGCATTATCACTATAGTTAGGCGATGTAGACGTAGCTTGGTGGTCACAAGGAGATGCATTATCACTATAGTTAGACGATGTAGGCGTAGCGTGGTGGTCACAAGGAGATGCATTATCACTATAGTTAGACGATGTAGGCATAGCTTGGTGGTCACAAGGAGATGCATTATCACTATAGTTAGGCGATGTAGACGTAGCGTGTGGTCACAAGGAGATGCATTATCACTATAGTTAGGCTATGTAGGCGTAGCTTGGTGGTCACAAGGAGATGCATTATCACTATAGTTAGGCGATGGCGTAGCGTGGTGGTCACAAGGAGATGCATTATCACTATAGTTGGACGATGTAGGCGTAGCGTGGTGGTCACAAGGAGATGCACTATCACTATAGTTAGGCGATGTAGGCGTAGCGTGGTGGTCACAAGGAGATGCATTATCACTATAGTTAGACGATGTAGGCGTAGCGTGGTGGTCACAAGGAGATGCACTATCACTATAGTTAGACGATGTAGGCGTAGCGTGGTGGTCACAAGGAGATGCACTATCACTATAGTTAGGCGATGTAGGCGTAGCGTGGTGGTCACAAGGAGATGCACTACAGTTGGAATAACCTCCCGCCAACGCTCTACAACCCGTTTACGTGATTTCACTCATACTTCATAACCAAAAACATTGACCTTGATTCATTGTTAAAAACTGTTGAAAATAAGCTGATTTTTAAAATTTTACATGCATTTCAAAAACATTGTTATATATACTGTTATATATATACTGAAATACTACAAATATGTATAAGTCTCTTATAAGGCACAATGCTATTTTAAAGTTAACGAAATTACAAGACAAATTGCAAAAGCAGATAATCATTGATTTTGTACAACTGTAGAATAAGTTAACCTTTTTTCATGCTATTATTTCTACAGTAGAAATTTGATTTTTCCGAGGAATTTATTTTTTTTTCAATTAATTTGTAAGCTTTATTGAATATCGTACATTTTTAGAAAAATACAAATTACTAGGTTTGGCCTACACAACTAAGTACTTCTGAACTTTCTTGATGTAATCATCTTGAATTCACTGATTAAACTAATTTTACACTCTGAGTAGAAGGTTAGCTTCGTAAAAGGAACGATCGTTTTGAAACGCGTCAGCAAGTAAGCAATTACGTATTCACTTAGTTAAGCAGTGTAAAATTAGTATTTCTATTACATAAAAGAAGTTTTAATAGATTCTATTTAACTAAGTTAATGATAAAATGGTGTAGTAGATAACTTTATTAATGGATAATCTTTATTAGATACTGAAACATTTACTGAATAAAAATTATATTAATCTAATTTAATTGAAATAGGCTCAAAAATTTTAAATGCTCCTAAGAAATATTTCCCTTGAAATAGAAATAAAAATATATTATAAAAGTTAAAAATACTAAAAATACTATAATTAAAAATACTTACCTAAGTGAATACATTGCTGACACGTTTCGTAAAAGAAACGATTGTTTCGAAACGCTTCAGCAAGTAAGCCCTATGTATTCACTTAGTTTGGTATTTTTTAATTATATATTATAACTTATCATTATATTGAATTATTTACAGTAGGTTTTATCGAAATATGAATTAATATATTTATTAACTGATATTTTTTAATAATGACATTTCAACTTCATAAGCTATAATAAAAAAGTAACATAACCTAAGTGTTAACAGCTGTTCTACATCATAACGTATAATATAAAATCAGCTGATGTATGAAGTCATATGTTATCACTTAATTAAAGCTAAAACATGTATATCGTCTGGAAGATGCGACACATCCAGGGAAAAGAAGTATTCACTTTAAAAAAATTAAACTTGGCGTATTACATTTTTTTTATAACAGAATCGACATTACTGTACCCTCCAAACCCCACTTCTAGTTCAAATGAAGTTTAATATCCTTTACATTATCTAATTTCTTCATATCGTAACGTGCGCCGTAGTTGGTGTACGTAAGTCTAGCGTATCCCATACTCGATGGCACATTACGTGTATCTAAAATGCATATATACAAAGCAGACTGTGTAATTCTGAGCAAAAAGAAACCAGCGTTTGGTCAACGAATTAATTAAAATGGGTAATTTAAAGTAGGCTATATAATAAGAATTAATTTATTGCCACAGAAAATACATATTTAATTAGTTATTTGATGTATTTTAAAATAACTAAATGAAAAGATACACATAGGAAATTGAGTAGCGAATTATAAAAGACGAGGCATTATTTAAATGTAAAACCTATTACAACGAGTGTGTAACAATTACCATCGGTTGCACCAAAACTAACACAATATAAAGTTCATGTTTATTTGAACACTCGAAATAAGCATTGAATAAATGACAAGCCGATTGAATATGAAGTTAAACGTTTATTTACTTAGTGCAACGTTTCGCCAACTATATGGTTGCCCTTATCAAACCTCGTCTTTTCCCACTACTAACGCAGAAACTCTTTGGTAAAGTGGGTTTGGTGTTTTGCCCCCTCACATTACTCATTGAGCTGTAAATGTAAGAACTTTGTGTTTCAAAGCACTACAAACTTGATAAGGATAACGGAATAGTTGCCGAAACATTGCACTATATAAACTTTTGACTCGATATTCAACCCGCTTATCATTCACACAGTATTAATTTATTTTAGTATAATAAGTGACAGGAGAAATAAAAACAGAAAAGTTATTACAGCAAAAAAATAAATTTCTACCTGGTAAGTAAAGTTTCTTAAAATAAAATTTATTTAGTCTGGTTAGCAATTATTTAAATACTTGTCACTAATATTAGTAATTTATAGTAGTCTATTTATAAATTTCGTATCATAGTATTCCAATAATTTTATAAAACTGCTATTATAATAATAATGTTTGTGTGTGTTGTGAATGGGAGGTATGTCCAAGCCTTCCTCTTATGACGTCACTACCAACCACTAAGACCTTCCTTTTGGATATAGCTCTACCGTAGTGCTGGCCCTCATTGTATCACCGTACTTTCATAAGCAAGAGGTCCATCTAGTACACTAACACACATGTACAGCAATGTAACATTGGCTGCGCTTAAAGTGTAACCTAATCACTCTGACAGTATTTTGTTTCACAATTGCTGCACTAGGGGTTGTTTTACGTAATTATCGTAATATTTTATTGAGTCGGCCAGTTAAGGGCGCTATTTAAACCTTTTGCGATTTTTCGGACTTTCTTCTTTTACACTGGGTTTTACTTCTCGTCTTTCTGTTTCGATGTTTCCTGGAGCGTCTACAGGAAAGGTTTCTATTAAACAAGAAAAATAACCTAAATGAACAAGGAAAACGTTCACATTTCTCTGCTCTACCAGCATAGGATATTCCTCATCAGATGATCTTGATTATTGATTAAGACATTATTGGTAATGTCTCCAAATAACCATATAAAGTTTTACTAACGAAATTCAACATGTTTATGTGCTACTTGATTATATATTTACATTAATAAAACATTGAAACGAAATTTTCAAAAACAGCTATTACATTACTACTATATAAGCAACCCCACTCAAAGAACTGTACCCCTTCTGTTTTTTCTCCCTAAATGTTGCAAACATCATTTCATAATGATGAACCTCTCCATAAGCTCTCTTTAGATATATTAAAATCTGTATATTATTCTTCATCTCGCAATCACTGGGGTGTTATGTATAGCTAATCACACGTAACCTGGAGCGTGACCTCGAAGAGCGAGCATAGGCGAGGGGAAGGGTAGAGGAAGGAAAAGACCGTTCCACAAACATTATAATATGAGGTATGGTATTTATGTTACAATAATGTAGATTTGATACCCGTAAGGCCGATATAAATATTTTTTCATTTAATTTTTCACATTAACCAGATTATTTATATAAAGTTTTGAACAAATTTACTTATATCAGTTTTCTAAACGACTACAACACCTACAATTTCTTAGCGATGCCCTTTGATGCAACACGCACTACAAAAACTAATGTTTTTAAAAATGAACTAGCGTTTTGTTTTCTATCGATCGATCGCGCGCGAACTTTTAATTCCCTCTACTCCTAAAAACCTAGCAGACGAAGGTACAATTTTTAGCCATTTTTATAAAGCAAAATATATTTTTCAGATTTCTAAATAGTAAGATTTAAAAAATATATAGGGTATAAAATATTTTTTCCATTTATTTAATAGTAAAATGTTTTTGACCCTTGGGGCTACAAAGTGTATATCACCCGGTTCATAAGAATTAAAAAAAAAATTATTTACAATCTCAAAAACTGACTTATGAAAGGATTGAAAAAAATAATATTCATAATTAAGTTTAAGATGTTTTTAAATTGAACCAATGCCCATTTTACAGATGTACACAGACAAAATACGTACTTTTAGCACAATTTTTAGTGCATCACGTTTCTGATACTTCTTTCTCAGCTTCATCAGATTAACACAAAACAAACCATTTATGAACGATTATTTTAAATTATACCCGAATTTCTCTTACAGATCGTAACTCATGGTCAATATACGATTGTAGGTATATGGAAGTGAAGTAGCCACAAATTTGAATCGTTGAGGAAGAGTGATGTCTACAGGGTTTGTAATAGCTATTTCGGGATTGTGAATCAGGCGGCATTGATCAGCTGGTCGAAGTCCTTGCTGACTCATGCGAGTGACGTCGTGCATCCTCGCACGGTAATCTGCCTTAGGGGACTTGCACGGTTTCCTATTGTATTACTCAAAACAAATCTACAAAAGAGCTGCCAAAAATTTTAACGCACTATAAATACAGTATCAAATTCGTTATCTTTCTAAAAATATTTTATAATTGAATGGTTAAAGGTTTTGTATGCCACATACGTTTGCGAAATAAGGTACGCTATTGTATCGAAGCCGACAGATGCTGCAGAGCAGGTCAGGACTTGTTCTGTTGTAAGCAATCGCGAAGCATTGCCTTTTAGTCTAATTCCGAGAAAATATTTGTGTATCTAGAGTTACGTGAATCTATCTCGTAAACGTGACCTACCTTTGTTTTTTTACTGATCGTCTTATTCACTTCGTATTATCCCTCATAATTGGTTATGTCCTAGAAACAACTGTTTAGTCTACGACCTTGTTACAGAATTAAGGTCTATTCACACACATCAGTTCCGGCGCGTCACAGGTCAGTCACATCAGTCACGTCACAGTCAAAACATTTATTCTATAATGGATTTCCTGTTGCGCTATCTACACTCATCCGGCGCAGGTCCGTCAGTCGCTCTGCCGGCGTCCGTCAGTCATTTTCAGATTTCTTCCCACCGATATTTTTGGATTGTTCGGACGCCTGACGGTCGTATGACGGATGTGTTTGCTATTTTAAAAGGATTGCGTTTTTATATAAAAGTTGTATTTCTGTGTAGAATTTATATTTTAAAGACTGTTTGTTACGAGCATCAAGATGGACGATGAAAAATTGATAGAATGTGTTCGCAAAAATATAGTTTTGTATGATATGTCTAACGCTAAATACATGGACTCGTCTGTGAAGAATGAAATTTGGGAGAAGATAGGCGCTGAAATGATTTTAGCACCTAAAACATACAGCTAGTCGTTCCTTGGGTGTCACTAATTTCCTCCAGTGAGTGTCTTGTTTTCTTAAATGCACTTCCACTTTACCAAGTAAAATATGAAATGTTTCACTTGTCATCCTAAAATATTTAAAGAACTTAGTTTCATCGTCCATTAGTCCCTTAAATAACGTGATGAACTCTCCCTGACTTTCCCTTTTCTTCCATAAATCATGAACCCATATCCTTCGCTTGTTTCTCTTATTTTCAATCTCTTCGTCATCTAAGGCTATCGCTATTGCAGCTAACTCTACTATAGTAAAATCAGCCATTGAGGTAATTATATATTATCCAATTTAATTTACTCATGATAAAATAAGCTTGACTGTAAGATCACTGTATAAAGTGACTGACGACTGACTGAAGCCAACTGACGGACAGTTGACTGACGAATTCCGGACGCAACTTTGACTGAACTGAGACTGAACTGTGACGGAACTGATGTGTGTGAATAGACCTTTAGAGACTTAAGGATGTAGCGCTATATATTTGAGGATAAGCTTAACAAAAAATTAAGACTTTTTACTCAAGAACATAAAAAAATTGAAGGTTATTATATTTTAAGTAGCATCTTAACACATTTCTTAACGTTTTTGTTGTTTAAAAAAACACGTTTCGCTATACGTGTACTGGTGACATAGAAACCCTTGTTACTGGATTGTATTCCTTTTGCATTCTTTTATTTGTGTCAATCAATTAAAAACTTGTTTGTAACTATAATTTGTTTATGCACAGAATGTTTTCCGTCCTGGTTTTTAAGACGTTTTATTATGTTCATTCTTTGTACGTCTGCTTGGTCAATCCGTATTCATGCTCAATGTTATTGACACGAATCAAATTTTATGAAATTTCAAAAGAGAAATATTTGAAAATGGGGGATTTTATTAAAACTGATTTCCATTTAGTGAATCGATAGTGCTGACATCATCACTTAGGTAGGGATTACTCGATATTGTGAAATAATCCGTAGGTCAGTCTATAGTTCCGACCATCTCCAAAGGACAAACATAGCAGTTAATGTTAACAGCTGTTTTCGTCTTTACTTAGAGGTTACTCGGAGGTTATGTTTAAACATTTTCAAATCATATTATCAATAAACTCAGAAATAGCGTGTATATTAAAAATATAATGTGATAACATATCATTTCAGTTGATTTTATTATTAGAAGGTTCTGTTACTTTTTGAATGTATGTCTATGGAAAATTATATTAGTTTCTAATATATTAACGGTAAATTCATTTATCCAATATACTCACCTGATAATGACTTGAGTTATATTTCATAAATAAGATAAAATACAAGGGATTATTTTTTAAAATTTTTAATTAAAATATAGTTTATAAATATAATTAATCGTAAACTTTGAAAATATAGTATTATTAATAAATTACCATTATCTTATTTTTTGTGTGAGTTTTGTACCATTTCTACAAGACATAACGACTACATTTTTTTTAATATTATATTTTTATCCTACATACCTAAACCGGTATTATTTTAAAGTTATTTTTGTTTTTCTGTGATCCGAGGCTAGATTGTGATTTTTTTTAATATTATATTTTTATTCTACATATCTAACCCAGTATTATTTTAAAGTTATTTTTTTATCCTGTGATCAGAGGCTAGATTGTGATCATTTGTCTGGAAGGTGTCGCCTCAGGTCAGAAGCCGAACTGTTACTTATACTAGTGACAAAGCTGTAGTTCCGCGCTTATTAATGAAGTCTGTTCTAGGTTAACAATGTGGACAGATATTGATGCAGTGGACACAGACTCGAAAAAGCTTCTAACGAAATCACACTACTGGCCTGTTCCTAGTAATTTGGGATTTTTAATCACTAGCGCCAGAGTGACGGGAAGCGTGTGCGTGCGTGTGTGTGTGTGTGTGCGCGCGCTCGCGTGCGTGATTGATTATTAATAGTTTCTTCTCATTTTCGAAGAAGGGTTTTGCAAGAAACAATCTTACACGAAACAAGTTATATATAAAAAAAAAAAATAAAGTAATTCCTACTTCGATTACCAAAAAAAAATTTGATTGTAGTTACTTTTTATAAAATAAATAGAATTAATATGAATAAAGAAACATAATCTATGGGTTTAAACAGCTGTTCTACCACATAACCTATAATATAAAATCAGCTGCTTTATGAAATTATATGTTATCACTTATTTTAAACTAAATGAGACGAAATAACTGTAGCCTGCATATCTTGCCTTTTTTGTAAAAGGGTTTTTTCCTATATAAGACTAAAATTAATTAATTAAATTTAATTATTGAATTAAAATTTGAAAACACTGTATTGGCATAAAGTGTTATTCATTAAAAGTTTAAAAATATGTATTTGAACTTGGGTGGATGAATAAAACGTATTTTATTAATGATTGAAAATTTGAACAAGATATATACAAGGAGAGTGTGATCTAATAGTAGGAATTAAAAAATGTAAGATTAAAATATTACGGGTTTTTAATAGTATCAAATTAATGTTTTGGGGATTTGCAGATACATATGGGTAGTCTAATATCGTCTGAAGTCAGCTCAGTTGTGGTCACGTGCTCTTGTCTGAGGAGGTAATTGGAAGAAAATTCAAAGGTTACATGACCCATCGCGAAAATACTAGTAAAATATTCCCCCTACAAATATCTCTTATTCTGAAAAACAAATTTACAACAAGACTTTAAAATAACTACTAAGTTTTTCTCTGTATAACCAGTCACGTTTCTCTCACAGCCCTGGATTAGTCACTTTCCTTAGTGTCCCTCTATAGTCTACCTTACTCTATACCAGGCATCCTCACTACGGACGCATGCGGCCCTCGGGACGATTTTTTGCGGCCCTTGGACGATTGGGATTGAAGTCAAAATATTTTATAACTTAAATAAATATTATATTTATTTACTGAGTGTTTTGAAAATCTGTCGTTGTTTTACTAAACTTA
>JBAIZL010000002.1:333654319-333691819 GCA_036971475.1 Prosapia bicincta
CCTCATCGTCGTCGATTTTGTTCCATTTTACGTATGTTATTGAACAATAAGTTATACATAAGAATAATATAATTTTAAATACCGTGAATAATAAACAGTGGTTAAATCTTGAATTTAATGTATGCGTATAAACATAACCTCACTTTATACCGTGAGTTCATTGTTGAGGAATTACATCTCTATGTTATGCAATGTCACGCTTACATTAAAATCCATATAAAAATAAAACTTCAAAACATCTGAAAGGGACAAAGATAAAAGTAGTAAGAAGACTTCTAGCGAAAATTCCCACGAAAGGTTTTATAAGAGAAAGTGGAAGGCGGCAGAAACGTCAGAGAAACGTGGAAGAATAACACACAGGATTCTGAGAAAGAACTGCTTACATATCTCGCCGCCTGCGCGATGAGTAACGCCAAGGATAGGCAATAGTATGTTAAATTATTTCCTGAACAAAAACAGAAAGTTGGAAGATGGGGAAAGTCTTACACCGCCGAAACACATTATGACGCGCCAACAATTCCCAAATACACTGGGAACGTTCCAGAGCTTCCAGGAATAACGAAGTAGGCATATTATTCGGAAGCTTGAGATGACGAACTAAGAAAATACGTTAAACTCAAAGTTACAAATCTCGTAAACCAATAACCGAGATGAAACCGTAATAATATATAAAATAATATTATTACATAATATTATGCATGTATAATATTCTATTTTGCCACTTAATATTGTGATTCTGTCATATGTATGTACATATTTATATTAATTGTATTAATTTAATAAAAAGTAACTAGGATAATTTTTTCCTTTGTTACCCTTTTTTTTTATTACCTATTTCTTCATATTTCAAACTAGTATTCAATTTATTAATTCAAGACAATGATAAATCTAAACGGTTACGAAGTTATCATAAAGGAATACCTTCCTTTGCACTTTAAAAACAATACAAGAAATCATTTGAACCTATTCCTGTAATCCATGTAGCCGGGTAGACACCATTCTTCGCGCAAATACAGTTAACTTTAGACAGTGGTTTCTGTCCACACGATGTCATATCACCCTAATCCTAGTATCTAGGATTCGATTGGTTGGGACTAACTTTACTTTTGTACTTTAAAAAATGGCATTATTTAACTTTTGATTTTTTATGGAACAGTTATTTCTCCATTTTGATTTTTTTAGGGATGTTTTTCACTTAAGAAGTATTACAAAATATAAGAGAAATATTATAGCCTATATATATATATATATATATATATATATATAATTTATAAATATATATAAAGTATTATTTATAGAATATAATTTTCTAAATAGAAATTAATGCAAACAATAAAAAATTTAATCCTTTTTATGAAATTACATTAGTTTGTTTAATGAAAAATAATAATTTTTAACCTATATTATTATTACTATTAAAAATTGTATCGTATATAATAATATATCTTTTATTTCGTATTAATCTTTAATAACTTTTAATAAAATGTGTAATAAACATGATTAATTTCATATAGCCTACATCGGCGCCTCTATTGTATGACATTGTCAGGTACCAGGGGATCATTATTTTCTCTCCTTAGTCCACTTAATTCTCTCTCCCAGCTCCTTTTCTTCTACAAAAGGGTGTAACGGGTGGACACCTCTTCAAGGTCTTTAGGCCTACTCGGTGCACATGATGCCTCGACTATGTATATCCTCTACCGGGTAGTTTTTTGTCCCTACCTTAATCCAGCCTTTATTCACAACCCATTCCCATGGAGGCAATTGTCGTCCTGGCTAATCCCCTTAAAAACTTACATAAGACCACCCGTCATGCGTTGACTTTATTCAAATTTAGTGCAAACATTTCCTTTTACAACAACTTGTATATAGAAGCTCGTTGGTCAAAAGGTTTGGCTGGATTTCAAAATGGCGATAGTTCCTTGCGTTTAGTCACCTTGGTCCGTACATTTGACAGCGTCGCAAAATTTATTTTAACTCGTAAAATGTCCCACGCATTGTCGTCTACACTTTTATGATTAAAACATTAATTAATTCAAATAATTTGTCTAACTTCAGAATACAGGTTTTTTTCATAAACGGAACAGCATTGACGAAATGGCAGTTGATTCATACTGACCTACGGAAATGTTTTAGAAAACAGAACTTAATGCCTGCTTACTTAATTTCTTACTTTTTACAGTTCATGCGTGTCAGATGAATTATACACGTTTTGAACTATTTAAAAAATACTGCCATTTTGAAATTTACACCCAGAGACGATTAAATAGGCCCCATAAGAAATGACGTATACTAAGTTTTTCAATTTATTTTCTAAATTCAGGATTTACAGTATATCAATACTACAAGTCACCATTTAAAAAAATTACAATTGGCGACGTAATTCGTTAGGAATACGGAGGAAGTGATAAAACATTTTCTGCTTGATAAAACAGTAATTGTTTATAATAATACACACCACTAACACTATTTCATTAATTTTTGAAAATTAAAATAATTTTATTCGCTTCCGAAACAATAAACAATTGTCCAAAATTTTAAAGAAATATTGAAACATATATTTCAAAATAAAATTAGGAAATGGTTTTTCAGTTTAAATATTTCGCAATGTACTTAATAATGAACTCAAATATTCATGATAAACTCAATAAAACTCGTAATATTCTTTCAAGTTTCAGTAGCTATTTTACAATATTGGTAGTTGTATATAAAGTTTATGTTTACCGTAATACGAATTTAAATTAACGAAAAGTTTACAACTATTTAGTTATTATTCTCTTTTTCCGGTTTTCAGGTGGTCTGTGTGAAACCGAAATGGATATTAAACATCTAGATTTATGTTACATGTATACAAATTTTCAAAAGTTTTCTTGGGCATCACAATCAGTAATATTGCTGGATTCACCTTGCATAGTTTTTTGTTTACCTCGATGGATTAATGCGGTTTGCTGTTACATTAAAAATAATTATTATTCATTACTAATGTAAGAGCTGTGGTTCTTCAGTAACAATAGTTAGATATTGAATCAAAAGTTTGTTTCTATTTCGACCAACATTATTTGGTATTTTATCACAACATATGACATAACCTAAAATGTATTAATGAATTATTGTATAATATATCACCTAATTATATTCTATTACTATTATACATAAGTATATAAGTACTCACACATCGACAAAGGCATTGAATCCAACACTTATAAGGGCAACACACACTTTCGATTCGCAATTCGATCGTAAACACAGTTCAAAACACGTTCGGCCCTCACCGATTCGCCGCACAACTTCACTAAGCAAAGAATGGAAAGGAACTAAACTAAACCTACTGTTGGCTCTTACTGGTGTGGAGGGGGGGACCAGCTGATGGTGAAGGAAAGGAGGGGTGGGGAATTAACAACATGTAATACTGTACTGTATCATAAAAAAGTTCCGATGTATGGATAATACAAATTATTATTACAAAATTTACTTTTAATAAATTATTTCCATTTAATAAATACAAATTTGATATCATACTATACTAATAAAAATTTAATATTGTATATTCTAGTGACCAAAATATTCAGTATTATTTTAAAGATTTAAAAGAGTTTAACAAGCGTGGCTAATTAGATTTTTTGTCAATTAGATGTTTATCTGTCGGTTTGTGTTTCAAGTTACTTTGTCCGAATTTCAATTAACGTGTCAACATTATGCTACAGTTGTTAGTTAGCTTATATTTACTAATTTCTTTTGCTTATTAGATGTTACTAATATGGTTTTTTAATTCTGAGATTTAGTATTTAATTTATTTTAATGTTTTTTAGGTTCAACATTTGTTTTTCATAAAGAAAAGAAGGTTACATAAAGCTTAACTGTAAAATTGCGAATATAAAATATATTAATCCAACCTGAAACTAAAAACAGTGTTTTAATATTATAATTGATGTTATTTTTATTTACAATAGTCAAGTAGTCTGTACTAATTAGTAGTGATAAAATGTTAAGGGGACTTTTCAATCAGGATCATAACCAGCAAGGGTCCCAAACCTCCGTCTAATATTTCGAAACGAAATTATATCTTTAAAGTTATTTTGAAGTTCCATTAAAGAAATTCGTAAGATGGGCGGTGATCTGGGTAAATTTCCCAGTCCGGTTTTCGTATTGAAATATGTTTAAAATTGTCTTAACTTAAATTCTCAAAAGGCCACCTCCAATTACTGGCTAGTACCCTGGTTCTATCTGAAAAATTCCTGCTACGATCATGTTAACAGTCCTGTGAAAGTAAGTGATACGTAAGTAGGGAGTCTGCCCACACTGGTTCCCTGGATTAGTACACACAGGAAGTCTCTACCCATGTCAGTAATAGAGTAATGCTCCATTTTCAAGATCATAAACCATTTTTTTAGATCATAAACACATAGAAACTGTCATTTTCTCTTGAGTAGGAATTTAAGTAGGATGAACTGCATTTTATGAAAAACTTAAGTATGGACATAAACTCATTGCCCCCTCCACAATTGTAGATTTAACAGCAATATAGACAACTACTAGAAACAAATTTCATACTTTAAGCATGGAAGGAAATTAAATGTAATTTCTGTGACAAATTTGAGCCGGTTAATTAAAATAATATTTATAGTTAAATTATTATATAAAACAATGAGACTAAACGCAATCGCTTAAACAGCTAAAGAAGGAATCGACATTGGAGAGGATTCAATTCCGATTGAAGTGTTCAGGATTGTCGAAATTGTATCAGTAGGGAGTCACAAATCACCCCCTTCCTCCGTGACCGTGAATAATGGTCGTGTATCTATCCTCGAGGGTGCAGTTTCAGAGGCAATTTGTTTTGTTGTGCGCATGCGTGCTCGGTATTGTAATGGAAGGCTAAGTAGTTAGAGTTGGCACTAGGACAAGCTAAAGAAGGTGCAAACCACCTGACGCTCAGCTCGTCTAAGACCTTACACTCTGAAAGATTTGTCAGTTTGCAGATCCTGCAGGCGCATTCTTCACCAAGTTACGTAAATAACACCACCAATTCATTAAAACCCCCTTCATTACGGTATTAAGAGTTTGTGTAAAAACAATAGGTTATGAAGGACAAACGAGGCAGCGTATTAGGCGGGAATATGAGTACGCCCCTAATCATTTTATTACTTACACTCATATAAAAATTAAATAGAGTATTATAGTGTATTAGAATCGAATAATATGTTTTTATAGACAGTTAAAAAAACAGTTCTATACAAATGGCCTATTCTTTTGAAAAAAAAAGTCTTTCATAAATGTTTAGTGTATTGTTCCTCAAAACAGTCTAAAAGGATTTGTGAGGATTCGTTATATATAACAAGAGATACAACATCCTCAACAAGGTCGTGTAAGGAAGGAATTCCTTTATCCTACGTTTGACATCCCAGAGCTAATTCCAGAAGTAGAATATTATATATTATGTATCAGATAATGTTAGCTAGAACTATCCTTGGCTTTTGGGGGACGAGAAACCTTCTATTTCTTTACAATAAACTTATTATTTATAGAACAAATATTACACAGATACGTAAAATTGTGAGTGTAATAAACAGAGTATGATCTAAATACCTTCTTTGGACACGTCCTGTGGTTATGCAAAAAGCATGGTTCAAACGGGACAAACAAGAGCGTTTTATCGAGGTTTCAAGTCATGTTTTTTCATTTAATCTTTTCGCTTTCAAGTCCATTCCCGAAATCACCTCCCAAATACTTTTCACTCGTTCTTCCACAGAGCTTTGCGAAAAAAACAAAATCTTTATACACAAGTTTAATGAAATGCAACTATTTAAAACTGTTTGGTGTGTTGCAGACCACGAGTATAACGGAATATAGCCAGGTTGGTGAAATTCTGTGTTGCTCATTTTACCCTGTTAAAGTATACTAGTCACCCTAGAAACATTTATCTCCATCTCCACTACTCATGTCACACTACTACTGCGTACTAACCACCCTTAAGATATTGATCCACATCAGCACTATTTACCCTATTACTACATACTAGACATTTTAAAAACTTGTAGAGATCTGCACCACTTAGTCTATGTCGCCCGACTACTGCTTACCAGCCTTCCTAAAAACATTTTTCTCTATCTGCACTACTCATGTCACACTACTACTGCCTACTAACCACCCTTAGGATATTGATCCACATCAGCACTATTTACCCTATTACTACATACTAGACATTTTAAAAACTTGTAGAGATCTGCACCACTTAGTCTATGTCGCCCGACTACTGCTTACCAGCCTTCCTAAAAACATTTTTCTCTATCTGCACTATTCATGTCACACTACAACTGCGTACTAACCATCCTTAAGATATTGATCAAAATCCGCGCCATTCATTCTATTACTACCTACTAGACATTTTAAAGGCATTTGAGAGATCTGCACCACTTAGTCTATGTCGCCCGATTACTGCTTACTAGCCTTCCTAAATACATTCATCCAGGTAAGAGCTGTGTTTTCTTTGATAATAATTTCGATCATCCATATATTTAACGGAGCTGTGCATGTTTTATATAATATTTCAAGTGCATTTGAAGCGGAAAATAGAGTTAAAGGAAAATAATTTTATAAATTGTCTGTCCATTTATTATAGTTTTCATTTAGTATAATCTTAGAGGAAATAACTTAATTTCAGTTTTACTTCGTTTTTTTTCACTTTTACAATGACTTATTACCATTCACCACGCACTTAAACAATGGTTTTACCACTTAAAATCACGCATATATGATTTTGTCCGCTTTTACAATGAGTTATTTCCACTTTTACAATGAGTTGTCTTTATTTTTACAATGAGTAATTTCCACTGTTACGAGTAATTTTTTAGGTAATAATACAGATAATTAAAATCTCTATATTCAATAGAGCGACAGTTAGGCCTGGACGATTTAGCACGCCGACAAACTGCATTTATATTACACACACGTACTTAACGTATCAAACCACGGCTTGAGGTGTAGCATTAGGTTCTGCGTTAACATGAGACACGTAACTATTGTGGTATTTCAGATTTAAATAAAAACAATTCTATTTTTAAGCGCAAGTAAAGTATTGAAAGCTGCTAATTGGTAGCAGCGTGTAACACTTAAAAGGGTCAATGTATTTCGTCCTGAACTCATGAGTCACGACACGCAAAAGAGTGGTAGCACTACCTGACTATGGCGTCAACTAAAATGCTTCTCAGTCTGACCTTGAGTACAATTTTCGAAATTATTTAGGCCTAAATTTAAAATGCCTATATTGTGCCTAAGAAAACAGCGCGTTTTAAACAGCGCAACAAAAATTGGTTTTTTTTAAATTTTATAATTACAACTAATATAAAAATGTATGCACATATGTCAGAATAACAATATTAAGTGGCAAATTAGAAACCTAATTTCCTTGCAATTATCAACTTTCCTTTCTATGTATGGTGTTGGGCTTTTTTTGTTTGTTACTATTTATATGCTTTCTTTTTTTGTAGCTTGCATCGTGTTGTAGTTCCTTTTCGCTTTCTCTTCGAAATGTCTGTTTGTGAAGCAAAGTTAGGTACGGGTAGAACAGGTTGTTTATTTATTTTATTCTATTAATCCAAATTTTAAACCCTTGAGCATTATTTATGATATTGTGTGGTAACCATGGTAACAATTTAAGGTTGTACAATAAAGGTTTCGACGACAACCAGGTGGGAGCAAAATAAAAATTCATATACATCTTTGAGATATTCATTTCTAGCTATAGGAAAGTGCCAAAGCGCTAGACTTCGAACATGAAGATACTCAGTTCGAATCCAACCTAGACCAGCCAAATTTTTATAATTTAATTGTTGAATAAATATTTGAAAAAACTGTGTTAGCATCAATTGTCATCCCCTATAGGTTAAAAAAAATTGTATTTGAACTTGATTGGATGAAAAAAACGTATTTTCTTAACGATTGAAAAATTGTACAAGATATATGTCAGGAGAGTGTGAGCTAATAGAAGGAATATAAAAACGACTGAATATCGAGCAGCATTCAAATAAAATATTAATCTATTTTACTGGATTTTCGTTTCAATGTAGCCTACTCTCTCTAATATCGAAGGTAAATCCCAAGATGTTAATTTATGTCCCTTATGCTAACAAAATTTAAAGGATGTTAAATACAGTCATTTTATAACAAGTGCAATACAAATAACTATTATTTCTATCCTTGTTTTTACACCTGAGCAATTTAAACATTTAATTTTAAACGCAATTATAATAAAATTATCTATCTTTAATTTTACAACTCAGAAATGCTATTAAAATCTTTGCACCTGAATTAAGTTAATCCAAACGCTTAATATTCGCTAGATATGAAATAGCCTAAACGAGTAAAAATATATACTCAATAATATATTCGTTGTAGAACTAACGTTTTATCTTGTGCCTATCGACTGCAGCTTATTGCAAAATCATTATTATTTACTGTCTGCCGCTAGTAGGTCTAACATTGCCTCTGAGAGACAGTAGAAGATGGTTATATCACTAGTCAACCAAAACTAATCAACATAATGATCGAGGCCACTATTTCTATTTTGTTAGGAAAAGAATGAATTGGTGTTTTAAGATGGTTTAAACGTGGTTATGGTGGGATACATAAGTGACTATGGTATTATCACAACTGATGATAACACACCGCAAGATATTGGCGAAACGAGTTCTATGCATAAAGGAGTAAAGGAATGTATAAAGACAATTGGATCTCTTTTATCTTTTACGTCTGTTCCACAGTTACCAGAGAGAATTCAACGTTAGAATATACGATCCAATGCAATAAATATAAAAATTTTATGTTGAGAAATTTTTAACCTAAATAATTTACTGTGGAACGCATTTAATCTACAATGCTGCCGCAATTATTCTTTCGGATACAATTAAATGTTTGAAAAACCTGCTTCATTGAATTTTAAATCCACCTCTTTGTTGTGCAAATAATATTTTGGGTCAATGAAACATGGATATATTGATCTGAAACCACAAAGAAAAAATGAAGACAATCTTTTAAAACTCAATCAGATAGGATGTGGTGTGTGTGTTTGCAAGCGTGCGCGCGAGTAAGTGCGTGTAAACGAGGGCCGATCGCGTATAATAGCTGTATTGAGAATAAAATATTTAGAAAACATTCTTTTTCTTGAATTGAATTTAATTGTTTGTCCTCTGCTCTAATCGAACCCTGGTCTCTTTCACGGACGTCAAGAGTGTTCAAGACTACAGGCCTATACCAACCAGATGGTGAGTGTATGTTCAATGTGAAATAGTACACGTAGCCCCATACATAGTGGAGATGTTCTTTTTAGCCGAGCTGTTTTCATTTAGTTTAACCATGAACAAATGGAAGGCGGGTCGGCTGAATAACCTCAAACTTCGAAGTCAGTCGGCGACTGTTATTAATGGTCAATATCAATATAGACAGAGCCGGCGGAAGTGAAAACAATATTTTATTGTCAGTCACTTCCGTTCTTCCATTTAGATTATTACTCGAGTTACGTAACCACGACAGTGTTACCAATGTAAACACGAAATGGCCATTAGTTGTTAACGCTTAGAGTGTAATAAAGGTAGAAGTTGGTTCAATTCAAGTCATTAAAAGACGTTGGGTGGGAGATAACACCTAAATATGATAGTTTGCAACAATCTCAACTCGAGGCTTTGGCGAGGCTTATCTACAGTAGGGAACGGTGTCGTCAACATAAATAGGCCTAAATAAATCTTAGCCTAGCTTTTAATAATAATTTCTCAATGCATCAAACTTTACCAAAAAAGAGGTGTTCCGGCAACAACAGGTGTTCCATTAAGAAGAGATGTTCCGTTAGAAGAGCTGCTTCAGTAAAAAGAGATGGTCCGGTAAGAAGAACTGCTTCAGTAAGAAGGATGTTCCGGTAAGAAGAACTGCTTTAGTAAGAAGGATGTACCGTTAGAAGAACTGCTTCAGTAAGAAGAGATGCTCCGTTAGAAGAGCTGCTTCAGTAAGAACGATGTTCCGTTAGAATAACTGCTTCAGTAAAAAGAGATAATCCGTTAGAAGAGCTGTTTCAGTAAGAAGAGATGGTTCGGTAAGAAGAGCCGCTTCAGTAAGAAGGGATGGTCCGGTAAGAAGAGCTGCTACAGTAGGAATGATGTTCCGTTACAAGAACTGCTTCAGTAAGAAGAGATGCTCCGTTAGCAGAGCTGCTTCAGTAAGAAGGATGTTCCGTTAGAAGAGCTGCTTCAGTAAAAATAGATGCTCCGTTAGCAGAGCTGCTTCAGTAAGAAGGATGTTCCGTTAGAAGAACTGCTTCAGTAAAAAGAGATGATCCGTTAGAAGAGCTGCTTCAGTAAGAAGAGATGGTCCAGTAAGAAGAGGTGCTCCGGTAAGAAAAACTGTTTCAGTAAGAACGATGTTCCGTTAGAAGAACTGCTTCAGTAAGAAGAGATACTCCGGTAAAAAAAACTGCTTCAGTAAGAAGAGATGCTCCGTTAGAAGAGCTGCTTCAGTATGAAGGATGTTCTGTTAGAAGAGCTGCCTCGGTATGAAGGTTGTTCCGTTAGAAGAGCTGCTACAGTAAGAAGGGATGCTCCGTTAAAAGAGCTGCTTCAATAAGAAGAGATGCTCCGTTAAAAGAGGTGCTTCAGTAAGAAGAGATGCTCCGTTAAAAGATCTGCTTCAGTAAGAAGAGATGCTCCGTTAGAAGAGCTGCTTCAGTAAGAAGAGATGCTCCGTTAGAAGAGCTGCTTCAGTAAGAAGAGATGCTCCGTTAGAAGAGCTGCTTCAGTAAGAAGAGATGCTCCGTTAAAAGATCTGCTTCAGTAAGAAGAGATGCTCCGTTAGAAGAGCTGCTTCAGTAAGCAGAGATGCTCCGTTAGAAGAGCTGCTTCAGTAAGAAGAGATGCTCCGTTAAAAGATCGGCTCCGTTAGAAGAGCTGCTTCAGTAAGAAGAGATGCTCCGTTAGAAGAGCTGCTTCAGTAAGAAGAGATGCTCCGTTAAAAGATCTGCTTCAGTAAGAAGAGATGCTCCGTTAGAAGAGCTGCTTCAGTAAGAAGAGATGCTCCGTTAGAAGAGCTGCTTCAGTAAGAAGAAATGCTCCGTTAAAAGATCTGCTCGGTTAGAAGAGCTGCTTCAGTAAGAAGAGATGCTCCGTTAGAAGAGCTGCTTCAGTAAGAAGAGATGCTCCGTTAAAAGATCTGATTCAGTAAGAAGAGATGCTCCGTTAGAAGAGCTTCTTCAGTAAGAAGAGATGCTCCGTTAGAAGAGCTGCTTCAGTAAGAAGAGATGCTCCGTTAAAAGATCTGCTTCAGTAAGAAGAGATGCTCCGTTAGAAGAGCTGCTTCAGTAAGAAGAGATGCTCCGTTAGAAGAGCTGCTTCAGTAAGAAGAGATGCTCCGTTAAAAGATCTGCTTCAGTAAGAAGAGATGCTCCGTTAGAAGAGCTGCTTCAGTAAGAAGAGATGCTCCGTTAGAAGAGCTGCTTCAGTAAGAAAAGATGCTCCGTTAGAAGAGCTGCTTCAGTAAGAAGAGATGCTCCGTTAGAAGAGCTACTTTAGTAAGCAGAGATGCTCCGTTAGAAGAGCTGCTTCACTAAGAAGGCTGTTCCTGCTAGTAATGATGCTCGGGCAAGAAATGATGCTACGGTAATTCATGATGTTCCGTTAGAAGAGCTGTTTCAGTAAGAAGAGATGCTCTGTTAGAAGAACTGTTTCAGTAAGAAGAGATGTTCCGGCTACTAATGATGATCCGGTACGAAGAACTGCTTCAGTAAGAAGAGATGTTCCGGTTAGTAATGATGATCCGGTAAGAAGAGTTGGTTCAGTAAGAAGAGATGTTCCTGGTAGCAAGTAATGATGTTCCGATAAGAAAAGAGGTGCTAAGATGAGTCACCTGTTCTTCCAATTGCCAGATCTGCTTTTAGAAATGGAATTTTTTTGTTATTTCTATCTTCACTGAAATCGTTTTACTTGCACAGCCAGAATCTGGATCCAATACGAGGAGTTCTGTTACAAGGAGCATCATTTTCTCTCGTGGCCTTAGTCCTAGTGAGATTCTTTTAATTGCTGAAATTTATTACTGCAATAATAAATCTCAGACCGCTGAAACAGTTATTTTTTATAGTGTTATTACTTTAAGGCGATTATTAAGTTGAACTATTACCATCTAAAAAGCATAAGGATCGTGATACAAGATTAAAATAAAGACATCGGAGAGATAGGGGAGGATCATAAGGTCTTACCATCTAAAAAGCATAAGGATCGTGATACAAGATTAATATAAAGACATCGGAGAGATAGGGGAGGATCATAAGGTCTTACCATCTAAAAAGCATAAGGATCGTGATACAAGATTAAAATGAAGACATCGGAGAGATAGGGGAGGATCATAAGGTCTTACCATCTAAAAAGCATAAGGATCGTGATACAAGATTAAAATAAAGACATCGGAGAGATAGGGGAGGATCATAAGGTCTTACCATCTAAAAAGCATAAGGATCGTGATACAAGATTAAAATAAAGACATCGGAGAGATAGGGGAGGATCATAAGGTCTTACCATCTAAAAAGCATAAGGATCGTGATACAAGATTAAAATAAAGACATCGGAGAGATAGGGGAGGATCATAAGGTCTTACCATCTAAAAAGCATAAGGATCGTGATACAAGATTAAAATAAAGACATCGGAGAGATAGGGGAGGATCATAAGGTCTTACCATCTAAAAAGCATAAGGATCGTGATACAAGATTAAAATAAAGACATCGGAGAGATAGGGGAGGATCATAAGGTCTTACCATCTAAAAAGCATAAGGATCGTGATACAAGATTAAAATAAAGACATCGGAGAGATAGGGGAGGATCATAAGGTCTTACCATCTAAAAAGCATAAGGATCGTGATACAAGATTAAAATAAAGACATCGGAGAGATAGGGGAGGATCGTAAGGTCTTACCATCTAAAAAGCATAAGGATCGTGATACAAGATTAAAATAAAGACATCGGAGAGATAGGGGAGGATCATAAGGTCTTACCATCTAAAAAGCATAAGGATCGTGATACAAGATTAATATAAAGACATCGGAGAGATAGGGGAGGATCATAAGGTCTTACCATCTAAAAAGCATAAGGATCGTGATACAAGATTAAAATGAAGACATCGGAGAGATAGGGGAGGATCATAAGGTCTTACCATCTAAAAAGCATAAGGATCGTGATACAAGATTAAAATAAAGACATCGGAGAGATAGGGGAGGATCATAAGGTCTTACCATCTAAAAAGCATAAGGATCGTGATACAAGATTAAAAGAAAGATATCGGAGAGATAGGGGAGGATCATAAGGTCTTACCATCTAAAAAGCATAAGGATCGTGATACAAGATTAAAATAAAGACATCGGAGAGATAGGGGAGGATCATAAGGTCTTACCATCTAAAAAGCATAAGGATCGTGATACAAGATTAAAATAAAGACATCGGAGAGATAGGGGAGGATCATAAGGTCTTACCATCTAAAAAGCATAAGGATCGTGATACAAGATTAAAATAAAGACATCGGAGAGATAGGGGAGGATCATAAGGTCTTACCATCTAAAAAGCATAAGGATCGTGATACAAGATTAAAATAAAGACATCGGAGAGATAGGGGAGGATCATAAGGTCGCATATTAGAAGTTAACTTACTCCCCAACGAGGTCGTAAGGGTTGTTTATCCAATGTGTAGGTGGTGGGATAGGAAGAGAAAAATGGAATAGGAGAACAGGGCTAAGAAAGGCGTGTGGTAGTCCTCTGGTAACGTTTGTGGGAAAGGTCACATAGACAAAGTAGAGCTATTCTCTACCGGGGTCATACAGGGGGTTTCGTCCGATAACCGATGAAATTTTAAAACCTCCATGCAATAATTTAATGTTAACACTATTCCAAATCAATTGCTCTGACGTTTCAACAAAATTTAAGTGATGGATTATTCAAATAGTTTTAACATTTTTTGTTGACATTTTTATAATTTTCTGACATTGTGTGACTGAGTAACCTATTTCGGAGAGTTTTTGTTTGTTTTTGTAATTATATCTTTATTTCATCATGGTCTCTCTTAGTTTTCGTATTCTATTAGATCTATGCTTTTGTTTATGTTATTACTTCTCATAAAACTTTCACTTCACTTTATGCTTAATATTTGAACTCAAAACTGCATATATATTTTTTTACTACAAAGATTATTTACACTGTTTGAATCAATGTTAAACCTAAGCTGAAATAAATACTTAACTTATACCAACTTAACAAAACGTATTATCCCTGGAATATAATCGCAGAGCAATGTTTGTTCGTTTGCTTGATGTAGCAGGACGGACTGCAAAGTTCCATCCTGCACGCGACAAGATCGGGGGACGCTGCTAATCCCAATCAGACCAATCAATATTTAATTACAGTAATAAAAGTTTAATCCCAAGAGGAAGCGACTTCCGCCGGAAATCCTGTGCCCGGCTATTCATAGCGTCTGTCTGTCCTGCTTGGCGTTGACAATGCACAAACACGGGATGCGCGTCATTACAAATTCATCCAGCGTCTCGCAGCGCCGATTTCAATAGTTTCAACCGAATGTAATTACAATTTTGTGAAGCGAATATTCTTATTTGCACAGCACACGCTTAGAGAAAATCCTGTTGTGTTCTCAAACGACAGATTTCTTCTATCAGCTGATTTTCACCATTCAACACATGATTTCATACAACAGCTGTTTTTTTTTAGAGGTTATGTTTACATATTTTATTAAACGAATTTTTATACATTTTATGTATCACATTCGATTCGTTCAAGTATTCGCAAAGTATTTGCCAAATATTCAATAGAAGGCTTAGACGTTTATTAAAAATACTCATTAATTTATTTAAACAAAATAGACATTATTAAAAAAGCTATATTTATAAATAAATTAAATGTAAACAAATATAGATTTAAATTCATTAAAATATATTGTTTTGTGCGGTTCTTATAAGATTTGATTCTTCTTGTGAAGTAATCAAAATCTACGATATTTATCAATTATGTTTATGTATTTTTTGTTTTAAAATAACTCGTTAAAGTTTTTATAAATGGTAGAATAAATATATTTCACTAATAATAAGAATCTAGGGAAAAGTTATGTATTTTCCAAATTATTACCTTCACTTCCACTACAAGGTCTTACCATACTGGACTTCACAATATGTAGAGATAAACTTTTAATTAATTTAATAGACTTAGAAAGATTTAAAATTAAAACAAAACTTTGTGAATGAATGTTCTTCCCAAACAACGCTGATGGAATGTTTCGAACATAGCTACAAGAGAAGAAATCGTCTTGCAAAACTAAAATCGAATTGAACGCTACGAGTGGAAAGAGTTAGTGGTGAATAGGAGATACATACTGGCAACTGAGACACTGTTAACCGGTGTCCTCCAGTCTGAGGAGCACCTTCTTCATTCCGATTGGCAGCAGATAAGACGCTGCCAACGCCATGTCATAATTTTCCGCTAGTCGCATCCCCAGGAAATAATTGCATCCTACGCTTTCCCTTAGTAATTCTACCTAACTTACTTGCCCTTCTTTGTACAAGAAGGTAGAGACCATTTAATGCCCCCTTTAAAGAGTAAGTCGACTTCACAAGGGATGCCATGACTCTCTGCCGTGAGGGTTACCCCTCTACCTTAAATTTCGTATCATCATAGTTCTCTCCTATCCTTCGTAAGAGATAACAGACGTAGCATCAGATCGCCGTAAAACCTACTTGTCCTGGTTTATTCTTCCTTGTAGACTTGGAGCGTAGCAAGTAGCGAGCGATCCACCCTGATCCTTCTCCATCAACCATGTCTCATCTAACGCTATCTATAATCATTCAATTCCTTCAATTAGCTCACACTCTCCTGATGTATATCTTGTACAAAATTTCAATCGCTAATAAAATACTGTACTTTTTATTCATCCAATCAAGTTCAAATATATTTCTTTTGGATGACAATTGATGTTAATACCGTTTTTTCAAATATTTATTCAATAAATAAATTATAAACATTTGGAGCGTCTAGGTCGGATTCGAACTGAGTATCTTCATGTTCAAGATCTAGCACTTTGGCACTGAGTCAAATTTCCCATAACTAGAAATGTACCTACTACTCAAATATGTATATGAATTTTTCTTTTGCCCCTATCTTGTTGTCGTCTAAACCTTCACTCAACCTTAAATTGTTGCCATGGTTACCACACAATATCATAAATAATGCTCTAGGATTAAAAATGAATGAAAAGAATAGAATTAACAAACAAAGGGATTAACGGTATCGAACCTTGATTCACAAATGGATAATCCGAAAGGAAAGCGAAAAGAAACTACAAGACAATGCAAGCGACGAAAAAAGCGTATAAATAGTAACAAACAAAAATAACAGTTAAGCAGATGAAAATTGTAAATTGCAAGAATATTCCCTTTATATGTATACATATTTATATTAATTGTAATTATGAAATAAAAATAAAATAAAATAAAAATTTTCTTTGTTTATTTAAGTAGGAATCGAGTTAGAATTTTTTTCATATTACAGTACTTGTAACTTATTACAGTACAGTACAGTACTTATTACAGCACACCATTCCCACGGAAAAATAACTAACTTTTTGGCAACCTATAACTGTTATAATTTATCACCTTACATTCTATCGTTGTAACGAAGAAATGTCACTTTGTGACTTGACAGAGAGTAATTCCTCAATCAGTGAACCGTTCATCAGTTCTAAAATATGTAACTGGTATTTATACTGTTCCTCCTGTTCAAATCACGAGTACTGACTGCCAGCTTCCCCTTTGCCACCTTTACATTCCACATTCTTTCAACTCTTCTCTAATGCCAGTATCACAGAAACGTACTGACGATAAAGATGAACGCCTACAGACAAACTAGTTTCATTGACGGGACCAATGCACAGCACGCTGACCGGAAATATTTTAATTTTGTTTAATTGGCGCTAGAGAGGATCGCGCTAGAAGCAAGGAAGCAGAGCATCTGTCGGCAGGTGGCCTCCCCTCCCCTACACGTGCCCTCCCTTACCTGAACCTCTCTTGCCTCCTTACTCAAACGGAATGACCGAGCATATTGTAATAGAAAATAAACGCCGGATAAAGACCGAAACATGGGCTGCCAGTATCAATTTACCGTAACAGACCGTCAGTGTGTTTTTACATACATTTGCCCTTTGCCGTGCAACCGTTTGTGATAAAATTTACGATAAACTTGTGCCACTTAGCCTACACCAAACAATACGAGCTTTGGCTCTACGCGAAAAGCAGTTTCTGTTTATAGATTGGCGACACAGCTACCAGGGTTCACGATTTGTTGTTTTATAATTCGTAAACGTTAATTACTTACTATTTCATACACTTGCGAACAAACATTTCCTAGCACTCTAGTACCTACTTTGTATTGTCACCGTTGTAGTTTTAATGTACGTGTGGTAATTTTTCTAAATTTACTAGGCTATATTCATCCAGCTTGACCATCAAACGTCCTCCATACTCTTTTCCTAACCGTAAATTCCTGTTAAAACACAAAAATGTTTTTTTTTACCCATTCCTTTGTTTTTTCGATTCCTCCTCGCAACGCCTCTTAGAATACGTCTGTAGCTACAATTCCGAATTACAAATATACATTTTAACAGTTTTAATTTGTATTTCTTTGATATTTTTCATGACTTTATCCTTTTCCGCTTCTAAATCTCCGAGTAGAGTGTAGACATCTCTCTTTATCCAGTGTAAGTTGCTACGTCAGGCAAGCTCTCTGCCCACGCAGTCTAAGAACCAGAGGCTAATTACGTCTGTCATTAACCCTCCTCGAATAAATCTAATCGACCCTTCGACTTATAATAAGTAGCACCTGTTTGCAACCCGATATAGATCGGTCTACCTTAATTAAGTGATGCTACACATGTAGGCCTAATGCTCGCTCTCTATATCCTCTACCGTGAGTTTTATGGTACTACCCTAACCCTATCTGCGTATATTTACAATCCTCTCCTATCCTTTTTGGTCAAAATTACAAAAGGAATGTTTCGCTCTATGATGACAATGAATATGTTAAAATGTAGCCGCGTCTTTAGGACGTGGATAAAGTGCAAGTCACCGGAATGCGACTGTCTGAGGTGTCTGTGTCGCTTTTTTCTTGAAGTATAACACTGTTTATCTTTGTTTTTTCTGGTTATGTTTCTAATAATTACATTCATATAAAAAAATGACTGTGATGAACGTTTATCGGAATTTTAAAAAAGAAACTGGTAATATTTAGCAAAGTACTAGCTCACTTCGATTTTTCTCGATTCACGTAACTTATATGTCACTAAAAATATATATTACAAACAAAAAAGTGATTTTAAGATTCACTGAACATAAATAGTGATTAAAGCTTACATTAATTGCCATCTTGGTGACGTAACCTCATTCTTAACCAAAATTGTTTTAAGTCAATTTCTACTTAGGTCAATAAAAAAATAAAAAAATTATTTAAGTATAGTTTTATTAAATAATTAGAGTTAATATGAATAAAGTAACACAAGCTATACGTAAAAACAGCTGTTCAACCACATAACCTATAACATAAAATCAGCTGCTTCATGAAATCATATGTTATCAGTTATTTTAATCTAAAGGAACGAAATAACTGTATTGCATAATTTATCCTTTATGTGAAAAGTTTTTCTCCCACTTAAAACTAAAATTAATTTATTAAAATTTAAATAAAGAATTGATATCTGAAAAATTCTGTATTAACATAAAGTGTAATCCATTACAAGTTTAAAAAAATGTATTTGAACTTGAGCGGATGAATAAAAAGTATTTTATTAACGATTGAATATTTGAACAAGAAATATAAAGGGGAGTGGGAGCTAATAGAAGGAATTGAAAAATTCACTCCTTTATCAAGTAATTCTTCATGAATTACCTCATGCAGGTTTGTTAAATTTATTTTAATTAGTATATTTTGATTTAAAAAAACTAACATAAAAATTTTCTGTATCAAACAAACAACAATTACATGAACAACTTTCTCTTTCTTCAAACAGCACCTCAAGATACAATTGCAGATAAATAACAATGATAAGCTTGATTTGTGTATTTTTGTAACCATTCAACGGATACTCTGTACATATAGGATAGCTATTTAGAAGTGCAGGAAATATAAGGGTGCGCTTTACCATGAAACTGAGTTTAGCCAGTAGAATGTAGGCCTATTGTTGAAATTGAGTTCTCCAACCATGAAACTGAGTTTAGCCAGTAGAATGTAGGCCTATTGTTGAAATTGAGTTCTCCAAGTTCAGTGTTACCATTGAGTAAACCTATAAGTTTCTATAACCAATCGTACCATCGGACACTTTGAAATAATATATTTTATTGAAATATAAAACAGTGCTTTGTTTCAAATAAATATTCAGCAATGTTTCAAGTGTATTGGAACATTGAGGTTATGTTTGCATTTTTCATATCTTAACCAAACAGTGACACTTAAAATGACTTGTTTCTTGATTAGATTGTACATTTTAGTACATTTATTAAAAAGAAAAGATCGGCATAAGCTAAAAGTTAGCCAAACGTTACTCAGACTGATGGATTAAAGCTAAATTCCATAATCATATCGATTTTTTATTTAAAATATTAAAGAGTTGCTTAGCTACAAACGCTTGCTCGAAGGAAAATACGAATGTATACAAATTTATAATAACATTTATTATTGGGAAAAATAACCGTTCCTTAAAAGGAAACAGTTCCTTCATAATTAACAGTTCCTTTAAAGATAATACTGGCATTTGATATAATGGATATAATAAATAGAAGTATCGCCATACTGAAAATTATCACAGTATATTTTTGATTTCTTATCGTTAATATTATTTTAAGGATAACTACATTAGGTAACCGTTCCTCCAAAGATAACCGTTCCATCATAGTTAATGTTGGAAATTGAATAAATAAATAAAAGTACCTCCATACTGAAAATTATCACAGAATATTTTTTATTTCTTATAGTTAATATTATTTTAAAGATAACTACATTAGGTAACCGTTCCTCCAAAGATAACCGTTCCATCATAGTTAATGTTGGTAATTGAATAAATAAATAAAAGTACCTCCATACTGAAAATTATCACAGAATATTTTTTATTTCTTATAGTTAATATTATTTTAAAGATAACTACATTAGGTAACCGTTCTTCCAAAGATAACCGTTCCTTCAAAATGTCGGTAATTGAATAAATAAATAAAAGTGCCATCATACTGAAAATTATCACAGACTATTTTTGATTTCTTATCGTTAATATTATTTTAAAGATAACTACATTAGGTAACCGTTCCTCCAAAGATAACCGTTCCTTCAAAGTTAATTTCGGTAATTGAATAAATAAATAAAAGTACCATCATACTGAAAATTATCACAGAATATTTTTGATTTCTTACCCTTAGCATTACCTGCAGGACCACTACATTGGCCGCTATATAAAATTAAAATACATGTATCGGACACTTGCATGCAAATCTTGCCCCGGCTATTATTAACTTAACCGGCGGTTAAAATAAACTGCGATTAGCTAAACTCTGATTAATGTGCCGCCCGGGGGAACGGAATTTGGGAATTGCCTGTCTCAAGGTCATGGCGCGCGTCTCGAGGGTATCCCAGCAATTACTATTGGCGAAGGGAAACGTTTACACCGTATGTTTATCCAGTTCATCAAAATCGGTTCAGCGGTTTGTGACGTAAGCGAATGCAATGCAATAAGCTACGCCCAGTCACAGTATAGAGTAGCAGGCTATGAACTGTTTTGGAGTTTTCTCAGTTAGTGAAACAAATCAAGAAACTTCTCATAAGAATAGAGCTGTCTCAGCACTGTGTAAACCGAAAGGTTTGGCGGTTTTTTGTAAAATTGCAGTTTGTCTAAATGAAAATTAGACATTTGCTTTAGGGCCTTTCTTATCTGGGATACCTTTAACCTGACTTCCTAAATAAATCCTTATATTTAATGTTTATTAAGTACTCTTTAAATCTGTAATGGATTTAAATTCAAAGAAATTTAATTCACTCATTTTATCAACTTCTGTCTAGTTTTAAGAGTTAGAGGAGCATAAATATTTAATTTTTACACTTTTGGCTTGGAGATATAACTCAAGTCCCAGTTTCATCGGAATAGCCAAGTCCCCTCCAGTTACAAGTTCAGTCCCGGTTCCATCGGTTTAGCCAAATCCCCTCCAGTTACAAGTCCAGTCCCGGTCCATTGGAATAGCCAAGTCCCCTCCAGTTAAAAATTCAGTCCCGGTTCCATCGAAATAGCCAAGTCCCCTCCAGATACAAGTCCACTCCCGGTTCCATCGGAATAGCCTAGTTCCCTCCAGTTACAAGTTCAATCCCGGTTCCATCGGTTTAGCCAAATCCCCTCCAGTTACAAGTCCAGTCCCGGTCCATTGGAATAGCCAAGTCCCCTCCAGTTAAAAATTCAGTCCCGGTTCCATCGAAATAGCCAAGTCCCCTCCAGATACAAGTCCACTCCCGGTTCCATCGGAATAGCCTAGTTCCCTCCAGTTACAAGTTCAATCCCGGTTCCATCGGTTTAGCCAAATCCCCTCCAGTTACAAGTCCAGTCCCGGTCCATTGGAATAGCCAAGTCCCCTCCAGTTAAAAATTCAGTCCCGGTTCCATCGAAATAGCCAAGTCCCCTCCAGATACAAGTCCACTCCCGGTTCCATCGGAATAGCCTAGTTCCCTCCAGTTACAAGTTCAGCTTCGGTTCCATCGGAATAGCCAAGTTCCCTCCAGTTACAAGTCCCCACAGACAAGGAATTTGTTTCATTTTCATTCCGTGAAGATTGAAAAATACAGAATAAAAATTTATTTTATAAATAAGATACTTAAAAAGTATAGTTTAATACAGCAGCCACAATTCGGAATTTTTAAACGCAATACATGTATTTTGTATAAGCGAATTTATACATTTCCCGAAACACTTACGTACTAGCCAACGTCCACCTCTGAGAGTTCTGTCATTCGGCGACGAGCTGGCCTCTAAAGATGTACATACAGCAGAAACCAGACTGCCTCCCGTTGTCTTCAAACGCAACTAATTTTAATTTTCTAACAAGTGCTGATCTTATTTTTCTGCCAAGGCCTTCTCGGCCTCTGCCAATGGTGTGTACTACAAAGACCAAACAATGCCAACCGACTGATATATTAAAATTTACCGCGCGTTAAATTCATCATCTGAACGCCATATGTTGTATCACAGATATTCGTCACTCACGAATAGAGAGATACCCAAACGCGATTACCGATTTCAATGAAATTTATTTGAAACTAAACGCCAGGTTGTGTCACGCGCTGCCAGGACCACCTGTCGGTCTGTCCAGCTGCCCAGTTCTCTTCATTAGAATTCCTCAGTAGACCCTCTGCCTAGCCGACATACTTTACAGAAACTATAAAAACAGACTCGTTTGGTTTCGGGTATGTTCGGAAAGGCTCGGATATTGTTTCCAAGCACTGAGTAAACCCTCATTATTATTACACGTTTTTACGTAACTCGTTCGAAGATCAAATCTTGAACTAGATTTTTTGCCTATTTCAGCTCTAACCAAAGTCGAATTCAGTGAAAAGTTTGCATATCTTCCGAACAAAATACTTGAATAATTCTTAAACATATATTAATTAATGTTATTATATAATATTAATAGTAATAACTAACTATAAATTAATAAATCGTATCTTCGACGACAATACATGATGTATACCTCCAATGTTAGAATGATGTGTGGAGACTTGAACGAAAGAGTAGAACAGGGTTTCTACATAAAATGCTAGATCATTAAAGGGCCTGTATTAAACACGATAAAGGACGTATCGTTTTAAAATGAAATTTTTCAGCGATACCACGTTTTCAACCACAGCATGTTGAATTTTTATTAGCTAGAAATTTTGCTGTAACTCTTTTTAAAAACAACCAATACTTTCATATGGATCTTTTAAAATAAGCTACTATATTATTTTGAACTTTTTTTTTAAAAACAAGTAATACAATTTTTTTTTTTAAAGTCAATTTCTACATAAGTAAAAATATTTTAGTTTTCATTTTATCTTATAACTACAATTAATATAAATGTGTATATACATGTCAGAATAATAATATTAAGTGCCCAAATAGAAAGCAAATTTCCTGGTAATTTTCCATTTTCCTTTCTCCGTATTGGTGCTGGACTATTATTGTTGTGTTACTATCTATATATGCTTTCTTTTTTTGTAGCTTGAATTGTGTTGTAGTTTCTTTTCGCGTTCTCTTCGAAATGTCTGTTTGTGAAGCAAAGTCCGGTACGGTTAGAACAGGTTGTTTATTTATTTAATTCTATTAATCCAAAATTTAAACCCTTGAGCATTATTTATGATATTATGTGGTAACCATGGTACCAATTTAAGGTTGTACAATAAAGGTTTCGACGACAACCAGATGGGAGAAAAATAAAAATTCATATACATCTTTGAGATACTCAGTTCGAATCCGACCTATACCAGCAAAATCTTTATAATTTAATTTTTGAATAAATATTTGAAAAAAATGTGTTAGCATCAATTGTCATCCCCTATAGGTTTAAAAAAATGTATTTGAACTTGAGTGGATAAAAAACCGTATTTTCTTAAACGATTGAAAATTTATCAAGATATATGTCAGGAGAGTGTGAGCTAATAGAAGGAATATAAAAACGACTGAATATCGAGCAGCATTCAAATAAAATATTTAATCTATTTTACTGGATTTTTTTTCAATGTAGCCTACTCACTTTAATATCGAAGGTAAATCCCAAGATGTTAATTTTTGTCCCTTATGCTAGCAAAATTTACAAGATTTTAAATACAGTCATTTTATAACAAGTGCAATACGAGTTGCAGTTTCTTTTCACCTCCTTTCGCATTGTCCGTTTGTGAAGCAAGATTCGATACCATTAATCCAGTTTGTTTGTTTATTTTGATTCTTTTCATTCATTTTTAATCCTAGAGCAATATTTGTCATATTGTCTGGTAACCATGGCAACGATTTAAGGTTGTACAATGGAGGTTTCGACGACAACAAAATGGGACCAAAAGAAAAATTCATATACGTCTTTGAGAAATACATTTCTAGCTATGGGAAAGTTTGCCGAGTGCCAAAACGATAGATTTTAAACATGAAGATATTCAGTTCGAATCCAACCTAGACCCTTTTAATTCTTATAAGTTAATAATTGAATAAATAAAAACACACACAAAACTCACAAATTAATCATTTATTGACTCATGCGCTTTTCAATGACAAAACCACCATCATCAGTGAGTGTTATTACTACAAACTCTAACTTACAACTGAGTGAGTGTTAACTCACTGATGGTGTAACTATATGAAGCAACTGTGGCGTAATGTTTATTTTTAAATAAATAAAACCTCTAAACCACAAATAAAATTTTATTTAAACCTTATGTACATTTCGATTCCACAGCAATCATCTTCAGAGGTATTTAAAAAATACAGTTTGTTTGTATTCAGAGTTGTATTTTTTAAATACCTCTGAAGATGATTGCTGTGCAATCGAAATGTACATAAGGTTTAAATAAAATTTTATTTGTGGTTTAGAGGTTTTATTTATTTATAAAAAAAAAAAAAAAAATTACTGATGGTGATTGCTTTGTCCTTAAAACGCGTATGAATCAATAAATGATTAATTTGTGAGTTTTGTGTATGTTTCTACTTGTTTTAACATAACCTCACAAGCTAAGCTCAAATATTATTTGTATTGAATAAATATTTGAAAACATTTTACTAACATCAATTGTCACCCAATGTAGGTTAAAAGATATGTGTTTGAACTTGATTGGATGAATTAAAAGTTATTTTATTAACGATTGAATATTTATGCAAGAATTATACCCTATTTCAGGAGAGTGTGAGGTAATGGAAGGAATTGAATAATAATAAGCAAGATTAATGTAAAAAGTTTTATTTCTAAAACCGATTTGAGAATTTAAATAAAATGTATACTAATGTACAACGCATATTTATAGTCCCACTCATGTTTAATTAAAGAAACGTAATAAAGTATAACGAGCTCATCACGCATGCGCCCTTCCCAAACAGAAGTGTGCGTGTGGTCTGCTCACCAAGGCGATCGGGCTACCCTTCCTTTTTATTAATATGTAGAGACTGGGCATTGCCTCACCATAGTATTTAGTGGCGTACGTATATCTTGAGATCATGGAATTAGTGAGGTAAAAAGCAATCGGAGGTATTGGAATTTGATGATCTTGGCAGAGCTATAACGGATTGAGGCCTCTGCTGTACTAAGGGCGCGGGTAGTTCCTTAGGTGACATTGCATACGTTGTTAGAATTTGGTAGCTTTTTTGTGGGCCGTTAGAAGCGTTTAAAAATCTAAATATGAAAGTTGTTAAAGAACGTTTAAGGTAATTTATCTAAATAAGCTTCTAATAGCTTCTGCGTCTACTTCGTTGTTTGGTGACCAGGTGGTTAAGCATTCCTCTATTCAAATACAATCCCTAAATTAATAAAGCAAATTATCTTTTTTTATAATAAAATACGCGACTCGTAAAGGCTAGACACGTTTCTATCAGTTAAAAACTATCACTATATACACATAGTTACTTTTACTTTAATTAGTTCAACTCTTACTGAAGAAACGTTTGGGTTATAAAGCACCACATGTTTCTCTAAATTTCTGACGGTTAGTTTGCTTCTTTTGTCTTCAGCACGTTTACCTAGTCCATTTCTTCCCAAGCTGCAAAGATTAATTTCGTACTAAACTCTTTACAAACATTTTTTAATACTTTCAATTCTAACATAAAATTAATTATTTCCAGTGTCCATATCACATATTCTACCATGTTTACCTAAAGTGATATTGTAATTTCTATTTTTCAACTCTTATTTTTTCTTAATTATTTGTTTTTTATTTTAAAAATATCTTATATATGATATTTTACTGTAGCAAATAGCTGCCTAATGCATGCCGTACTTTGTTAGATCTTATTGTAATTGTCGGGCAAAACCTAGAAGGAATTTAGGGTATAAGGGAAAGTAGCAAGGGGGATACAACCGTGTTATACCTCCAAGAAAAGGTTTTTAATTCTCAAAATAAAATTAATGGTTTATTATAAAATTTAGGATAGTTACTGGTCATGTGAACAGAAATTAGGATATTTTCAAGACAAATAAAATTATTACCATTTTTTGTCAAACGTTTTCTGTTTTGACATTTGTACACTGATTTTACGTCTATTTATGTTCATGTACAGACGTAAAAAAAATATAACGTAAAAAAAATAAATTTCTAAAGATTAGAGCTAATACTTCTCTAATAAGAATATCTAATTAAAAAAAAGAAATTAAAGCAATTATGTATGAAAGTAATGAAAATAAATTAATAAAAATAGCTGTAATTAATTACATAAGCCCGAGGCAGAATTAAGGCACAAAAGAAATAGCAAAGGAATGATATCTTTTAAAAATTTTTTTTGCTTAAATCACCTTGTGTATGCAGAAGTAGACACTATATTAATTGTGCTGCAAATAGGTCATAAACAGAAGTCTAAGAGTAAAAAAACTATTAACACCAGGTTCAAACAAAAAACTAAAATGTTTAAGTTATGACCATTCAAGTGTAACAACTGTATTAACACTCATGTTTTTACCGGTGTGGGCCTGGAATAAATGGGGAGCCTTTGCAAATACTCACGGGGACAAGCGGTAAAAGGGTATCTCACCGCGTGCCCACACGACCGAGCCACGTGTTTAAAGGATGCTCCTTTATCTTTGCTTTCTTTTACCATTCCCCTGCCCTTATGTCGCTGGATGACGGATTAGAAGGAAAAAGAATTGGTCTGAATACCCCCTGCTTCTCTTTGCCTGACCATGGTCGATAATGGTAAGGAAAGGTTTGTCATTAGGGTGGTGGAGCAGGCCACCAAAAGATTTTCATATTTTTTATGAAGTAAAATAAACTCAAATATTCAATGTTGGTTGGGGTTGAAACTAAATTTTAAAGCTCTAATTCACTAAATAAAGTGCTAAATAGGATGTAGGTTACAATTAACGTTTATGTACGGCCGACAGTTCTGAACATGTAAATAATGTTCCTGGTAACGAGGTAGGTGAACGGCGACGGCTGTGCATGCGCCTAATTAGGGCGCGCACAAAAAATACTTGCGAAAAAGTTTCCAGTGAAACAGTTTAGGCGCATCCAGGAGATACAAAATATAAAATAATTACCAAGATCGGGGTTGAGGTTAGGTGGAAGGGGACCAGATGCAATTAGCGCGCCCCGTTGGGTCCGGAAGCGCATTAACCTGGGGCACAATTCCGTCCTAATGAAAATTTGAAACGTCGCCCTTAGGTACGCAAAGTATATTTGTAACCGCTTACGGTTAATATACAAGGCTTTGCGCACGTGTTGAACAGATTCGGTGGAACGCTTTAAGCGTGTTTGCGAGTCACTATAGATACACTACAGATAATGTATTTTTTTCTGTGGTTGGTCCCACTGAAAAATTAAGGAAATTATTTTCACAAATAAAACTAGTTTCATTTCTTTTATTTTGTCGTCAGACTTATGTGGTAACAGGATTCTCTTTTGACCCTTTAAATATTTTTTGGTTTTCTCCTGTCTCATGAAGTGTGTGATTGATTTCATTTGTTAATTTTCACTAATCTGGTTCAATGCTGTTGCTTTAATTAAACAAACGTTCAGGCTTTAGGTTGATGTTTATATCATTAGTGTTTATACAAAAATGTCTTCACTTAATAAATTTTATCGCGAATTGGGTGAAAATTGAATGAGTCCTCATCTCAGTGTATGTTATTGCATTATAGAAAACAAAATGGAGGCGCGATCCTCGAGGTTTCAAGCTACGAGACGATTCCGGCAACTGGTCCTCTCAATCTTCCACCTGCTGTGAGAACAAGCTGCAAGAGCCCAAATCTCTCAGGTGTCTTACGAGGAACTCTAGTTGCCTTTATTTGACAGTTCTTATAATTTCCGGTTCTGCCCAGAGACTTGTCGTTGATGTCCAGAAGCTTCTATACCTACTCCTGAAGAAGCACATCTCAGATTTTGTGTTAAAGGACCTCCCCATCATAGAGCGACATTGCTGATACGCAGCTGCGCACAAGACACATATTGAATTAAGAATAAAACTGTAATTTTTCAAAACGTCATCCGTTTTGGTGAAGACCCTGCATGCATTCTCGAGTCTGTACTTGATTTCGTCGGAGTGGTCTCACTGCATTGTATATAAATCATGCTGCCTAGATAAGTAGTTTTCTTTTATAAGCTCTAATTCTGCCTTTTTAATGATAGTCTTCCTATAGCCTATCTTCCAAAGACAAGAATTCCCTGATCGAGTTTCTATATTTCTGACCATGAATTGAATAAAAATGGAGTTGCATAGACCCTTGGCGGACTCGTTGAGTCTCCATCGCCTCCGAGAGCATCCTCTCGAATGTGCGTCTGACGACTATATTTGTGTGATAAGACGTGTCTTCATATCGTCTGTTTATAGTGATTGTAAAATATGAAAAGGTTTCCTCGTACATCGTCGAATGTTTTCTAATGATCTTATAGAAATGTAACAATGATTCCTGGTGATCATTTTCTGCTTTATTATAATTAGCATGCCTACATCAACGCTTTTGAAATAAAGCTTTTTGCAAAGCGTCGCAATATTTTCAATGCTATTTCACAAGACCTGTATTTTTTTGGTTTTATTTCATTTTATTTATTTGTGGCTTTCACAATTTGTTTAAAACTCCACTTTCCATTGAATTTGCACAACAGTAATTACAGCCTGCCAAATGTTTCAAACAAACCAAGTAATTATTCAGCTAAATAGAGCTTAGCTAGTGAGAACAATTCATAACGGTAAAAATTAAAACAGTTTACTAGTCATTAATTTATTAAAACAAACACACTAGTTTCAACGACGATATCGCCTTCATCAATGTTTGGCTACTATTCACCGAGTAGTAATAAACCGCTTAATGCAATATATTACAAGTACAGACAAATTAAAATTAGAAAGGTATTCGCCATATAGCAGGACAGGAGAACATTTTAACGCGGCGTTGCCTTTCAGTTTACCATCTGCCTGGCAACGTTCACACCTGTCACCAGATGAAGGTCGACACTGACTAGTAGCGAAATGTCAAATACCACCAACATCTAAAATGGTGACGAATCCTCAAAGATTTTTTTCTACTTTGGTAGCAAAATACGTTACTAGTTTTAACTACACTCCAACTTCCTTCACAATATTTATAATCAGAGTTTCGTAAGTTAGGTTGAAAACTGACGAATTCTTCACTTGCATGTTCATGAAGCAATCGTATTCCAGTTCACGTCTGTTCGTCCTATTTCAGCAAAAAGCTCCTAATAAGCAACACCCACAACTGCCTGGTTGCACGGCTGCGGTCTACCTCAGTCTCCTGTACGTAACAACCATAACGTATCCGTCTTCGTGAGGGTTTCTCCGTTCCAGTCTTACTGGCAAACAGTTTGCATTTCCAAGCACCATCCATGAAATATGCCTTCGGTAAAATAAGTTGAAGTATTTCGTAGGCACACAGTGAAATTTTATAAGCACTATATTTTAAAAGTTTTAATTGTAAGCTATAATTTTAAAAGTATAGACGATGGAAGTGAGACTTGACGATTGTTATTTGAGGTACTGCAATAACAAAGTAACAGGTTACTGTAATTCTGTTATTGTAGACTAATAGTTTTTTTTCTTACTCACAGAGGGATACAAGGGCAGTAAATATTGTCAAAATAATTCAAACTAGGAAATGATAAACAACAATAACAATTTTAATTAAAATTAATACAAGTAAAATGTGTTTTTATCAAGTGCATTACAAGGCATGTTTTAAGAAGAGAACTTTTCAAGCTTCGGCAAAAAATATTCGATTTTCATTTTTTTGAAAATGTCCCGAACATATGTTTACAGTTTCAACAATATAGCATATTTCATTTGCTTTTTGAGAGACAAAGATTAGATGTGTTTTGATACGTTCGGCTATTTTCTGCTATAAAAAAATTCACAACATAATAGCTTTGGGATATTTGTAGCTATACATTTGAGTTCATTAAAATATTTTTTTTTGCGCGTTTTTTAATAATTCTAAGACGTAGGCTACTGTTTAAGCTTTGAGAATGACGTTATTCCGAAACGCGTCAACACAGAAAAATATTTTTATTTGAGGAAAGGCAGAAAAATGTACTTAAATGTGAATAATGTAATGTAAATTTATATAACATATTGTACACCTCTATTATCACTTTTAACGATACATTGTTAAAGGCTGATCACAACAATGGGATGTGAATAACTAATTGTAAAAGCCAGAAATCGAAGGACTTCAGAATTCATAACTGGAACTATTGGCGTTGTTACAAAATAGTGAAAGAATTACAGCTCGTACAGCGCTCTCCTTATTATCTCTAAGGATCATGCAGTAACATCCGGTGGAATAAACGAAACATCCTGTTCTAAACATCATTCATGTAACGTCAGAGTAATATCAATGGCTTAGCTCATTAACCACGATTTTGGTTCTTTTTCATTCTGAAGATTTGGACAAATATCTCAAAGGTAACTGATTAGGGAGTATCAACCATGAGAAACATTGAAATTACGTATTAATTTTAGGTTTTCGGGAACATTGTTTCTTTCCCGTTGCAATTATATGTCTTTTTTTACAAAATGGTGAATATTTAGGTTCCTTATAATTTTTGTAATAATGTTTACCGATGAATATACGTGCCATAAACTAGAATATCTATAACATTATTTGCTCAAAGTGTTTCATTAATTTCACATATTGTTATTTTCAAGAACTCCGAACACCGTCAACAGATGAAGCAGCGCCTTTTTGTTTTAACAAAAGCTCTTGATAATATCGAAATGTTAAACATATTAAAAGCTTCAAGCAATTAATTTTAGATATAATCTTTTTTATGAAATGTAGGTGCATTGATAAATTATTATTTCACAAGAAAGCGCCATCTACAAATCATGTACGCATCGTTATTAGCTAGTTAACCTCTTAGGTGACAACGTAAAACTGTACAGTGTTTTTTTTTTATTACTCAACAGGTAAACTAGCACTCTTTGATACTGACAATGAAGGTAGACGGGAGCTTCGAGTAGTATTGCTTAAAAATATTCTTATTATGAAATGATTATACGAATAAAACTAAAACAGGAAAAATTCACACAGATGTACACACACATATGTATATAATTACACACATATCGCCCAATATATATGTACGTATAACACTTCCAAAAGACATCCATTATTTCTTGAAGGGGTTTTAGAGGCGACACTGAAACCCAAAATGATTTTACGACAAAACGTACAATGACTGATTGTGTTACATCTTTCTTTAAAAAAATCTTCTAATATTTCTAATTCACATTAATGGGAAATACTTTAGTTTTAAATTTCGAGGGCGCAATAAAATCAGATATCAGCTTTTAGCATCTTTAATATTGGCTTTCCGTGACGACTGGGTCCCGTTTAGTATTTATGTCGTATTTCGTTTTTGTCAATCTTAATGTTTTACGTCCACCCGCGTCTCAAAACTCATAATCATCATTTTTGAATGTTAAAGACATGCCCACTCTCAGTCGCACAGTAACAGCGTTCGGAGGACCAAATGATTTATTTCATTACATCCAATGAAGCGGAGAGGGTAAATGTCTCCAGATAGCTTAGAAATCGCAAATTATTCATGCACTTAATTATTTAAATGTATAATGGATGCCCGCCTGGGGATTTATCAAGGGTAGAACTAAATTAAGCATATATTGCCCTCGGTTTGTCTGTCTAAAGCAGAAGAAATAGCAGTTCAATTTCTGTTTCAGCCTCAATTAAGTTTAAAACATAATTTTTAATACAGAATAATTAAAGCTGCTTGTTGTAATCAACTTAATTCCACTGATTAAACTTTAAGTTTCTATTCCGTAAGTAAGTGAATACTTTAGAACTTAATGCTCAAGAGTAGAGTGTCAGCAACGATTGTTTCGAAACGCGTCAGCCAGTAAGGTCAAAGTTTAAGGCTAGAATTTACTTAGTTAGGCAATAATTATTTAAAGAATAATTAATTCTTCTCCAAGTTGTCATAAAGAATAGGTTCCTACGTAAACGTTTATTGAACGATAGTGGCAAATAGAGTTTAAACGAAGGTAAGGATGTAGTGGTTAAGGTGAACTATACGTAGAGTTAAAGTAAAGGTATGACTGGCTTTAGATAGGCAACACAAACCTAAGCAACGCTTGGATATTTAGACACTCTCTGAGAAGAACCTTGTGAAGACACTACGCCATCAACGATGGCATACATCGTGTTTATAAGTTAAAGTTACATAGGGCCTACAACTAACACGTTATTGTATTATGTTGAAGTGTTTGTTTATAAAGGAAGAATCCATTTAATTTATTTGTAAACTTGCGCTGATCAACTGCATAAACCGTCCATGGTGCCCCTTGAATCTCTGTGGCGACACTGGGTCTCTGTCACTTCTTAACGCCTCTCACCCCTTCTTGGCTTTCCTTGACTCTTCATGGTGCCCCTTGACGCGTCTCTTTCTTGCTTCCTAAATTTCCTCGGTAATTCTTAACTTTCCTTGCCCTCCATGTAACGCCTAGGCTTCATTTTTTGCTGTTCACCGCTTCTTAACTCTGCATGATTTCTTTCTTAGCGTCCTTTGTTGCTAGTCGTCTTCCCTTCCTGCTCTATTGTACTCCCTTTGCTCTCCTTGTACTCAAAGTCTTTCTCCATTTCCCGTTATGGCCTCTGTTTAGAAATTAGTTCAGACAATCTTTAGTTTAGAATACTCATACATGTTTCTCCTTTCTCAAAACTCGCAATCTTTTGTGGACATATACTGTAACAGAGAGCAATGTCACTGAATTTATCTCTGTATCTAAAGTAACAATCAAGAGATATTTAAGTTTGCGAAAACCGTAGCTTTCTATATTTGACTATTTTTAATTTCTTAACGATTTTTATTTTTAATCGTAGTTACAAATATTAAGAGTATTCTATGCGTCCTATGTTGTTGCTCTTATATAGTTCTTCTTTTTTAAAGACGTAAACTCAAAATTAACTGTAAGAGTGTGGCAGCACGTGTAAAAATATTCTACTGCAACGTTGTTAGGAGTTATTAAACCGGTCGACTTGGTTTTAGGGATTATGAAAGTATTTTTCTATTGATTTTTGCTAGTGAAATACATCGAAACAACGAGATCGTTGTAAATATGTTCATAAAAAAATGTGTAAGTAAATTCCGTTGGCCGTGGGCTACTGCCCGAGGAGGGTATGTTCCCCGGAATGCAACGGCCCAAGGCTGGGGAAATAATTTGTATGTAAATCCCGGCGAGAGGCCAGAATGCAATTAAAACATTCTTTGTGTTGAAGGAGCCCCGTGGCCCAGTTGCTATGAAATCGTTACATGTATAGTAGATTTCGAGTGTTTTTATTTCTTTTCTGATTGTACAAACATTCTTGCTGAAATTGTTTACACTCAAACTGTTTAAAAATTGTGTGAAAAGCTATTGAAGCTTTTGGTACTCTAAGGAGGCACACTGAAACTTTAGTTTCAAGGCTATTGGCATTTCTTCTTACCAGTGTTTGTATTCGCAGGGTGAAGGCAGACTTCGTAGCTCTACTAAGATAGTTACCCCAGCACTATCCCAACTGTATTAAAAACACGTAGTCCTATCGCTTACCTTACTTCTTTCGTACTTGTATCCAGTTTATGTTTACAGGTACTTGTGTTCAAGCAGACTAGATTCTTCCCTTCATCCCAACCAGGTCTACTTCAAGTAAGAGACACAACCCACGAGTTACCTTAATTTTCTTATAGTAACAGGTGATCGTTATGCCCTATAATTAGCCCTTTCTAATTCCATATTCTCTGCGTTATCCTTCTTCAAAGGAGTGTAACGGGTAGAAACCTCTTTATGACCCACACACAGGGTAGGTATACTTCAGGTATGCGACCTTCCTCACGTCTTGCTATGATGAGAGAGAGGAAGAGATGATGAGAACAGGGAAGTATAGAGAATAAAGCTGGAGTACCTAGCTTATTTTTTTAAACACAATAGATATAGGTTGCGTCAGCTGATATTTCAAGGGAAACTGACAGCAGGCGATCCTGTAGGAGAAGCCCATGTCTTATCTAAAAGGCGAAATGGACAAGGCACATGTAGAAGAGATAAAAGCCAATTAAACTCCCCTCAGAGACTCTACAACAGCGCATAATTATAAACACTTGATTTCATACGTGTTTCAATGACTTGTGTCGCCATCATCAGTGAGACTAGTACAAAATCCCACTGAACTATTAAAACGTAATGAAATAAAACATACAATTGTGAGTTTGGGTACAGTTATTTAAAAATACCTCAACTCATAAACCATTAGACACACAAACCTTAACTCTTATCACTGCAAAAACAGAATATAATAATAAAATAAGAAATAAATCCATTTAAGTTTTTGGTGTCCATAAAATACGAATAATTCTATTTGTATGGCTAATTTAGACTAAATTTCATTTGAAAAAAATACTCGCCCTTAGCCTTGCGGATGGATTTCGTCACAATCCAGCCGATAAGCAATTTCCGGTCGTTCCCAGAACCGGCGTCTTTGTAACTACACGTTTCCTTCGGACCTTCATTCAGCACACCCTATATAAAAATTCGCACTTCCTGTTTAACATGTAATGATGGGGGACGAAATCCAATTATGTTAACAATTTACTCCTTGCGACAATCCGAGTTTCTTGTTAAAATCCGGCCAAATTTAGGAATAACTCAAAACTTATAGTTACAATTTGATAGAACTAGGCTTGAATTGAATGTTTGTAACTTTGATTCTTGGTTAGTTTTTGTACGACTGGGATGTCATTGTTGCTGATGGATCGGTTATGTGTCTAATGCAGCTACTTCATTGTTGGTCTTCCACAACGGCCCTTCTCAGTTATCCCATGAAAACGTTGCAATAAATTTCCCATTCTAATCTACGTCCCTTACCTCTTTATGAAGGAAAATAAAAATATAATTAAAAACTTTAAAGTGTGACATTTTTATCAATAGATTACTACCAATAAATGAATAAATCTATATACAGTAGATGTAATACTAATGCAAACAAAAAAGAATACATGTGTCCTCAAACATGCTCATTGCTTTCCTGCAATTCTGCAAAACATATATTTTTTAAGTTATAATTGAATCAAAAAAAATTATTTTAAAGTTTTCTGCTCATGTTCTAATATGAAAAAGTGACAATTCGGGTCATGGAATTTTTTTACAGGAGAATACATGTGTAAACAATACTATTCATTAATATTTAATCAGTTTGCTAAAATAAATAGTGAAGTTCACAAAGCATTAGTCAGATGCTTCCATCAGCTGATATTCACAATTCATCTAACATATGATTTCATGCAACAGCTGTTCTTTCTAATAATAGGTTATGTTTATACAATAAATGTTACTTAAATTATTTAATAAGGTAACTCGATACTAGCTAAGCTGGCAAGAATTGTTTACTAATTTATTATATTACGTTATTAAATAATAATATTTTAATATAATTATTTATGGTTAATGAAAATTTTTTTTTAGATATGATAGGATTATTAAGAATAAAGGAAAGTTAAAGCTATTTTTTAAAGATATTATTAATATGGTTTGCGTTAGTAGTAAACGTTATATAAACAATTAGGTTGTACTTGGGCCTAATACAATATTTTTTTGTAAAATTATTGGTATATAATTGTTTTATTTATTGTTATTATTTTTATTTATCATTTCTTCGTTTCAATTATTTTGAGAATGATTATTGTTCAGATAATACTCTATCTTTTCTTTTGTTAAAATGGTTCTTTCCAGTGAGTTGAAGAAAGAAACTATTGGTTTACAAAAAGAGTATAGATACTTCTGTAATTTAAAATGAAGTGTTAAATGTGTTTCAATTAATTTTAAAACCACTCAAATACTCTAGGCTTAGCATATAGGAAAATGTCTATCTTAACTTCATTGGGCGAGACCCCAAAATCATGTGATTTAAATTTCTTATCATCTTTTTCAAGATCTTTTAAAGTTGGTGTTTATCAACTTTTAAGGTCTTGCATTTTTGTTTTTCGTTATCGCAGTCAAGTTTTTTGTTGTGAATCCACTTACAGCAGGCAACGTTACAAAAATTTGGCTTAATGAGGTGGCTTTGAGTTTTAGAGGTTCTAGAACCTCTAAGAACTTATATTTCCTATTCTTTTAACTGAGAGAAGCTACTTTCAAACATCCAGGGGATCTTATTGAACAGGATCACAATGATCCAGGATATTCAAGAGTAATTGAAAAAAAATGTTTAGTAGAGACAGAAATTTTTCGCATCACGAATGCATTCATGTTTTTACACTTAAAAAGAATTATCGTCTACGAATAGCTAAATAGGCCTATATAGAGCAACAACTTTGATCACGATTTTATAAAACTAATTCGGAAACCAAATTGCGTTTCAATTTAAAGTAAGCATTAAAAAAATTAACGAAAAAATATTTTTCAAATATTACAGCAATTTATAATTCTTTTTCGCAAATTTTCGATTTAGACAAACAAGTTTTCATGGCTTTTGTGTTCTAGATAATATCCAGTTACTGCTAAGGGCCGCAGCTCAAGTGGCGTACAGTTTTGTACATCGGCCTTCTTTAATTATTTCTTAACCGAAGCCTATTATGTGGAAGCCAATGGGCGTAGCTCTGCCTCTAGACACTGCCTTCGGCGAGCAATCAGGACCCGACCGGGGCAGCCGACAGGTAAACGTCTCTTACACGCACCAAATGCAACGTATTGGCCAGAAAGCGATTTCTTAACAGTTACCGGAGTGTGAGCAGGGAACAGGTGATCTTAATTTACCTGGTTTTCGGACACCTCATTTGGAGCACGCTATATGCATTGAATTACGATTTTAAAAATCCCCCCCGAATAAGAAAGTTTACAGATAACATTTCCACCCGTTAGTAAACTTTATGTATCACTTATTAACCCAGTGGTTTCCAACAAAATGTTTCAAAGGCCCCTCTTCTAGGTCACTATTTTGACAAGGACCCCTAAATTCTTAAACATAAATTTCAGATTACACGAGAAATAATTTGAGTTATATTAGTTATTAGTAAGACATTTGTGGTTGGCCTACCCACTTATTTTCAGGTGGAAACTGTTGTTGCGTACGCAAATTAAATTTGATACTACCACAACCTGATTCAAAGTACATACAAGGAGTATTTTATTTTTATTTAAGATGAAAAAAGTAAGACAATCAACATGATAAAATTTGTAGGTCCAGGCGAAATTTTTTGTTTGGAACAAGGAGAATTCCTTTAATGGAAGTGAAAACAAGTATC
>JBAIZL010000002.1:333694319-333749319 GCA_036971475.1 Prosapia bicincta
TTTTATCTCATATAAAACTGAAATTAGATCATTTAATTTAATTAATGAATAATTATTTGGGGAAAATATATATAAACATCAAGTGTCATCCACTATAAATTTTAAAAAATGTATTCGAACTTGATTGAACGAATAAAAAGTATTTGATAAGAACGATTCAAAATTTGATATATATATATATATATTTTGTATGTATGTATGTGTATAATAATGTATGTATATATATATATATATATATATATATATATATATATTTTGTATGTATGTATGTGTATAATAATGTATGTATATATATATATATATATATATATATATATATATATATATATTTGTAGTTATGCAACACTGTTTTCTTGTATACACTTATCACTTTCACTTATGTACTTAAACAAGAATCTTACTTGGTATTTATGCGAGCTAACTTTCAATGGCTGGCTGTGCCGTCGTCCTCGGGCATACTGAACAGGGTTGTTGTAGACTGCGAGCTGAGTGGATTTCCCGTTGACCTTGGTGTACCGTTATGTTCTATTTTTAGATTCACTGCACTGTGCGAGTTTTTAAAGTTTGTTTTGGGGTTAATATTGTCTATTAGATTGAATAATTTATCTAAAAATTTGCACAGTGCAGTGAATCTAAAAATAGAACATAACGGTACACCAAGGTCAACGGGAAATCCACTCAGCTCGCAGTCTACAACAACCCTGTTCAGTATGCCCGAGGATGACGGCACAGCCAGCCATTGAAAGTTAGCTCGCATAAATACCAAGTAAGATTCTTGTTTAAGTACATAAGTGAAAGTGATATATATATATATATATATAGATAGAGAGAGAGAGAGAGAAGTAATAGAAGTAATTGCACAAAAGTAACAAGTATAAAGTCATTTGTAAACACAAACCACTAGGCTAATACACAAAGTGCGCGTATAGACTCGTTAATTTGCTATGTTCCAGGGTGACGACATATGAACAGACGAAGGAGATAATATTAAAAGTCTAAATATAAACCTAAATTATAAAAGAAAGTAAAAATCATGTGCTTCAAGTAGGCAGAGCCCTTGACTCTAATCAAGTCCCGAGTTACGGACGTTCAAAGTATTATCAGGACTACTGGGACCCCGTGGGACATCAAACCTCTAATATTGCTTATTTACTTTGCAGAGACTGTTTCACTGGTAACGCGTGTATGAGCAGCGAGTTACACCGACAAACAAGATGTAACGGTGAGTCCTTGCTTGGACGATTAGCAACGTACTATCTGTATTGAATATTAGCTACATTACAGACTATCCGAAATTTGGCGTAAAGGTTCCTGGGAAGCACGAGCCGAGCGCGTGGCGTCACGGAACGCTGCCCCTTCCCAGTAATGTGATTACATACGCCGTGTTCATGTGCGTCACCATGTCCGGCGACCTAACCAACAAGATGTACTTCTAGATAAGCGCTTCGCTGCACTCCACACATACAGACATGTGCACAGATTGTATTATATGCTCGACGCTCTATACTCACACCTGCAAAGCAGACCTCGTATTTATATGCTGAAAACTATATACTTTATTACCGTCTGAAAGATTATTTACCAAACCATCCTTGTGACCGCACAATCTGTCAATTGATTGTTGACAGCAAGAGTGTTGACATTTAGTTAGCTTGAGTGTCTTATGAATGCGTCAACAATTTTAAGCCTAGACTAAATAAATAACGTCAGTAACTCGGCGCTAGTTAAAATTCCGTCAATCATCTAACAAAGTGGCTCAATGATCAAAGTTGTCCGAAAATTATAGTAAACACCAAAAACTATAACAAGAAGATATTGTCTGTATGAATATTTACAAATTCTCTAAATGCCCCTACATTATCTGGAATGTAGCATTTCCCAAGAAAATTGCTCTGAGTGTATTTAAACAACTGTTTCTGTACAGAAGTTATGTACCTAAGAATGTAAGGTTAGGTACCGGCAAAGCTCTAGGGACCAACAAGAAACGACAATGTGGGGGCAGTAGCTCCAGCCACGGGGGCGGAACCGTCACAGCCAACGGAGCGTAGTCCCACGGGTGAATGCCGCCATGGCCGGATCATTACTCTGGTTTTTTTTTTTTTTTTTTTTTTTGAAAAACCCTGCAGTAAAAGTAATTGTTTATATCACTAAAAAGGCATCACTAGTTTTCGAGAAAACCACTCGTTTATCGAGTTAGCAGTGTTTTTAAACGTAAATATATACTATTTTGTAAATAGATTATTTTAGAACTTATAAACGATGGAAAATTTTAAGTTATTCAGAGGCCTAGATATATCTTATCCGTCAAAGCTAGTCTAAGTTATTTTGGGAGGTTTAATATACAGTTAAGGGCGTGCAATTAAGAGGGGCGAGGGATAAACACCACCCCATGTCCTAATGGAAATGCAATCTAACAGGCGATGAAATCTATTAAATCGCTTATACATTAAATGTCAATAGAGGGGTCTTCTACTATCTGACACATATAGTCTACAGATAAGCAATACATAAAATCTATGGTCGAAGATTCAAAATAAGTTAAAATAGCGACTTTATATGCATTTCAATGTTGATGTGTAAACAAAATTAAAAATTTAGGCCAATACTAGATATAAAAAAGTGATTTTTACAAAACAGTCATGACCAAAAATAATTGTTTGAATAAAATGTTTGTAAATGTAAGATGCATTTTCTGTCATTTATTAAATCAATCAAATTATGCAACATTTTTAACGAACTTTCTAAGAGGTTTCAAAGACTCAAAATTTCATTGTAGAATGAAAATAAAAATGAATATTTTTAATTGCTTTTATGACCTTATTATTAAACGTTGTTAGCGACCTTTTACATAATTTCCTAAACAATTACCACTTAAATTAAATACGTGTACTTAAATTTAATGTTCATTTAGTCTCTAAATATAAATGAATCATTGAGTCCTCTAAAATTATTTAAATTAAGAACAAATTTATCTCACTAAATTAAAGGTTAGAATAATGATGAAAATTGCAGTCACTTTCGAAAATATTGCCTTAGGGTATAAAGTTTCAACGTTTTTGCCTTGGGTGTATAAATTAGCCTTCGGTACCTAATTGGAATGTCAATACCAAAACCGCGCCCGGAAGGCTGAGCTACTGTTCCAAAGTTTTATACTTAAAACAAGGTATACATTTTTGCCTTTAATTCACCGATAGATATGCGTTAATGTGGCCAATTGAAAATGAACTGACTTTAAAATGAAATCAGTTGGGGCTAATCTGTAACTATACGTAATTACGTAAATTGATATTTCCTTTATTCAGTTTTGCTTTCTTCCACACGTAAACTAATCCAAACACCCAAAAGTAATTTTATTCTTGGATTTTCTGACTTCTTTTTTTGATGAGCTATATTTTATTTCTATATATTATATTACCAATCTTTAAATTGCGACCTATTTCATTGATTTAAATATTGTGATTACAAAACATTTGCTAAATTTACATGAATTTTTTATAGGAAAAGTTGTTTAAAATTTGCTTTTAAAGAAACAATCAAAAAACCTTAAAACTAAGAGAAATCAAACACTGCAATCAGCATTGTTTTGAAAAATTCTCTTTAGTAGAATCATTTCTGTTTAATATCGGCGCCAGTGTCTTCATAATGTAAAGAAGCATTCCACGGTAGACCAGCCCGAGCCGTGGGTTCAACGAATTGGAGCTTTATGGAAAACAATGCTCGGGCAAACATTGCCTATATAAAGACAGCACTACAAACTGTCCACTCAGCATTTCGGCACAGCTGTTATGGTCCTGATCTGAATATGACATGTTGAAATCACTATTACTTGTAGCAAGGCTGACTGCGTATGTTTTGTAGGAAGACAAATCTCTAGCTTGCCGTGCCACTTACGAGACGCTCTAACACATCGATTTTTATAAAGCATTTAAATAAATTAAATTATAACATATGATTTCATACAACAGCTGATTTTACGTTGTAGGTTATGTTATAGATAAGCTGTTTTAACAAGTAAATTATGTTACTTTATTTAATTGATAGAAGTGGGCCCTACATTATTAAATTGAAATGTTATTAATAAACATTCTTATCAGTTAGTATATTGTATATTGATATACTTGTAATTAAATAATGCATATGCCTACTATAATTAATTCAATATAATGATAGAAACAAGTTATACTGTTTTGTTGCAATTTTTTAAATAAAAACTTTCTTAGGCGCGTCTGATACTTTTTAAGAACCTATTTCAATTAAAATCGTTAAATAGAATTTATATTCAGTAACTTATTTAACATGTAATAAAGGTTTCCTATTAACTATATTAAACAGATGCTACTAAATCTCTATTGAGTAATTAAAAAAAAAGTGTTAACTTCTGTAGGCCAGTCCCCAGACTGCAAGGTTTGTTGTGCATGACGTTCAACGAATCTTCTTACGTTTACAGTAATTTTACAAGTTACATGAACCTATTCTGTATTTAATGCACTTATTTTACAATTTTACGAACTTACTGAGACAAACAGTTTTCAACCGCACTGACACGGATAGAATTAAAAACGTAAAAAAATAGTAATATCTGTAGGACAATAGACGACTGCAAATTTTTTTATAAACAGTTTATCCTCGTCATTTTTGTAAAGGTCTGTAGAGTGAATTTTTCCCAAATTTTTTTCTTACTGTTTGTAAAAAATATACAGTTTACGATTCAGTGTAGGCCTATATATTACTGTGATACTAAGCGGGGGGGGGGGGTTATTATTTAGGACTATGCTTTGATGAAATACAATACGAGTAGTTACAACTTGTAGTTTATAGCTACAATACGAGTATGTTACAACTTGTAGTTTATAGCTACAATACGAGTATGTTACAACTTGTAGTTTATAGCTACAATACGAGTATGTTACAACTTGTGGTTTATAGCTACAATACGAGTATGTTACAACTTGTGGTTTATAGCTACAATACGAGTATGTTACAACTTGTAGCTTATAGCTACAATACGAGTATGTTACAACTTGTAGCTTATAGCTACAATACGAGTAGTTACAACTTGTAGTTTATAGCTACAATACGAGTATGTTACAACTTGTAGTTTATAGCTACAATACGAGTAGTTACAACTTGTAGTTTATAGCTACAATACGAGTATGTTACAACTTGTAGTTTATAGCTACAATACGAGTATGTTACAACTTGTAGTTTATAGCTACAATACGAGTATGTTACAACTTGTAGTTTATAGCTACAATACGAGTATGTTACAACTTGTAGTTTATAGCTACAATACGAGTAGTTACAACTTGTAGTTTATAGCTACAATACGAGTATGTTACAACTTGTAGTTTATAGCTACAATACGAGTATGTTACAACTTGTAGTTTATAGCTACAATACGAGTAGTTACAACTTGTAGTTTATAGCTACAATACGAGTATGTTACAACTTGTAGTTTATAGCTACAATACGAGTATGTTACAACTTGTAGTTTATAGCTACAATACGAGTATGTTACAACTTGTAGCTTATAGCTACAATACGAGTATGTTACAACTTGTAGTTTATAGCTACAATACGAGTAGTTACAACTTGTAGTTTATAGCTACAATACGAGTATGTTACAACTTGTAGTTTATAGCTACAATACGAGTATGTTACAACTTGTAGTTTATAGCTACAATACGAGTATGTTACAACTTGTGGTTTATAGCTACAATACGAGTATGTTACAACTTGTGGTTTATAGCTACAATACGAGTATGTTACAACTTGTAGCTTATAGCTACAATACGAGTATGTTACAACTTGTAGCTTATAGCTACAATACGAGTATGTTACAACTTGTGGTTTATAGCTACAATACGAGTATGTTACAACTTGTGGTTTATAGCTACAATACGAGTATGTTACAACTTGTAGTTTATAGCTACAATACGAGTATGTTACAACTTGTAGTTTATAGCTACAATACGAGTATGTTACAACTTGTGGTTTATAGCTACAATACGAGTATGTTACAACTTGTAGTTTATAGCTACAATACGAGTATGTTACAACTTGTGGTTTATAGCTACAATACGAGTATGTTACAACTTGTAGTTTATAGCTACAATACGAGTATGTTACAACTTGTGGTTTATAGCTACAATACGAGTATGTTACAACTTGTGGTTTATAGCTACAATACGAGTATGTTACAACTTGTGGTTTATAGCTACAATACGAGTATGTTACAACTTGTAGCTTATAGCTACAATACGAGTATGTTACAACTTGTGGTTTATAGCTACAATACGAGTATGTTACAACTTGTGGTTTATAGCTACAATACGAGTAGTTACAACTTGTAGATTATAGCTACAATACGAATATGTTACAAATTGTAGTTTATAGCTACAATACGAGTAGTTACAACTTGTAGTTTATAGCTACAATACGAGTATGTTACAACTTGTGGTTTATAGCTACAGTACGAGTATGTTACAACTTGTAGTTTATAGCTACAATACGAGTATGTTACAACTTGTACTTTATAGCTACAATACGAGTATTTTTTTATTAGATAATTATTTTCCTGAAAATGCTGATACTATTTTATCGGCGAAAAGATTTGAATAAATATATTCATTAAAAGTATTCTTGTTTTTGAAATATTTTTAATTTATTAACTATATTACAAGAAAACATATCACCATATTTAATATACAATATATATATATATATATATATATATATATATATATATATATATATATATATATATATATATAAACAGCAAAATGTATATGCAGTATATACCACATAATAAATATACATATTTTGTTGCAAAAAATAAATTTACTTTAGGAAAATGTATCTTCGATATATTTTTATTAAACATTTTTTCTAAATTCTAGCCATTTTGATTCAACTGTACAGTGTTTCTAAAAATTAGTTTGTAGAGTTATTATTCCAAGACATAAAATATGTACAAAATGTCTCTATATTCAGAAAATATAAAGCTTTATATTAAAATATCTTGAAAAAGAATTAAACTAAAGAAATATGGACCAGTTGTTGTGACAAGCAACTTTAACACTCGGTTAATATAAATATTTTGCAGATTAATTTGTAGGGTATATTGGAGGTTGTTTATAATATATTGGAAAGTAACAAGGGCTTGAGTAGAGCTTCCCTCAACGTTTGTGTCAGGCTGCGCTTGGAAGTATATCGAGACTTGTGAAATGCATTTCACGCTTCACATTTTATTTTTCATATTTTCAGCCGATCACCCTTTTATTGAGTATTCGGACTGATAAAGACGAAATTTCGTGGAAAACATTATCTACGATCTACAACTGAAGATGTCAAGATTTGTTTTAGAAGAAGCTACGAATATAAAAATGTTCCCTCCCAATTATTTAGGAAGCTGACAATAGAATATTGGGCAGATCCTAAAAATTGTGTAGTGTCATTAAATAGAGAGAGAATTTGAAAAATAATTATTTTAAAATTAAGGATTTTAAAAGTAAAGCTATCCAGAATAGACATTATTAGAAATTTCGCTGTAATGTATAGGCCTTATAAAAAAAATCGTACATTGACAAAAAAAGATTCCTGGGAAATTGAATTATCACAGTTTTTTTTTATATAAAAGTTATTGACAGAAAATGGGCGTATTTTAATATAAACAACGGCTAGAAAAACTATTGTAACCAGTAATAATAATTATAAACCTGTGCTACATATATATATATATATATAATATCAAATGTGTTTTCCTGTTAGAATATTTTTAAGATCAAATAATATACACAAATACAGGAATATTTAATTTATTGAATAATAAACTCAAAGCTTTTCAGAAGGTTACGAATGAAATCGCCACTCATCACAACGTTCTGATGGTGCTAACAGTCAGCATCATCAGAAGGTTACGAATGAAATCGCCACTCATCACAACGTTCTGATGGTGCTAACAGTCAGCATCATCAGAAGGTTACGAATGAAATCGCACTCATCACAACGTTCTGATGGTGCTAACAGTCAGCATCATCAGAAGGTTACGAATGAAATCGCCACTCATCACAACGTTCTGATGGTGCTAACAGTCAGCATCATCAGAAGGTTACGAATGAAATCGCCACTCATCACAACGTTCTGATGGTGCTAACAGTCAGCATCATCAGAAGGTTACGAATGAAATCGCACTCATCACAACGTTCTGATGGTGCTAACAGTCAGCATCATCAGAAGGTTACGAATGAAATCGCCACTCATCACAACGTTCTGATGGTGCTAACAGTCAGCATCATCAGAAGGTTACGAATGAAATCGCCACTCATCACAACGTTCTGATGGTGCTATCAGTCAGCATCATCAGAAGGTTACGAATGAAATCGCACTCATCACAACGTTCTGATGGTGCTAACAGTCAGCATCATCAGAAGGTTACGAATGAAATCGCCACTCATCACAACGTTCTGATGGTGCTAACAGTCAGCATCATCAGAAGGTTACGAATTAAATCGCCACTCATCACAACGTTCTGATGGTGCTAACAGTCAGCATCATCAGAAGGTTACGAATGAAATCGCCACTCATCACAACGTTCTGATGGTGCTAACAGTCAGCATCATCAGAAGGTTACGAATGAAATCGCCACTCATCACAACGTTCTGATGGTGCTAACAGTCAGCATCATCAGAAGGTTACGAATGAAATCGCCACTCATCACAACGTTCTGATGGTGCTATCAGTCAGCATCATCAGAAGGTTACGAATGAAATCGCACTCATCACAACGTTCTGATGGTGCTAACTGTCTTGGACAAATGTTCATAAAAGAGGTATATATATATATATATATATATATATATATATGTATGTATTTATAAGATCATATAATATACACAAATACAGGAATATTTAATTTATTGAATAATAAACTCAAAGCTTTTCGTTGGTTTACATTACCAACATCCTCAGGAGTTACAATAATAAGAATGATAAAAGAACTATCTAACAAACATGAAGCTACTAGATAAAGCAATACACAGTTGCCAAATCTATTACAATATTGCCAAACCTATTCCACTGCTGCCACAACATTATATACATTGAACAAAGTATGGTATTTAGAATTTATTTAGAACGTATTTGAATTTGTTCATCTATTAATTTGTTATTAATATTATGCTTGTAAATTTCAAATGCTTCACATACGTTCATTTTTAACCCTTTATTTACTTCTTTTATAATTTTCATATTATTTATATTAGGAAACATATGATTATTATTAATACAATGGGTTGCGAAATTAGACTTATATATATTTGGTTTTAAAAAAACCATTAAAATGTTCTTTATACCTTTCTTTTAATTTTTTCTTTGTTTGTCCTATATGCTGCTTCATGTTTGTTAGATAGTTCTTTTATCATTCTTATTATTGTAACTCCTGAGGATATTGGTAATGTAAACCAACGAAAAGCTTTGAGTTTATTATTCAATAAATTAAATATTCCTGTATTTGTGTATATTATATGATCTTATAAATACATATATATATATATATATATATATATATATATATATATATATATATATATATACCTCTTTTATGAACATTTGTCCAAGACAGTTAGCACCATCAGAACGTTGTGATGAGTGCGATTTCATTCGTAACCTTCTGATGATGCTGACTGTTAGCACCATCAGAACGTTGTGATGAGTGCGATTTCATTCGTAACCTTCTGATGATGCTGACTGTTAGCACCATCAGAACGTTGTGATGAGTGCGATTTCATTCGTAACCTTCTGATGATGCTGACTGATAGCACCATCAGAACGTTGTGATGAGTGGCGATTTCATTCGTAACCTTCTGATGATGCTGACTGTTAGCACCATCAGAACGTTGTGATGAGTGGCGATTTCATTCGTAACCTTCTGATGATGCTGACTGTTAGCACCATCAGAACGTTGTGATGAGTGGCGATTTCATTCGTAACCTTCTGATGATGCTGAATGTTAGCACCATCAGAGCGTTGTGATGAGTGGCGATTTCATTCGTAACCTTCTGATGATGCTGACTGTTAGCACCATCAGAACGTTGTGATGAGTGGCGATTTCATTCGTAACCTTCTGATGATGCTGACTGTTAGCACCATCAGAACGTTGTGATGAGTGGCGATTTCATTCGTAACCTTCTGATGATGCTGACTGTTAGCACCATCAGAACGTTGTGATGAGTGGCGATTTAATTCGTAACCTTCTGATGATGCTGACTGTTAGCACCATCAGAACGTTGTGATGAGTGGCGATTTCATTCGTAACCTTCTGATGATGCTGACTGTTAGCACCATCAGAACGTTGTGATGAGTGCGATTTCATTCGTAACCTTCTGATGATGCTGACTGATAGCACCATCAGAACGTTGTGATGAGTGGCGATTTCATTCGTAACCTTCTGATGATGCTGACTGTTAGCACCATCAGAACGTTGTGATGAGTGGCGATTTCATTCGTAACCTTCTGATGATGCTGACTGTTAGCACCATCAGAACGTTGTGATGAGTGCGATTTCATTCGTAACCTTCTGATGATGCTGACTGTTAGCACCATCAGAACGTTGTGATGAGTGGCGATTTCATTCGTAACCTTCTGATGATGCTGACTGTTAGCACCATCAGAACGTTGTGATGAGTGGCGATTTCATTCGTAACCTTCTGATGATGCTGACTGTTAGCAAAATGTAGATAAAGGTTATGTAAATATTTGTAGCAAGGGTTTATAATTGTTTATTAATGACATTTTTCTCCTCAAATATTTTAGTTTCAAATATTCCTGTTCCGTCTTTCTGTTTACGAAGAGCGTTTTGGCTCTTCATTCATTCTGTCCAAACCTCCAATTTCGTTTTCTCTCCTCTTACTTACATCCATAGTTTAAATGCTTAAAAATTGTTTTTTTATAGTTGAACCCTCCACTCCATGCATGGAAATAGAAAAGATACAGCACCTAATAAGTCTTAGTGACAGCTTAGATACTTGGATCTATAATGAACAATAAATTTGTTAAACAACAGAAACAGCTGTTGTCATTGCTACTTACATTTACTTCATGTATCTGGTCAGTGACATTTAGCATTGTTCCTAAATGTTTGCTATATTTGTCTACTAATTTAAATCCGTTATATTTAATTTTGTTCTCGGTGTGAGCTTTTTAACTTTATAAATATTATATTAATTGTTTTCCATACGTTTATTACATAACCGATCCAAATTCCATAATTTTCCATAATTCTTTGAAAATCTGAGAAGCACTTTCTAGTTACACCAACATATCTCGCACCATTAATTTGCATTTACCAAGCTGTTTCACAATCTAGTATCTCAACGTATTTTCTCAGAATATATATTCAATACAAGTATGATGGTTCCCCACTGTCTCTGTATACTCCCGTCTGGACACCATTTTCTTCTAAGAGACTAATTCCCTATCCAATCGAATATGCCCTTTTGGTTACAAAACAAGATCTTGACGCCCTCGCCAACGTAATCGGTCTAAAGTACTGTTTACCAGTCGCTACTACCCAGTGGCGGCTCCTGCCCAATTACATTGGTGGGGCTCATGACAAGGGGTCTCCCCAGCTTTACGAGGTGCGGAGAAAACTTTGAAATTTGATACCCATTTAACTCGTTTTACATTCTAAGCACCTACAACTTTTATTAAATTATACTTATTGATTAATATATTAACATTGCTATAACTAATAGACGTATTACGGTGTGATTTACGAAATGTTATAAGGTTGGGTAGTTAAGTGATCGCCTATTGGTTGCTAAAGCGTCGAGTACTCAACGAGTAGTGTGAATCATGTTTTACTTTTAAGAGTATATTAGGCCACTGTGTATGCGCATCAAAGGATCTATAAATGGAAACAATACTTATCTAGCACATAAATATTATTCTTTAAAATGAGTTTAAAATAGTAGTTTTGATAAACGCATGTTATTATTAAATATAAAATTTGATTTGTTTATTTTGAGTCAAACGCACCAACATTTATTTGTGAGAACATTACAAATAAGCCTACAATGCTGCTTTCTAATCAGCAGCATGAAATAGGCTATTTCATCAGAAATAGTCCTTTCTCAGCGCATGCGCAAGACGACGGGACTCCATCCCAGGCCACCCGTAACATGCAAATTGAGTGACGTCACCGTACGGTTTTGGCTGTTTCAGCTTATTCCACGCACACTCAATGCACTAGTCTGGGGCTCTCTGCTGTGAGCCCCGCGCGGAGCTTGCGGCTAATTTCGTGCGTCAAATGCAAAATATTTTATGGTTTTAACATTACTTAAATAATTCTAAGCTCTTCTTAACCTAATTTAAGATAAATGAATATTAATTAAAAATTAATTTTTGTAATTGTGAGGGCTGCGTCCCAGAGCCCTTTTGGACAAACCGCCACTGCTACTACCTGGTTAAATCTCCGACAGTGAGGCTGAAAGCCGTGGAGGAAGTGGTTAAGAAATGTTTCAGAAAAGTCTGAATGAAGGCACATATTCGTAGTGAAGTGTTAGCAACGCGACTAGCGAGTGACACAGAAACTAGAGTTGCTCCGGTCACGACATGCTGTAAGCTCGTTGCTTAGTTGCCAGCAGTATTTGTTGTGTTGTGAATGCGGTTCTCAAAAGTGCTCCCGTATTTAAATCATTATTATTTTTATTTGTATATTTTGTGTTTCTTTGAACAGTCTTTCATTATACTGGTACAGTCTGTCAGAAAAACAAAATATTGCTGGTTCTGGTCATGATTGTGTATTCAACAACTTCAAGGCGATACGAATGAGATTACCAACAATTTGTTCAAAATATATAAAACCGGCACTTGAACTATAAAATTTCATTTGTTTAAAAACTAATTTTCATTTCACTACAATGTAACGTTATTTTAAGTTTTGCAGTTATACATAAACAGAAATACATAAATGAGCAATTAACCTAAGCAGAGTGTTATTGTTAATCTATCTCCAGCTGAAATTTATTTCTCCATCTTTCTCGCCAATTATTTGTTTTTTCCTTGATGTTCTAAAATACATTACTTAAAAGGTAGTCGTAACTGCTAACGCTCATACGATAATATTTAAAAAATTGGTCTGGGTAATTTCGTGAATTTCGCACAGCAATATATTGCTTTGTCTCGCATGAATAACGTTATAGAGGTGTATGCCTACACTGAATTGTCTTTTTTGTAACGTTTTTGTAGTTTTTTTAAATATAGACAATCTCCCTCTGACGACGACATAACTGACAACTAAACTAGCAACTTTATATGAACAATCGTGTAAAACGACTAGCAACTTTTCTAATAGCAACTCAAGTTTACGTTGCGTTGCGATCACCAGTTGCTTTCTGTATGTCCGCGGCCTAATGACAATTAGATATGTATTAAGAATTTGGCAGGGTGAGGAAAATCAAAGCCACTTTGTCATAGCGCCTTTGTATGTGCCCGGTTCGCGTCTTCCAGAGGAGAATCAAGCCTAGAGGTCATGGAAACCGAGAACCAATGATGGGGACAAGTTCCGGCACCTCTTCGATCTTGGCTCGCCAAATACCTTTTTAACTTTAATTTCCACTATGTATGAACACGCTAAGGATGAGGAAAAATCTCTGTTTCTCTGACAAACCTTGTTACTGTAGACTTTGGCCCGTTCCAAGTGTCAAATAAGAGCGTTATTAAAACGATGAGTTCGCTTTACCGGTTGAAACTTTTATTTACTGCTATTCCGTAAAAATTTTACTTTCACTAGAGCAACATATATAGTGAGAGCCGTTCTATAATAAATGGAGCAAAGTACATTGATACAAAGGCTAACAGGCAGGATTTGGGACTCCGTAGGTGTCTGCTACAGCTGTCCAGCGTCATTGTACAGGGACAAGAACCTATTTTCCCGATTACGCTGGATCTTTGTGCTGCAAGACAAAGAAATTAAGACGAAGCTAACTAAATATTTCCTGTTCTTGATTGGCAGCAACTCGCCACTTCCTGTCACTATTTATGCCAACGTAATATTACGTCCATTATTTACATGTTGAAAACCCAAAAGTTGAGTAGATTTTTAAGTAGTCAAACACTTATTTTTGTCAGTAATAAAGTTTAATACTATCTGCGGTGAAATGAAACAGAGTTTTAAGACTTTTTATAGCAGAAGATAAGTAAATAAACTTATCGATATAAGGAAATATTAATAGTTACAGTTTTTATTATTTTATTATGGGAAGCCTTATTTAATAAATTATTCTTGAATTTATTTCAATTACGTAATTTTTTAGTTTTTTTTATCAAACGGGACTCGGTTGCAACGTTTTCAAACCGAGAAACGGTGCCTGCTTGCAGAGTTATTATTATGTATTCTATTTACAATGTATTTCGTCAAACAATAAACGAAGTATCCTAACTGGTAAACGGAAATTTGACACCATAAATTACAATTTTTAATTTGATTTTTTAAAATTCATAAGTAATATTAAATGTAACTTTAAAAATTGATTTTATACTCTAAATATTTATATAAATTTTACTCTCCTAATGTAGATACAAACTATTTTATGTAAAATATATGTATAAATATAATACAGTGTACAGGGACCGTTACAAACGCCTTCACAGCAAACGGCACCGTGCTCGATAGGCAATTATACCCACACTAACAATTACTGTTCAAACTGTTAAGTAAGATTTACATTGTAAGCGTGTTCAGGTTTGATGTTAGCCCTCCCAGGTCGTTTTGGCGCGTGACCGGAAGCCAGTCCCCTAGCACTTCCTTTACCGGGGGTTAATGCGGTGACACGGCCAAGATGGGACCCGCTGTAGAGTCGCGTCCCGTAACCAATCTGGAATTGTATTTACAGTCATTATTTTCTTAAAACCTTGCCCCAAAATGCGATTTTATACAACAATGGTTCATTATATAGGAAACAAAGAAAACCACATTTATAGTGAAAGAAAAAGTAAGCATCCAGCCTGTTTTACAATCGGCCATCTGCCGTGAGACGTATCTGCAAGACCAGCTGTTCTGGGTGTTTTATACTGAGTGGTCGCTTCACTGTATGAAGACGGCAACTGTTCCGTGTGAGGTCACATGCGATGACCGACCGAATTGCTAACGGACATTTGTTCCTCTAGCTTTACGTTTTGAAAGTCATTTATACAAAATATTTTATAAATGTGATGGTCATCAATGTAAAAAAAAATTTGCCAAAAACCAAAAAAAAAAACGTTTTCAAAGATGCGTGTGTCTGAAAAGACTTTCATACTTGAGGAACACGATTTCTGCTCTAAATACTTCCCGGACGAAGGAGATAAGGAGGTTTTTAAGGATATTTGCACGTATCTAAATACTTTCTAGACTAAGACAAGACGTTGAAAATTATAATGAAACCAAGCAAGCGCAACACAACTAGCCTAGATGAGTGTAACAGGATTATTTTCATAATATTGAAATTAAGAAACGGAAATGAAACCTACATAATTGGCTTTCATTTAATTTGGCGGTTTCGGAAGGCCAGATGGTTAGGCCTGTTGTTCAAGAACTCCCTTGTACGAAGGTTACGAATTCTAAATTCTATTGTTCAACTTCCAGGACATACGCATTACGAAATGATTATAAAATACGTGAAGGGTTGAAGTTAAAATTGTGAATGTATTGAACAAATGAACATATAATGACAAACAAAAAAGGGTGCAAATAGACAATATTCGAACAATAAACTGAGAAAAGGCTTCAACATTAGTGTCGATTTCTTAGTTTGAATAGTGATGAATAAGATTTACGTAAACATTCTAATAGCCTGGTGGCAAATATAATTATAAGTTAAACGTCTTCAAACGCAACGTATAAAACAAGTCTATTTGATAGTGATCGGTAGAAGATAGCTTCATCCCTTCGAAATTTCTACAAGAATGCGTAACGTACTGTGACGGAGTTTTCCGAAAGTAAACATGACGGCAGGTTAACACTATCAGCTGTTTTTATGTCTTCATTTGAAGGTTATTTGGAGGATATGTTTAAAACATTTTCGAATGCTATTTCATGAATATTCAAAAATATCGTACATTTTCATTAATTATATCATTACGTTTGATTTCATACCACAGCTGTTATTTATTAATCGTAGGTTGTGTAGTGTAAGTACCGTATCTTTATTAATTAAATTAAATAATATTTCTTTATTAAATTAATTAAAAATTAAAACAGAAATTAATAAATTGACTACATTGTATAATATAAATTTAAAAACTTAAAGCTATATTAATAAATAAGGTTGTTATTTTATATATTGTATGTTAATAGTAAGTTAAAATGTATGTCTAATAAAAATTATATATATCCTAATACATTAACGGTAAATATATTTATCTAATATACAGACAGGTTAAAGTCTTAGGATATTTTACTAATTAAGGTACTTGCTAATATTTAATAAATATAAAGGATAAATTTAATAATTTACAAATATAAAGTGGTGCAATAACAAATAAGGTTATGTTACTTTTGTAATGTATGCGTTTTGTGCCTTTTCTATTGAACAGAAATAAAATGAATTTCTTAAGAAAATTGAACTATTAATGTCTTTTATAACGTTTTATGACGTAATTATCGACTTCCTAATCACTTACAGGATTTTATTTTATAAACCAGACTATCTGACTTACACTTCGTCGCCATTTCTTCTTTACCACATGGCGAGTGTTTCGCATTTACTTGCAAGTAGAGGTGTACCAAGGCAGGCAGGATAGGGAGTGGTACCCTTATGTAATAGCAATATGAGAGAATAAATCACCTAAATGCGTATGCAAATATAAAGATAGAGGACAAATACAAAAGGCAGGGAATGGAACAAGGCGATGGTCCAGAGAGCGAAAGGAGAGCGTTAACGTCATGCAGTACAGGATCTGTGGTCATTGGCTAGTTAAAGAATGCGATTATTTGGCGTAAAATATGGATAAATGGAAAAAGTTTTTTTGCGTTAAAATAAAAACGGAATATCTTAAATTTACCAAATGTTAAAAACAAATATGCTCCAGCAGTATTTTACAACTACTACGGATTCAACGGTTATACTGCGCTGAATGAAAGTTTTTGTAACTCGAAAAGGCAGGAAGTAGACGTGCCGGAAGCACCTGGGTATTGTTCTTGCACTTCCGGTAGGCAGATGAATGGACTGACAATGAATGCATCTGTCTTGCCGGTTTCATTAAGCTGTACTTCACGTAGCGCCTTCGTAAACGCAGTATAGGCAATTTATAAGCAAAGTAGTTTGACCAAGCAATAAAACCTGTACACAAGCCTTCGAACTAAACTGCCTAAATTTTAAATTAATATATACTGTATATATATTAATATGTATCTACACAATACCTACCTATTACCTATGTAAACACCTGCCTAAACTTACTTCTTGTCTAAATAAGGACAACCGTTTTGAAAGATGTGCCAAATTATTAACTCGTAACATGTAAAGAGTTTATAATGGGACACATCTCTGAAAACGATCGTCCTCATTAGGGCAAGAAGTAAGCGCTACTATGGGCAAGTGTTTGAGTTTAATTATTTTGTATTATTGTGTAATTATTAATATTTTCCGATTCCTTCTATTAGTTCATACTCTCGCATATATCTTGTAAACATTTCCAATCGTTAATAGAATACTTTTTATTCATCCAATCAAGTTCAAATACATTTTCTTTATACTTGTAGTGGATGACATTAGATCTTAATACAGTTTAAAAATTATAATTCATTAATTAAATTTAATAATAAATTAGTTTTAGTTTTATTTAGTTTTTTCTAGTTGTTTTGGGAGAAAACCTTTACAAAAAAGGGAGAAGGAATGCGATATAATTATTTTGTACCATTTAGCTTAAAATAGTTTAAAACATATGATTTTATACAACAGCTGATTATATGTTATAGGTAAAGGGGTTATATTACTAAATTTATATTAGTTGTAATTATTAAAAAAAAGTAAGTAAAATAATTTTTTTTGTAACTAAAACAAAATTTGTCTTACCTAAAATCGTTTACCTAAGAAGGAATCGGCTTTAAAGTATTTTTGAGTACCTACAGCCACCTCCACGACTCGAGGCCTATCTGCATTTGCGTCTATAAAGAGTCAGTATCAGAGTATAGAGAGAATGTTTGAAGAAGGTTGGAACCAAGGTAGAGTTAAGGAAGGGGCATATTGACCCCTGGTATTAGGAAGGAAAAGTTAAGACATGTCGTAGGAGCTTAAGCAGCAAACCTACTGTCAAATTGGGTCATTGGGAAGTAACTATCAAACCCTTAGACACATTAATAAGGCTGAGGTAATAAAAGACGGGAAAGGAAAGGATATTATGATCTCCTGGTATTGGCAAGGGAAGATTACGGCATGGCTTAGGAGGTTATCTAGTACATCTACTCTCGAACTGGGCCATAGGCAAATGTCTATCATACCCTCAAGTACATGCATAAGGCTGAGGCACTGTAAAGGCATGACAAAGGAAATAACATTATGTTCTCCTGGTATTTGGAAGGAAAAACTAAGACACGGCTTAGGAGCTATGCAGTAAATATACTCTCGAACTGGGTCTATGGCAGGTATCTATCAAACTCTAAAGTTTTATGTATAAAGCTTACTGTATTAGTTTCCGGACTACAGCTATCCGATTATTAAGACTGTAGTACCATTAGATGGTATCTGTGAACATTTTGTTGTTCCGCAATGCTATACGCAAACCTAATCGATAGCAATAACTCAATTACAAACTTACGCATTAAAAACATGATTTAAAATAATTACATTGTACTTGAACTTTAGTTACAGTATGCACATTAAAATATACATAATCTTACCAGAATAGAAGTAACATATCTCTTATCATTTAGAAAGAAAGTTTCACTTTAATTAAGCAAATCTATTTATACACGACTGTTTAAAGGTGTACAAATATACCTTTAAAGAATTAAAGCTTTACTAGTTTTGCTGAGAAAAGTTGTTTATGTAATTTTACATTTAGATTTTTAGCGCTAGCACGCGCACGTCCGCTCTCATACACACAAACAGGTGAGGCAGGAAACATATGTTGTGTAGGGCGGAAGTGACGTCACCATAACGGTCAGGAAGTAGTGTAAGATAAAATCGGACATTTCCAACTTAGTGCAGGTAAATATGGGTGGAGTAAAGGTCATGGAGAGGGCAAACGTAGTAAATTTATGCTTTAAAAATGAACGAGAACTCGTAAAATTCGAACAATTTTTTTAAAGTGGATTCCGATACTTGTGACGAAAAAGTAAAAATAACCATCTCGAAGGAGTGAGGCAAATACAAAATAAAATATAAAGTGTTTAAATTATATTATATATATATATATATATATATATATATATATATATATATATACACTCACAATTAAACAACACTTTCATAAACAAGAATTTTTATTTTATTTTTCTTAATACATTGAGCTTTTCGCTGATTGGCAGTATCAGCATTATCAAAATTTTTAAAGTACCTTATAGCTCTATGACTACATCTGTACTTTGAAAATTTTGATAATGCTGATACTGCCAATCAGCGAAAAGCTTCAATGTATTAAGAAAAATAAAATAAAAATTCTTGTTTATGAAAGTGTTGTTTAATTGTGTATATATGAAGCAAGAAAAAGATATTCATCCAAGGACTACAATAAATAAATAAATAAATATATATATATATATATTATTATTATTATTATTATTATTATGAAATAATAATTTATTATAAATTGAGTAATAACGTAAGAGAACGACTGAATCTTAATAGTTTATGATTAATTATGATTATATCCATCTACTGCTTCAGTATACAGTTTTTCACCGCCATACGATCTTGCTGTACGAGCGTAAACAAGACACTAGCCAAAAAGTTTCTCTTTCCTATTATATTTAAGTTTAAAAGCAACACATATTTCTAAAATTAGTTACATTGTGTCCCTTAAAGAAATTTAGGGCCTACCAAATGGTGTATGCTTCGGCACTGTTCAGGTAAACACTGATTTGTGTGGAGGCACGCACTAAAGCGATTAGGGGTAGGTTGGGCAGGGGTGGTGAAAAGAAACGATGTCAGGTATGCGACTTACCTGTCCTAAGCCCTAATTCACTCATACAGCACTAACTTTCTCAACACAGTAAATAAACAAAACGTATTTGTCGCCGAGTCGCTTCAGTTTGGCCGGGCCAATCTATTCAAAATATTTGATATTCGAAAATCTCTTCTAAATTTACCGGATTTTTGGAAAAATTAAGATTTTTATTAAGTTCATATTTACATTTACCACATCAAATTTAGTACACGTAAATCAAATAATTGATTGAAATCTATAAATTAAATAAGATGTAACTTGATGACTTACACAAACTTATATTTAAAAAGTAAAGTTTAAATAAATGTTCATACTGATACAAACGATTCCTTGTACTATGCAATCATGTTCCTGTGCGAATATCAATCCGTATTGGCTTGTGGTTGTCTAATGGATCTAAACGTTTTGTTTCGGTTCGTGCATTAAATATAAAGTGAGGCAGAAAGGAATCCCTTAGGGGAAGCTAGTAAAAAAGAAACTAATTCAGATTGAATTTTTCCCCTTTTACTAACTAATTCTATTTAAGAATATGCGATGTTATTGTGTTTTAAGGAAAGTATTATTGTAATGCCGCACTCTGAAGTTGTCTACGAGTTATGTCAGGCGGTTTTCTTAAGGAAAAACTATGTTTACGATTGGATGAACTTAAGGTTCCAAATGATTGCGCTAAAGCCCAATTAGAATCTTTCGAATTTCGGAGGGAAATGTTTACTGGACACGCAATTTCTTTGCGCTGTGATATTGGGTGGCCTCCACGCTCGCCAAAATTGACACCTTATGATTTTTTTTAATGGCTCTATTTCATGTCCAACATCGGTCAACAGACTTTAGACGCCTTCAAGGAAATTATAACTCAAGAACTTGAAACAATCCCGCCCGACTTGAAGTTACTCAATGCAGCTCAAGTTACATTATATGACTCTTGACGTTACGATAAGTTTAAAAAAACACGCCTTATGTTACATTACAAAAACTGGTTCAAATTAGATGATCCTTTCCCTTACATTACATTAACGAAAGCAACTTAGATTGCATTATATGACATTTTTCATTAGATTCCATTACAAAGGGCTGCTCAAATTACATAATTCTTTACGTTACACAAAAACAGATCGAATTACACGACCCTTGACGTCACATTATGTTACAAAAGCAGCTTAAATGACATTACATGATTTTTTATGTGACATTACACTACAAAACCCACTCAAATTACATAATCCTTGTCGTTATATTACTCCAATCTAACAAATCAGCTCAAATTACATTACATGTCCGTTTACGTTACATTAATTACAGAGAGTAGCTTAAATTGCATTACATGACACTTATCGTTAAATCACCAAAAACAGCTCAAATTACATGATTACTTACGTTATTCAATATCAGATCAATTTACACATGATCCTTCACGTTATATTACGTTACAAAAGAAGATTAAATGATATTACATGATTTTTTACGTTACATTACATTACAAAACCAGCCCAAATTACACAATCCTTGTCTTTATATTACACTAACTTAACAAATCAGCTCAAATTACATTACATTCTTCACGTTACATTACATTACAGAAACCAGCTTAAATTGGATTACATGATATTTTTCATTAAATTACAAAAAACCGCTCAAATGACTTGATTCAAGAATCATACTTTTACGTTACACGATTCTTTACGTTACACAAAAACATCAATTTACACATGACCCTTCACGTTACATTACGTTACAAAAAGAAATTTAAATTACTTTGCATGATTTTTTACGTTACATTACAGAAAGCAGCCTTAATTAGTTTACATAACCCTTTTCTTTATATTACATTAAATAAACAGCCAAAATTACATGATTGTTTACGTTACACAAAAACAGATCAAATTACATGATCGTGTAAGTTACAAAAACCCACCTCAAATTACATCATATTACCCTTAACATCACATTAAATTACAAAAAGCAGCTTAAATTACATGATCATTCACGTTATATTACGTTATATAAAGAAGGCTCAGATTACATTACATGGCCCTCTAAATAAATTACCATTGTTTAACATTTCCATCAAAATAAATCCAACACTCTACCTTTAATGCGGTACACATTTGGGGAGCATTTATGAAATACTGTTACAAGACACCGTTTAATTGCTCAAGTAAGAATGTTTTTAAAAACAACCTTGAAGCAACTGTTTTACGTTTCTAAAATTTCTCTCTTATTAAAACGTAAACTAAAGATATAATTGTGTATTTCAGTTTGAAGGTTATAATGTTGGCAAGACAATGCTTTCAATACCACCAGCAACACAATATGAGGGTACTGATAACCGTTATGAGGGTTTATTATCAGCGCTGCTCGCTGAAGCGTTCAAGCATTGCTTAGACAACGAAAACTTCATCACATTTATACCAACAATACTCCTCGTTACAATAGCGTCGAAGGCAACAGAAGTTAAAGCCGCAAAGGGAATTTTTGTTTACAAAGTTAGCTTTTTAGAGGAAGCAGGGAAATAATATTTCCCTCAGCGGTTGTCAGGGGTTGGACAGGTGTTGACACAACAATGGCTGTCAGTCGCAGCCCACCCCGTTCGATTTACTGTTTAGTTTCGCCTCATTTTAAAACAAACTCGTCAAATACAGTTTACAAATGTCCTCCTTCAAAAAAGTTTTTAAAATGAAAAAAATAATGATATAATATTTGTAAAAGTGGGGTTATTTAAGATAGAATGTTCGCATTTAACGTTTAAAAAGTTAAAGTTGAAAGAGATTTTCTTTATATGCGCAAGCTTTTCAGAAATCTTACCAATTTTATTTGGTCTATTATAGTTAATCAAATTAAATGCAATTATAAATGCAGTTCCTTTAATTGCTGAATTTTATTGTACAAAAACAAGGCAAGTTAATGAAACTTGTAACATTAACTATTTCAAGATAATAGTTAAAGATAAATTGAATATATAATTTTTAGAAATAAAAGAACGGGTGACGGACAGAGCTTGAGACAGGCTGTTCTTTTACGCTATAAGATTCGTGTGTCAATGTTTAAACTTATATATTTTAGAAACTGTTTAAAAAATAAACATAAATTATCAATCTATTTTCCATCTCGTCGACTTCTGAATTTATGCGGAATAATTTTATAAGTGTTTTCTAACTACTTTTTGTTCTCTTGTTCTTAATTATATATATATATATATATATATATATATATATATATATATATATATACATATATATGAACAAATATTCTTTGAGCTTAGCCTATGAAGTTATGTTAAAAATAAATAAAAACATACACAAAACTCCCAAATTAATCATTTATTTCTCATACGCGTTTCAATGACCAAGTCATCATCATCAGTTAGTGTTACTACTAAAAAATCTAACTTACAACTGTGTGTGTGTGTGTGTGTGTGTGTGTTATTTAATATTGATGGCGGAACGTAAGACCATCCTTGGAGCATGGGGACACTGGTAATAACGTTTCTCCGAAGGCTATTTTTCGGTGTTTGCACTGTGGCTTTGGACGTTGAAGTCTACATCCTGGTGATTAAGAAAGACCGCTAAATATTAACTTGATGAGAGTAAATATCAGTATTTAACTCTGGAATATTTGTAAAAAAAGTCATATATAATTTTTTCTATAACTGATCAAGACTACTATATTTCCAATTTGTATTTTTATCATATTGTAATCTTTATAATTATAATATTTTATTTTTTTCAGAACACAAAATTGGAAGTTTTAATTTCATAAGATTTGGACATTTTTAGAAAATATTTTTAAATGGTAAGGTGAAAAGAAAGTTCTCCTATTCTATCTCTCTTTCTTTCTCTTTACCGCCCCTCACACACAAACACACACACACACACACACACACACACACACACACAAACACACACACTCACACACAAACACACACACACACACACACACACACACACACACACACACACACACTCACACACACACACACACACACTCACACACAAACACACACACACACACTCACACACACACACACACACACTCATACACTCACACACACACACACACACACACACACACACACACACACACACACACACACACACACACACACACACACACACACACACACACACATACACACACACACACACACACACACACACACACACACCACACTCGCTTTCTAACTCTTTCTCTCTTTCTCTCTCTCTCTCTCTCACTCGGGGAAGGGTAATATGTAGGCCTACACTGTCGCGTGACTTTGTAAACAATTACAAAACAAAATTTAAGACTTTTTTTTCACACAATTAGAATACCTCATTAAAGTTCACCTAGATGTTCAACTTCCACCGAACTGAACGAAATCCCGAGATTAGCCGGTTTTTCACAGTTAAATATTATTGAGAAGCAGTAGGCTACAAATAATTGTGTAGTGAACAGCCCGAAAGACACTGAAGCTTTAAGGAAGATATTTGATAAGGTATTTGATAAATAAATTGATCGAATTCAATAATACTGATTGGTTAATTTGACCATTGCCGCCCATGAATGATAAGGAACAGATTTTAAATATTAGATAGGGTTAGAGCAGGAATTTACATAAGGGTAGATCGGCTACAGGAGAACCATGGCATCAAGTGTTCAACGACTTTACATAATATTTGTCAGGCTACTAAGAAAATAGGTTTCGTTACGATTTCGACCAGGAGAGGAAAGCCGAGGTGACGAGGACACAATAAATCCCTGATGTGATAGTAGGAGGCAAGTAAGGCCCGCGTGGGCAGGGTCGCACACTTGAAGTAGACCTGTTCCCTACAGAGGTCATGGAACAAGCTCTACCAGCTAACTAGGACAAGTATTTAAGTAGCCCACAAAAGCGTACTTTTAGAAAATAAATACTATCTCCCTAAGTATTAAAGAGTTAAATGTCAAACACCAAAAACAGTTTAATGAATTTCTTAATTCGGTCTTTGGACCCTTCGTTAGACCAAAGTTATAAAAGAAAATTCAAACAGGAAACAAAACATTAGAGACCTGAAATGTTTGTTTACAAATATTGTGGCCTATTTCTTTGACAAACCGGTGTTTATAATTTACCTTAAAATAGATAAGTGATAATTGTGAGATGAGAAATGACAGCGGCACAGCTAAGGGGAGGAGAGGAGTGGCGGGGTGGCTTGAGTGACTGCGGTGGGTCCAGCCACCGTCTCTACTTAGCGCGATCCACGCTAGATGACCGATGAAATGTTTACATAGTATTCTGTAAGTACATTAGAGCCTCCCACTACTGCATGGCTTTCGATTGTTAATCCAGAGATTGTGCTACGTAAACAGCTAAAGTGTATTATTGAAGTAAAACTTCATATTGCGCAGCGTATAAACAAATGCGCAGGAGTGATTCGGTAGATCACGACATCTTTTAGGAATTTCTACGAGAACGCGCAAAAATTCTCCTGAAGTTTTCAAAAGTGTAATATAGGAATTAATTCTACCAGTTATTTACGTCTTCACTTACAGGTTATTTGGGGGTCGTGCTTGAATAATAAAATTTCATTTATATCCAGAAACGCTCTCAAGGTCTAGGCGGGTCGGCCTGTTGCTGCCCCCTGACTAGGATCATGCCCCTAGTCTGAGCGTCCAGCTCTTAGGTAAGACATACCTATAGTGGGTAAAGGTACAACCTGGACCGAACCGATCAGAAAGAATACTGAGGTACGGAAAGTCTGCCCGTTCAGGAGGTTCTAATTGTCAAGAGTAGTTCTCGTAAAGCAAGCAGGGTAAGCAATCCAGGCTTTACGGTAAGACTTTTGAGCTCTTAAATGGTTCATGGTACCCTGCTACCCGTCTCGAGCCTGACGCTAGTCCCCCGGTCGGGAGTCACGAGTTTGAGTTTGGATTGACATGGGGGACAGTAGAAAATGTCCAGCATATGCAGTATCTTTGTGTTCTTACCACAAAGGAAAAGAAGGCGAGAGCTATTTTGTTTATAGGGTAACACCTGAAATAACTAAATAGTTGCAATTTTATTTCTGAAACATTCCCTTTAATACTAATGTGGAATTTTTGTTTTTATCCATAAAAGCTTCTTAAAACGTGTTCTGCCATTAAATCCCAACAAACGAATTTAAAAGATTGGTAATGTACTTTATAGCAACAGGTTGAATGGTTTTTAGCACTTGAGGAATAGGAGAAAATATTAATATAACATAAAAAATAAATTAATACCATACTTTCCTCAACTATTTTTTCCAAAATTCGTTGTAGTTTAATGAATATTATGATCAAACTTACATATTTACATTTAACACTTATTATTAATTTTTGTTTGAAGTCTAGGTATAATAAAAAATAATTTATATGTCATTAACTAGAGCTTAACCAATGAGAACAACTCACCAAAGATACTAAAAAATTACAATAAAACTCTCACTAACCAGTTTCGGCCTCCATACCGCCTTTATCAGTGATTGACTTACCTGATGAAGGCGATAAGCCCATCACCGATGGTTGCCGAAACAAGCCTGTTTGATAAACGCGTAATTAGTGAGAGTTTGACTTTATTTTTATCATAAACATATTTTCTATAAGTATTTACTACCGAACTATAAGAAATCAGAATTTATGCAACTACATAGGAGTAAACGTGGGCTCACAAGTATCTATGCAATGCAGACTCAAATAGACAGGACGGCGCAGTGTAGGCAATTTATGGTCAATGAGAAACGTGGAACAATGAAGTTATAGAGATGAAAGTAAATATTCTTCATGAAAATTGGCAATTCAGTAGTTTGAAAATATTCCCACTGTTTTATAATCACTACTAAAGTTAAGTATTTTTTTTTAAAATTAGTTTAAACAAAGTTTTCAACAAAAATATTTCTTTAATATTTTTTACTTCAAGGATCTCCTTGCATCAAAAATCGTCCAAAGTGGTCATTTTGTGTTTTCAGGCCTTGGTATTGAAGAAATTAATTCAAGTTTGCTATTATTCAATACACTTGTATACAAGAAGTATTAACTTTCCGCCAATAGAATTACAAAGACCTGTAGTTTCGAACTATTTTCCCTTTTTTAAAAAAAATATCTTGATCGTCTATTATTAATAGCCTCCATTAAAAAGTATTTTAATTTTCCTTAACATTTTTAAATTTCTTCAAACGATTCCTAAAAAAATAGAGTTTTCTATGCAATTATGTTTTCCGTTTTTTTCCCATCATTAGCTTTTAAGTTCTCGAAGTATTTAATCGCAATATTTTTCACACAAAATCCCCTACAAATTAGGCAGTAAATACGCACGAATTAAACATGTTTTTATTATGAAAACGATGTTAGTGTTGTGTGTTTCAACACAAACTATATAATGCAGCAAACGTCATAAAGCATCATTTATTGATGACCTGTCATCGATAAGGAATAGTTAAAAAGCTTTAAATATCTGGAACTTAACAAGCTATAGTTAACAAGTATACAATTTTAACGATTTAACTAGTTAACAAATTAACAAGTGTAAAACCCCTAGGACTACTTAGTTACTCGTATTATCAAGCTAAATTTAAAATATTTAAAGTACATTTTAAACAAACATCCTTTGATGTCGTTAGCATCTTTCTTATTTCTTTACTTCTCCAGGATCTATAACTAATTGCTAGAAAACGGTCTTTAAAACCCCGTTGAGGTTATGTTTTTTTTATCAAATACTACATAGGGGTCTATATTACTTGGGTAATTATTTCACTACACAATATCAAGACCACAGTGGTACAATATATTAAAATAAAAATATTGAAAAGAACCCCAATACCACCAAAATAATCAAAAATAATAAATAAAACAAGTTACTTAAGATTAAACCCTTATGTACATTTCGATGACCATGTCATCATCATCAGAGGGTCTGGTTACAAAATACAATCTAGCACACAAGAAGTTACAAACTAGAATGACCCTCTGATGATGATGACATGGTCATCGAAATGTACATAAGGGTTTAATCTTAAGTAACTTGTTTTATTTATTATTTTTGATTATTTTTGTGGTATTGGGGTTCTTTTCAATATTTTTATTGTAATTATTTCACTGTTTAAATTTATGTAAGCTTGATTATACGTTGGTTTTCCTGCCTACATCTATCACTTACACTTTAATTATGAATCTTACACAAACCCAACGCTTGGAAAAGCACAACCACTCCTTTCTAAAGCAGTGGCGGTTCCAATGCTACCCAAATTATTTATATTGTTTAAATCCTTCTTAATTGTCAATCGTTTAAAGATTTAACCATGAGATTATGAAAATGCTCTAATAATACAAATGTTCTAATAATATTAGAATTCACCAAGCAACAATTATATATCAAATAATTTTCTTTTTAATGACTTAAACAATAGTTTATGACTAACCGAACTTTGAATTTAGTAAATTTGTTAAAAGACACTGAGAAAACACTGATGAAGACCGGCACATAGCGATCGAAAACGTTCTGTATCAGTAAGTTTTAACAAATTTACTAAATTTAAAGTTCGGATAGTCGTTAACTATTGTTTAAGTGATTAATTAGAATCACCGAACGTAACGGACTATAAAATTCAAGATTTTTCTTTGGTTTAAAACGCCAATTAAATGTTTTTTTGGCCGCAAACCATTAAAATTTTAAACAATTTCTGTGGGAGGGTGCTAGCTCCTCCTCCCCCCCGGCTGTCGCGACTCCACTAAACTATATATATATATATATATATATATATATATATATATATATATATATATATAATACATAAATTAAACAGAGGAGACAAATAATATTTACACGTTTCGGAACATATGTTCCCTCTCCTAAGTTACATTAACCTCACAGTAATACAAACTACACCATAACACTGCCACTAACTGTACGCACAGGTGTACGCTTGCTAGCTTTTGCAGATTGTATAATACAATATTATATAATATAGAATAATAACAATAATGACGGTATAGGAGGAACTTGGGGCAGGGCTACCGCACTTGGCATTGTGTTAATTATTACCCTGGGTTGTTACTAATTGCTACATGAGTCGACTCACTAGATCACTATTTTTATTTATTATATTATATAATAATACACACACACAGACACACACACACACACACACTATATATATATATATAGGGTGATTCACAAAGATATGGTAATACTTGGGGCCTCTTTCTACGTATAAAAATTTAAAAAAAGATCACATAAATATAACTACGGTAAAGAATTTTTGACAAGCCGGGTTTTTTGACTCTTAAGTAAGGCCATAAATATACGTTAGGATTTCAATTCATGCTCTGAGCCAAACTCCGGGCTCAGCCAAAAACCTGTAGCTAGCCGTAACTTACTAATAAAGCTTTTCCGGATCTACATTTGTATGAACGCTTTCTTTATTTCCACACGTAGAATGAGCTCCTAAAGTATTGCCCTGTCTTCGTGAATCACCTGTTTGTATGTAGTATATATTCGGACAGCTGATAGTGATATTTCTTCTTCTTTTGATTGTATTGTCTGGATTGTATGAACGCTCATTGTGTAATTATTATTTTTTTATTGTATATTAATTTTTAATGTGGGGATCAAGTTTTTTAGGTTTATTTCTAAAATACACAATATCAAGAGCACAGTGGTACAATATATTGCAATCAAAATATTGGAAAGAACCCCAATACCACAAAAATAATAAAAAATAACAAATAAACAACAATAAATAACAATAACAAACCCTTCAGGGTTTAATCTTAAGTAACTTGTTTTATTTGTTATTTTTTATTGTTTTTGTGGTATTGGGGTTTTTCCCAAAATTTTCATTGTAATTTAAAGGATGAAACATGTTTCGAAACGCGTAAGAAATGAAAAATGAAATTAGTGGAAAATATTTAGTTTTGATATTTTAAGTTGTTACATTGACACACCATGAAATATTCTTTTAAACATTATTAATTACCTTTATGGCACTTAATCTTTAAACGGGGCCACTGCGAACAACTGCTGACCTTTTCCATTTTAATTCAGCCTATGGACTAGAGCCGTGCCAATGTATAGAGTTCACAGAACGTACATAAAGGAGAAATATCGTCGGATAAGCAGTCCAAGGCACGCGCAATGTAAAAACAAAAGGCTCGGGAAACCGATCAGTGCCCAGTTCATGCTTGAGCACAAACAACTCGGTCAAGCGATGCCTTCAATGTCATTGTTTCTCTGCAACTCTCGACATTGATGTCTTACAGCGGATCTACAAAGACACTTGTTACAGACGGCTGAGTTTTGTTGTAGCTTAGGCCGAACAATAGAGTAAGCTCATCGAAGATGTCTCATTGTATCGAGCCAGAAATACGATCCAGAGGTGCAAAGGTCTTTTTGCGTTTGTGCCTTTATTTTGAACCTCACTGAAATGATTTGACGTCACGAATGATCTAGCAAAATAATATATCTTAAAAGGTCAAAGCTAGGGAGAATAAATTCAACCCCCTCCACTCCGCCCGCTTCTCTCAAGTTAGTCTCATATTTATCTTAAAATTAAAAGCCGTATGTATCTGATGCTTCTACGTTCCGTGCTAACATACTCTGTATCTGTCTGGTGCCCTCTTTGCACAAAACTTCTCGTCAACGCCTGGAAACATTCTAGTTGGCTGAAATGCATTTCCAATTCCCTCTGGTTCCTTTCTAACAACACATTCCGTAAATCCTTCAAAGCTCCAATCCTGCCAGAAGTCCCCTCTCTCTGCCGTAATCTTTTTTTACAACGCAGAAAGGTCAGAATTGCATATTCGGGATCTTAGAGATTCCACTGGACCCCCACTTCTTCAGATCTATAAGTCCTCACAACCCTCCCTCTCTTCTTTCTTCCCAACATATTTAGATTGAGAGATTAGTCTTGAGCTGTTCTGTAACCTAGCGCAAGTTATTTTGTAGTTACTATAAAACAGATCGAATTTGATTTTAAGTTACATTGCTAGCTTTTAGGTCCCGTAAGTATATTTACTGTAAAGTTGGAAATAATTTTAAAAATCAATCATCCCCCTGAGTTTATATAAGTACATCGCCCCTCATTATATCATCTTCTATCCATCTCAACCAAATAAACGTCCTCTGGAATGGAAACATCTTTCCCTTTTACCAATCAAATACCAACAACCTTGATCGAGTCTGCTACATATAGCCTGTGTTTAATGAGACAGACGCTGTAAAACCATCTCTTTCATTGTCTGTTTGATTTTTTTAAGGGCCGTGTGGCAAGTACAAGTCCCACTAAATTGTTCACATATTACAATCTTATTTACTATTCATGGGGAAAAGTATTTCTAAATCATTTTAGAAACATTGTATTGAACATACGTGTAATAGAGGCGTCTACAAATATTTTGTTATTTGATGTTCAGAAGTTGTTATTCAGCTACTATTAGAAGTTATACCTCAGGGGGAAAGGTTTATCCCAATCGAAATAAAGTTTTATAAAGGGCCTAAACGAAAGAAATCGACAATTGCAAATAAACCGTTGGCGACTTGTACAGTCAGATGGCAATCTGTTATCGCGTCTCGGATCGACCCCACGCAAGACGCTAGCTGTGGTTAGAGGCTCGTATTGTAATTCCCGTCTACACCATTGCTGTTACGATAACCCTGACCAGTAGTTATTTTATTATAGGTTCACAGTCATCATTACGGCCGGGTCTCACGACATTCCCAAACCTGTCGCTCGTTCTTCCCCCTTGATTTTACAGAATATATTTACCCCATTTCTATTTATATAAACTAAAAATATTCTTCATCACATATAGTTTCCTTATGGAAATTATTATCGATGTGCAGGGCCTGGTAATTTAGAATTATTATCGATGTTCAGGGCCTGGTAATTTAGAATTATTATCGCGTTTTCTAAATGGGCCTGAAGATAGCATTATAAGTTGTTCATGCTAAAATAACCAATAGTTACTTGCAAAAACGTTAGTCATTGTCGTTTGCTATTACTTCGCATATTTTTTAGGATCCATTTCTCTTTAATTTTTTTCCGTAGTTTTAAAATCATAAACCAACAAGACTATAAAAAATTTAAAGGCATAGAAACGCCTGGTATAGGATATACTACGATCATTGCATTACGCGTGAAAGGTTGCGGTACCTAAGAAACCTATTGGAGTCTTGAAGAGACATCTACCCGTTACATCCTAGGAGTGGTCCATATTTTCTGTCACTGAGATTAATTTGTCGCTGGTGGTACCAGTGCAAAATATGAAAATTGCCAGTTCCAGTCACAATGGATTGATCGGAGGTTGTCTCAGTTGTGTATGGGCAAAATGTCGCCGTTCCTAGCTAGAACGTTACTGATATATTACCGCGGCTGTCATTGGTTGATTTGTCGCTGTCAGAGGCTTTACTCTCACCTCTCGGCTCACAGTGCCGATCATCATCCAGTATCTTTGACTGAAGGTGGGAGAGGTTGTCTCTGTTGTCATTGGGCAAAATGTTGACACAAGTTAAAAAGTAACTGATATTTTACCGCGTCTGTCATTGGTTGATTTGTCGCTGTCACTGGGTCTACTCTCACCCCTCGGCTCACGAGTTGATCATCGTGCAGTGCCGTTGAGTAAAGGGGGGAGGGGTGTCATTGGGCAAAATGTTGACACAAGTTAAAAAGTAACTGATATTTTACCGCGTCTGTCATTGGTTGATTTGTCGCTGTCACTGGGTCTACTCTCACCCCTCGGCTCACGAGTTGATCATCGTGCAGTGCCGTTGAGTGAAGGTGGGAGGGGTTGTATCTGTTGTCATTGGGCAAAATGTTGTCGCATGCTAAAAAGTAACTGATATTTTACCACAGCTGTCATTGGTTGATTTGTCGCTGTCACTGGCTCTACTCATTTAAGTCGTGTGTGGGTGGACGATTTGTGTCAGGTTTCACGACAATGTTAGTGTTGTGTACAGCAGAAGCACTCGGTAGTTTGTTCTTCATTTCGTATGAGTATATTTTAAAATAAAATAACCCTTCCGAAAAAAAAAAAACGAGTTGTGTAGTCATTTCACCAGTCTGGTATGCCTGCCTGTTATTGGCACCTAGAGCTGTCTCAGTAGCTCTAAATTTACCGGTAATAGCCAGCGACCCAAGTCTGGCACTGTCACTAAAATCACCGATCCGTTAAAGTCACTGGTTCAAGCAGTAGGAAAATAAAGGGTAGTTGGAGTTAGGTAAGACAAAGGGTAGGACAATATATCCCCTGGTACGACCAATAGGCGACAACTATGGTAAATAGATAGGGTTGCTTACTTGAGGTAAACCTACCCCCGACAGTGTTGAAGTGAAGTGTCTACCCGAAAGATATGAGCATCGGATGATTATGTGAGGGTAGGAACAGAGGATGAAAATACGGAGAACTATGACAACTTGAGCTGCTGAAACATTCCAGTTTGTTTTTTTTTAATTTAGAATACAAAAATAAAAGTAACTAGTCAGTATGGTTAATTGTTTAAGCGCAGGAGTGTTTTGACGGTAATGCTGAAACTGCTGTTCCAATTGAGCACAAGATTTTTTTATTTTAATTTTAAAAAATAATATTTTTGTTGTGATACTCTACGAATACAAAGGAAAGTCGTAAATAGCATTTAGTATTGGGATTATCATATAGATCAATGCAGATCTGACTTTCATACGCTCTCCGTTTAGGAATGGTTTTATCTTAACAAGTTTCCCAGAAGTAACTTGCCCGCCAAAGATACCTTTGAGGGAACAAAATCTCAGAGAGATTTCAGTTCCTTAGTCACATCTGGATAAGCAAGTCTTTACAATGACGTCACTCTGGTTCCACATATTTCCCAATATGTTTGATTTTATCCCTAAACATTCTCTAATACTAGTTAATCGAAATTGCATGTTTCATCAAACATATGAGAAAATAAATAAAACCTATTGTAAGAGTACCAACTTTGAAACCACTGACGTTCTAATGAGTAGGGGTACAACCGGGACTTTAACTCTAACATAAAGAGGTTTCGGTAATTTTAAGAAGGCCTAAAAAGATTATAAACACTGTTTGATTCATTGGATAAACCTCTACTCCAGCTTTGTATTTTTTTAAACACGGGTCTGGTCTCCCAAAACCCGCCCAACCCTCGTGGCAGCCAACCTCTAGCGAGCTACCTCCGTCTTACATGCACATGTGGTTAGTATCCCTACCGCGAGTGAAGGAAACGGGATTGATTGCCCATGTACCAAGCTCATAAGCTCTTTCCATGCAGAATCTCCTGATAGTGAAATGAAACAGTACGATAAGTGTCGCGCTAAGACCGGGATGATAAAACCTGGCAAGAAAGAAACCCTGCCAGGAACAATCCCGGGACAGATCATGCAGAAGCCCTGGGGGCTTTGATCACCTTGTGGTAAGGGATAAGGAGGGGTATTACAAATAACTTGTTAGTGTGTCTATGACAGAAATGACATGCATATCTGCTGCTGCCTACTCGAAACTGAAAAGGTATATATATATATATATATATATATATATATATATATATATATATATATATATATATATACATATAAATATAAAGCCACGTACTGTAATCTGGTGTAGAAGACGTTGATTAACTACAGTAATTATACAGAAAATAATGTCTGTTGTAATTTATAGTTTGTAATAATCTACCCCTTAGTTTGTTACGATATTCAGATTTTTCGCCCCTTTAAAGCGTCAGATGTCTATTACGAATAAAAGATTGTTTCAGAAATTTAACATTGTAATACAAAGGGCTTTCTACGTCCATAATATAACCTTAATTATTAATATATCAATGCTTCGGGCTCTTTACTGGTTCAACCAAATGGAATGACATTTCTAGATGGACTAAAGCGAAACCGAAGGATCTGCGAGTGATAAAACATAAATATCCAGACTGAAATAGTTGCAGAACATTATACGAAATGAAAAAAGGAGGCATGAGCTCATGGAAAGAAAAAAATAAAAAGACCTTTAAAAAAATGGTCGAAAAAGTAACGAAAGGGGAAAAATTCGAGGTGAGAAAGAAAGACCAGTTAGATGTGGAAGAAGATTTCATCTTCAACACTCCGTCATAGAAGAGTAGTTAATAATCCAATAAAAGAAACTATTTGCTGCAAGAAATAAATAAAATGAAGAAAATAAACAACTGCAAGAATTAGTTTTTATTCCTTTAAAAAAAATATTTACCAGTGCCACGTTTTGAGCATCGTCGCGTACGTCCATGTAATTAGTAATTTCTGAGCGTAAACTCTTACACGCAGCAGATCATCATCCAGTCATCAATGCCATAACAGATATTGTGCAATTATAAAAACATAAAACTTACTAGAAGCTATAAAACCTACTGCAACATGTAGGCTACTTCGGCCGGGCGCCATTTGTTAACTTAAAATCTAATTAAAGCACTGAAGGACACGCTAACCCATCCTCAAGACTGTAAAACTGTTGAAGCCAAATCGATTGTTCTTGTCACTTGTTAGTGTCGCAGCCTGGCGGCTAACAGCTCAATCACTAGACTCACAGACGGTCCGGTCTGTTTATTTACATTCCAATAATCTAATCGCATACCGGCAGCGTTCCGTCACGAGACGTTAACACCTGTGCGTACGTTCCGAACAGTTTTGAAGCTTTTGTTTGACAAATGCGTTGTCGGCTGTTGTATTCAATCGATAAAATAATTTTTCACTACTGGATTTGGTAAAACTTAACAAAGAGCTGCAATAATCTTTAGGTAGATGGTTACACTTGATATTTGTAAAAATATTTATCAAGGACCTTTATAAATGGAGAGACAAGTGGTGGAACATTCGCTCTCTACATCGACCAAACTGGACGTGTTGTGGTATATTTAGTATGACTAGAGGGCACTTCTTACTTCCCAGTTTCTGTAGAGAATGTTTAAGAGTCTTCGAATCCCAGCATAGGTACGGCCTTCACGACATTCGAATTAATTCTCTATTCAGTAGGAACAGATTACAGACACCCTTTTTCTGACATTTAACTGAATTCAGCTCTCTGGCTGCCTTCCATAAATATGCTTTATTATTGGGAGATCACGATCATTCCATATGATAACACCTGCTTAAGCCTCTTGTACGTGACAAAAGGGTATTGCTTGTTGAAACGTCTATCTGAACCCGATAGAGACCGAGTAGATGTACTTAAGGGTAGTTATCCTGCAATTCTCTTCTTCACCCAGTAACAAGGAACTTCATGACCCTACCATATCTGGGCCTTTGTATACGGTGGTGACAGTAAGAAGGTATCTCAGAAACTACAGCTCCTGGAGTAAGAGACAAGAGTAAACATGTTATGGAGCATTAGGCGTGAATCGATACAACTTAAAGTCCGGAGATCTACGAAGTATGCCGAAGATTTCCGAAAGTAAAAAAGTGGTTAATCCGACATTCTGTGTTAGTCTTAGAGACTTTTGGAGGTTATGTTTAAATTTATTTAACAAAATCATAATTTTAAATATATAAAAATTAAATGTTTTAAATACATAAGCTTGACACTCATTTGCCTCGGCTCATAATTAAACTTCCAGTTACATGAAATAGTGACCCAGCCAGAAATGTTTTCTTGGGGGGATTTGGCGACCTTAATACAGGTGTGTGAGAACGCTAGCGCCCGGCCGGTCGCCAGCTTTACACCTCTAAGACAAATGATCTGCCGTCGTGATGGCGGGACCCAATTAATTTGTCATTAAGTTAGGGAAGTGACATAGAACAAAGCTGCCACCCAGAGCGTGGGAGCGTGCTTTCACGGCCTGACCAACACAATAGGCTATGGAAAATCGTTTGTCATATTCAACACACTGTACTTTGCTAAAATATTAAAGGAAATACTAGTTACAGTATTACAAAAACAGTCAAAATGGGTGCGCATAGTTTTAAAGTATAGTCTACACTTAAAAATAGGAGTGTGTCGGGCAAACGTAGTCTAAGTCTAAACTTGTTGTGGGAAGAAATAAAGTTAAACCCATCTAAGTCTATAAGAAAATAGGCTATAATAATTTTATAATTGTCTTTAATATTTTATTTTATTTTAGATATGTTGTGTATTTTATTGTCCTTTAAAAAAGGCATTAAATACATACCACACAGACCTAAACATACTCGTGATTGTTATTTATAATATAACTTTAAATCTTTAAATTTAAATTTCAAAACTTACATATATATAATTTTATTTAAATTAAACCGTATAAAATTAATTAGTTGGCTTATACTTATTAAATTGGTTATTTGCAAATAGCTACAGTATATTTGAAGAGTAATATAACATTTTGAAGTTATTCTAATTAATTACAATAATAATTAATAACGTATTAAATAAAAACTGAATTCAATTTTAAATCTAACAAGTCAGTATATTCATCCATAAATTTAATCAAATGTACGATTACTAAAAATCTGCTTGTGAAATTGATTTAAATATAACCTCGAAGTAACCTCTAAGCGGATTTAAAACAGCTGTTTTAACAGGTTTTTTAATAGCTGAATTAACTGCTATGTATTACTTTCGTAAATTTTCGGAACAATTCGTTTATCTCACGGTGCCTAACGACTGAAATGTGACATATTTTTAGTGTTTTACTCTCGTCGGAAAAACATTCTAGACGCGCCTACAGATGTGCTTTTGTATCTCGTAAAACTTTAACAGCGCTATCTGAATCTACGGACTCGCGGACCCGAAGAAAGGGAAGCGGATTACCCTGCGTAGAGAGTGGTTGGCAGTGATTGTTGTACGTTAGTCAAACAACATACCCACATATACTCACAAACAAAAATATACCCATAACGCCTCTCTGTCATGTATTCTTACGTAGCTTAGGTTATGTTAGACACCTCTTCCTGAAAATGGTAAAGATTTGGCTTGTGAAGGGGATATGAAATGATATTATATTTTTATATTTATCACATTTAAAATTAAATCCGTCCATGGAGGTCTTCGGTTTGTTCGAAAGATATAGAGGGAATGGTGGTCGAACACATTCTCGGTACTGTAAGTTGGTCGCGATGAAGGTACTTCGCGTCGGTCACTCATTTTAGCTCATGGATATTTGATGCCTCGGAAGGATCCACCATTATGTCCGTTCTGTGGACGTGTCATCACAGTCAGGTTGAATCAGGCTTGAACGATGATCGCGAGCAATTTAACCTTCGAGGATGTCTGAAGGTATTGTCAAGGGATGATGCTGCTACTATTGATTGTGTCATGGACTTCTTGCGTCACGTCGATTTGTATATTATATGTATATATATATATATATATATATATATATATATATATATATATATATATAATATGTACATATATATATATATATATATATATATATATATATATATATATACATACATATATATGTATATATATATATATATATACACTGTATATATGTGTATATATATATATATATATATATATATATATATATATATATACATACATATATATGTATATATATATATATATATATATATATATATATATATATACACTGTATATATGTGTATATATATATATATATATATATATATATATATATATAAAACTTTGATATACAATAACAATAATAATAATATTTAAAATTCTTTCCTTTGCCTTGTCCTTACAATTTTTTAGTAAATATAATAATTATTTATCAAATATATTATTGTTGTTATTTATTGTTTTACAAACATGTTTGTTGTATAATATTTATTGTTATGTATTTTTCGTTTTATATTTATTTTTATATATTTATGGTGTTAAATATTTATTATTATATATTTATTATTTTAGTGTTTTTCTTTAATAGTAATTTTGTTTGGCGATTTGGAAATTAAAGTTAAATTAAATGAAAAGTTGAAAGTAATTTGGTAAAGTTCAACTTTAAAATGTTTTAAGTGCTAAAATTTAAATCAAGCTCAGCCAGTCGTAATTCATTTGTATAGGAGCGAATCAATGGGTAGTGTGTGATTTAACAGCGAAATTTCAAATTGACTATTGCCACTTAAGGTGATGTATGAATACAAATAGGGGTAACGTAAGAGACTGTAAAACTCCTTGGCCCGAAATGTAGGACACTATTATGGGTCACGTAAGCAGTGTCCATTATAGCTCTCTACGGGGGGTGTGGTGAGTTGTAAGACCTTTTAGCCTCGATACAACAAGGTGTGCGAAGAATATAAGCGACGTAAAGGTACTTTTTATCTAAGAGAGGATCCTCTGTAGTATTTGCGTGTACATTCACTCACCTACAGTAGCCATGCTCCGAGGTTAGTTAGAGATGACTAGCCTATTCCCAAGAATCACTAACTTGAGCGAGTTGCTGTGTTGAAAGCCGATATGTTTTTATTTGTCTTGTGAGTGTTGTTTTGTTTGGATGGAGTTCTGCGAGGGACGCAAACCCCCCAACCCGCACCCCTTTGCGCGGTACTGCAATAAAAACGTATCAACTAATATAAGGGTCTTAAAAGGTTATAAATCGTACGAAAGTGGGGTTAATGTTCATGCTAAGGGAGCATTTTAAATCCCTTGTGTCTAAACCTTTGTTAAAGAATCTGAATAATTAAGAATAAGAAACACAACGGTTTCGTGTAACATTGTCACTTGTCACGGTTTCGTGTAACATTGTCACTCGTCACGGTTTCGTGTAACATTGTCACTCGTCACGGTTTCGTGTAACATTGTCACTCGTCACGGTTTCATGTAACATTGTCACTTGTCACGGTTTCGTGTAACATTGTCACTCGTCACGGTTTCGTGTAACATTGTCACTCGTCACGGTTTCGTGTAACATTGTCACTTGTCACGGTTTCGTGTAACATTGTCACTCGTCACGGTTTCGTGTAACATTGTCACTCGTCACGGTTTCGTGTAACATTGTCACTCGTCACGGTTTCGTGTAACATTGTCACTCGTCACGGTTTCATGTAACATTGTCACTTGTCACGGTTTCGTGTAACATTGTCACTCGTCACGGTTTCATGTAACATTGTCACTTGTCACGGTTTCGTGTAACATTGTCACTTGTCACGGTTTCGTGTAACATTGACACTTGTCACGGTTTCGTGTAACATTGTCACTTGTCACGTTTTCGAAGGAGGAACCCGCGACGTCGTGTTTTCCCATTTGAAAGTAAATTTTCGCAGCCAACCAGACGGATGTCTCTGAATGAACGTTTATTAATCAAACAGTAGATTCTGGCGCTTAGAAGCAGGACTTGTATTTAAAAGTACTCTCCAATTTGGCCCGGTTGCTAAATAGACACAGTTCAATCCATCGCCCTATCCAGGATTTGAATCAAGGTCAACCAGCTTGTAAAGTAATACACTACCCGCTAGGTCATGGTGTATACCTTCTGTAACTAAATGCTGGCTGAATTATTCCGTTCATCAAACCTAGCCAGACTGAGTGGGTTGTGCATGTTATGTTGTTACGAAAGTAAGACAGGAGGAAAATGTCGAAAGAAATCAAGTCAAAGAATGGAAGTGTTTGACGGTGGTTAGGTTAGGTTACGCTATTGTTGTACGAGATTGTTGACGTTGGTGGTTAGGTTAAATTAGGGTTGGTTAGGTAAAGTTATTGTTGTACGAAGGCGTTGCTGATGGTGGTTGGTTATGTTAGGTTAGGATATTGTTTTTCGAGATCATTGACGTTGGTGGTTAGGTTAAATTAGGGTTGGTTAGGTAAAGTTATTGTTGTACCAAGGCGTTTCCGATGGTGGTTGGTTATGTTAGGTTAGGATATTGTTTTTCGAGATCGTTGACGTTGGTGGTTAGGTTAAATTAGGGTTGGTTAGGTAAAGTTATTGTTGTACGAAGGCGTTGCTGATGGTGGTTGGTTATGTTAGGTTAGGTTATTGTTTTACGAGATCGTTGACGTTGGTGGTTAGGTTAAATTAGGGTTGGTTAGGTAAAGTTATTGTTGTACGAAGGCGTTGCTGATGGTGGTTGGTTATGTTAGGTTAGGTTATTGTTTTACGAGATCGTTGACGTTGGTGGTTAGGTTAAATTAGGGTTGGTTAGGTAAAGTTATTGTTGTACGAAGGCGTTGCTGATGGTGGTTGGTTATGTTAGGTTAGGATATTGTTTTTCGAGATCGTTGACGTTGGTGGTTAGGTTAAATTAGGTTTGGTTAGGAAAAGTTATTGTTGTACAAAGGCGTTGCTGATGGTGGTTGGTTATGTTAGGTTAGGATATTGTTTTTCGAGATCGTTGACGTTGGTGGTTAGGTTAAATTAGCGTTGGTTAGGTAAAGTTATTGTTGTACGAAGGCGTTGCTGATGGTGGTTGGTTATGTTAGGTTAGGTTATTGTTTTACGAGATCGTTGACGTTGGTGGTTAGGTTAAATTCAATTTGGTTAGGTAAAGTTATTCTTGTACGAAGGCATTGGCGATTCTGTTTAGGTTTGGCTTGGGTAGGTTTGTTGTAATACTTAGGTTAAATACAACTTAAACAAAGCAGAAATAGAGAAATCGGCGTAATTCATATTTTGTAAGGAAGTGTAATACTTATTATTATTTTTTCCAGAGCAACCACATTCAACTCTCACTAGTTATAGTTTTATCTTGTAAGAAGACAAATGGTCCATATTCCTGATATGATGACGAAATGTTTAAACCTAAACAGTAAGAGTGAAGGTTAAACTGGTTTACTACAAAATATTTGAAAAAGGATTTGTATAATAAAAGTAAAAATGACGAATGGGACATTACATAGAGATTAAGGAAATGTACCACCAAACCTGTACTTTAACGTTTATAATAAAGAAATAATTAGGTGTTTGGGAGATCTTCAGCTGGTGGAGGTCATTACAGACAAGAGAAAAATCACAGGTCTTAATCAGATTAAAAAAGAATCCACATATACGAAAATACGTTTGGCTGTAGAAAATTGAAAAGAACGAGGACGAGGTCGAACAGGACAGAAGGAAATGGATAGAGAATTTTCTTCGGTTGAGGGATAGGGAAGTAAAACCGAATTTCACCTCTATTTTGGGCGCCGATTTCAAATCTATTTAGTTATTTCTTTGATGGAAAACATATGAGTTTTGTTTTAAATGAAAATAAAGGAGGTGTTAATGAAAATAAAACAATTATTTCACTAAGGCCCTCGGTTAGCTAATTTTATATAAGAAACCAAATATAGAAGTTAAAAGAATTTAAAGCGAAAATATTAGGATATTGTAATCTGAAAAAATTTGTTGCCCTGCGTGGGAGTCGAATCCATTTTCTCTTTCTTAGCAGTTACGTTTAACAGTGTAGAGCGAAGTGATCGAACAGTAAAAATACAAACAAGTGTTTAATACTGTTGCTATTCATGCGAAAACAAGCCAACATCTAAGTTTGGCCGGGGAAGGGGAAGGCCAAACAGACGCCGATACGCAATACACCCAAGACGCCGTCGGCCCCTCCCCCTCCCTCTCGTCTTGAGGTTATCGACACGTGGTAGTGGCCTGAAAGGGCTTAGAAACTGAGAGCGTTATTATAGTATTAATAATATTAATGGCATTTTAAAACTCTTAAATGTAGGGTGTTTTGCGAAATATCACGGTACATGCCTAAACCTGGCCTACGTGAGTCGAATGTTTCTATATAAAGGAACGTTTACCGTTGCTTTTGTACAAATTATTTTGTAGTCAATATTTTTGTATAAGTTGTCTATAAATATTTATTTTATTATGGAATAAATAATTCAACACTTTTGTTTGGGGGAAGGGTAAGATGTAAATGGGGAGACTCTGGGCCATTACTGCACCTAAATGTAGCCTATAGCATGTTATTTTAACAATTATTAATAACAAGATTAACTAGAATGAGTGAATGGCAAGAGTTGTGTTGTTTGTAGGTTATGATTTATATGAATAAACTAATACTGTATTATGTAACTTTTTATATTATAAGTTAGTCTAATTAAATGCAGGACATCATATATTTCTATGTTTATCCGTGAAATGTCGATATGTTTTTTTACAAACATTTTTCTTTTTCCACAAACATTTGTGAGTCTAATCCCTCTCAATTACCCCTAACTACTTTCCTCAAGTACTTTAGATTTTCAATAAGCCTAAATAGGAAAAAACTAATACAACTTTTTAACCAAGAATAATTTGGATTCACAAAAAAATAAAAACTTTATAATATTTTCTAAGCTATTTAAATGTATGTATTATTACATAAACGAAAAATTGCTAGCCCATATTGTTAGCTTCTATTACGATTTAACATAAACATAATTGTAGATTTGGCTCTTTGTTTTCTTATTTATCTGTAGAACGTGTTTGCTGAGGCTCCAATAGTTTCTCTCATTTCCTGCGGAAATCGTTTAATAAGTTTCAGCTTAGTGAAATTACTTCCCGCAAAAACTCGTAGAAGTCACCATTTTAAAATTAAATTCTTCTTCTTCGAAAGAAAAGCTAAATGGCTTTTACTTTCATTGATTTTAATTTTTAAGAAATGCCATCTGACATATGTAGAATTTTTAATGGTAAATATTTACGTTGTACATATACTAAAACTATTATATTTATCAAAACGTCGCAAAAAACATTAAGTTTAATTTATTTCGAAATTAATATATTTAACTATATTGACTTTTATTATTAGTTACCGCCCATTGTTTTAATTTTACACAATTAGTTTTTTACTACAACTAGCGTTCCCAGTAGAAAGACGCTAAACTAAGTTAACGCTACTGTAAACGACAGTACAGTTTTAATTCTTACAAAAGACAAAATATGTTTAGTTTTTATTATTTTAAAATCTATTTAAAAAACACTTAAATTCTTTTAACAATATTTTTTATTATAAAATCTAATTTTTTTATGCTTATTTTTGGCTTAAACTGTACTATTAAAATAAGTATATTAAATATCGCGTAAATGTTATTGAAAAATATTTTTGGCTTCTGGATAAAGCGGAAGGAAGTAGCTAACTGCTGATAAAACCACCCTTTAGGCATACAACCCCACTTATTTGCAATGACACGTATTGTGTTGACTTCGAATTGTTTTCATGCTCAGGAGGAGTGTTACCAGGGGGTTGTTGAAAGAAGCTTTGTTAATCAATTAACCCTTCTGTCCTTCCCCTCAAAATCTGTCACGTTTGAGGTTGTGTAATCATAACGGAAGAAAAATGTAGAAGGGGACATTTCGTTTAATTACGTATCCTTTACCTCCAGAAACACGGTATCACAGGTTAGATAAAAAACGAAAAAATATCTTACTGACGATTCGAAATACATTTTTGAAAACAAAATTACTAAAGTGAAAAGTACTTAAAAACCGGTCCTATAATTTTTAGAACAAAGAACAGAGAACAGCATTCAGCCTGACGTCATAACATTTTCTTAAATATTTCCGACGATGAACGAATAGTACCGAAGATTTTCTAAACGAAACATAGCGTTCATAATGGAGTCGGGAAACTCTAACAGCTGTTTTTGTCTTTACTTACAAGTATTTGAAGGTTATGTTTAGACTATTTTATATGCATATTAACCGATCCCAAAAGGGGAAGCAATGGGATCAGTAAGACAAATACTGCCTTTTGATTGGTCGCTTAGCTCCTACGTACATGAAATATCTGTAAATTATTTCTTCTACCTATTTTGCCATTAATTACATTAACAACACGTATTCCGTATTTTATGTTTAATTTTATATCGTGTGCTGTGTATTATAAACTTATTATTATCTTGAACTATTATGTGTTTTATACTTTTTTTTCTTGACAAAATTATTATGGATTACCTTGCACTAAATTATCATTATAAAATGATGGAGGAAGAAATTCTTCAAATACGGGTATATGGTTTAAATACAAATATAGTATTTTGGCGTGAATTATACATTCCAATTTTTAATATTTAATATTAATATAAACACTTCATTTCCGGTAAGTGCAGGGTTTTGGGGTATTTTACCTTAGAATGCTCCAAATTCAACGAAATTTCGTAAACAGGCACAATTTGACGTCCTTAAGCAAATTTAAAAATTTGTTTACCTCATTTCCATCATTTTTTAGTATTCGAGGCCCAAGTAATTTATTATGAGGCATGTCTGAGGCAGAAATAATTTTTTTCCGGCCGGAGCTACACGACCAATCAAAAGGCAGTATTTGCCTTACATTGCTCCGCCTTCTGGAATCAGTTAATATGCATTTTATATGCAATTTCCTACATATTTAGTAAAACCTTTAAATATGGTTCATTAAATTATAACGTTTGATTTCATACAACAGCTGTTCTATTACTCGTAGGTTATGTTATTCTCTCTATTGTACACTATCAAGTTGAAATATTATAATTCAATATTGTTTATCAGTTTATAAAAATGCTAAATTATATTTGACTAAATATTGCTGCAACGAATTCTAAATAACGATAATAGATGATATTTTTAAGTCAAATTATTGAAACGAAATAATCTTTGGTGCACGTAATAGTTTTTAAGAGAAATTATAATTGATAAATCAATCTTTTTAATCAGAAATGTTTTGAGCATCTATATAACCTATCAACTAAATTTTCATTGAGGTCTTCACTTTTGTCTGTCAGTTATATGTACTGTAATAAAATATATATTTTACGCCGAAGATATGCGACTCTGTTTTTAAAGCTCTGTTAAAGTTTTGAACGTTGAATAAATTCTTGTGGTGGTATTACAGTAACACGTACCTACTTATTAATTCGCCAAGTCTTAAGTTTTTGGTGCAAGGAAGAGTCCTGTGAACTGTATTGGAGAATAAACATGAAAACAAAATTTGATACTAAAGTCGATTTCATTAAAAACAAAAGAATATGAAAAAAAAATTAAGTCAATTCCTACTGATGTCGATAATGAAAGATTTTATTTCATTTCCTTTCTATTTTATAATTACAATTAATATAAATATGTAGGCCTATATACATATGACAGAATCGCAACATAAAGTGGCAAAATAGAAAGCACATTTCCTTACAATTTTCCATTTTCCTCTTTATACAGTGTATGGTGTTGGAGTATTATTTTTGTTTGTTGCTATTTATTCGCTTTCTTTTTTTCGTTTCTAATTTATGAAGCTGATGGTGGTCTACAATTTCTCATTCTATCCACCTCTTGTAATGCTTCATTATTGCAAGGCACCTTTTTCTTATAATTTTATATATATATCTTGAAGTCATAGATTTCTAGCAATTGGAAAGATAGCTTAGTGCCAAAGTGCTGGATTTTAAACATGTAGTAATTTAGTTCGAATCCGACCGAGACATCAGCTTTTTAAATGTTAATTACTGAGTAAATATTTGAAAAAACTGTATTAACATCAAGTGTCAACCATTAAAGACTTTAAAACATGTATTTAAACTTGATTGGATAAATGAAAAAGTATTTTATTAATGATTGATAATTTGTACAAGATATATATACAAACTGTGAGCTAATAAGTGGAATTGTAATTCTTTTAAAAAACTCTATAAAGCAGTGGGAGTTTATAATTAGCTTTTATATTAAAGTAAAACACAAGAAACGTAGAAAAAATACAATTAAATTTTTTTGAATGATTTATCGCACTTGTCGCGCTATCTAGGTGTAATAAAGGCACTAAGTTGCTCTCTAAGTGGTATACGCTGCACTCTAGTGACGAATATTGCAACATTCTAAAGCTATGTCTTCCGTTTAGAAGTACGTTTATATAATAATATTAGATTTAGGAATAAAACAAAACAATTATTTTTTTAAAGGAAATCATTTTCGAAAGACTTATTGTAAATATGTTACTTCCAAAAACAGTCTTATTACTCATTTTGGAACTAATAATTATTACTTTTTATGACGATTCGGGAATAAAAAATTCAATTAAAAAATAAGATTTGCCTTTTTATGGCACCACAATATGTAAAAAATATGTTAAAAATTTTTTGTTTAAATGTAATACAACATTCATTACAAAATATTTGTTATAATGCTATGTATAATACTATATTAGTACAAAACTTTATATACAAAAGTCAATTTCTAAAATATAGGGATATCCACAATTGTAAGGTATTTTAAATATATTGATACTGCATTTGTTCTACAAACTTGTATCAGTTACCCCTAGAATATAGTACAGGGCGGTATAGTACAATGAAAATTCCCACTACATCACTAAAACATTACCAAGGAGCTGAAGTTAAAAACATTAGTGTGAATGGAAAAAACCAAATTCTAGTACACGGTTAATACGTGTCAAAAGCGAAGTGAAATAATAATACATTCATTCAATAAATAAGAATAATATTTTTTATTTTATTATATGAAACCTAACAAACATAAATACAAATTATAAAGGTAGAGAGTTATTTTTTAAGCGATTTTCCTTAGGTTAGTAGTTTAGTTCAAATTTATAAATTTAATTTATAATTCTTCAGCAGAATCAACTAAAGATGTCAAACAGCTGAAACCTGTTTGATTGGGAACATCTAATTTTTTGGTAATACTGTAGTTGGGTTTTAGACATTACTTTAAAATAGATATTTATAATTCTTAAGGTTGTTGCTGAATCTTTAAAATATTCGTTTGTTTTGATCATCTAATGTTTATAGAAAAATGTCTTATCCTACTTAAATATAGATATAATATGAGAGATGATCAAATAGTGAAATCTGTTTCACACAGTGATACAAGTAAGAGCGATTGGGTGAGTTACATTTTATTATGTTTTACATGTCCTACTGGTATTTTATGTTAACTTTACATCAAACTACACAAAAAATATATAAATTTTTATTTGTACACTTATTTATCAATTTAACTTGGTAAAATAAACACTAAGTGATATTTCTCAGCAGACATGTTTCAAACTTGGTTAGTACATTTTTTAATGCTGCGATTCAAGACCAAGTCAAATTGATAAGTAACTGTTTATTCAAAAACCTCAAGATCTATAACCCAACAATTGCAAAACTGTTTTAAATTTGTTCTTATGATCCATACATACTGAATTCACTCTTCTTATAGCTTATATTGAATATATTATTTCAGACTCACCACATTCACAAAATCCTGGAAAGTAATAGCAGAAGTTTTCCTGTCCTGAGCTCGCTCTACAAGAATGTCCAGTTTGTTCGGTGTAACCTCCTTAACAAACTCAGGTGTTTTCAACACTTCCACAAAGTCGTCCCATGGAATTTCACCGAAACCTTCTGGGTCATACTGTGGCAAACAAATTTCATTCAATTTTTAAAATATATTGAAAATAATTTATTTATTTCCTAATACACACAGTATTAGAAGAGTTTTCTCTTTATAGAAGAGTTTTCTTCTAATAATTTTTACACAGGAATTTTGTCAAATATTGTAATAACATTTATTGAAGATACTATTTACTTAAAATTATATTTAACTTGAGAGATAAATATATTACCTATTTGAAAGTAATTTTAACAATCTTTTGTCTGTGCATTTGAAAACAGGTAAATGTTTATTGGAATATACAGTTTATAATGGTCATTGATGTTTTGTAAAAGACTTGTTAACTTTTATGTCTATTTAGTTTAGAGAAAAATAATTCAGTGATAAAAGGTGCCTCATCAAATAAGGTAAAAATATTTGCACTTACTGGTGGAATAATTGTTTACAATTAACATTAACTTCATACAGTCAGTGCAACATAAAAATAATGAACAACGTGATAGATATATATATATATATATATATATATATATATATATATATATATATATATATATATATATATATATATATCGCAATATGTATTCTTGTGTATTAATAAAGAACTAAGTCAAAATACAAATACAAGAATTATAATTGAATTTACAATTCAATAAACTTAATTATAATATTTTAAAGAAACAAAATAATAATCTAATTTACAAAAATAATGATGAAAATGTCATACGAACTTCATTTATATTTTTTGGTAATGAAATAAAAAATATCACAAAATTGTTTAAAGGTAGCAACATAAAATTCGCATATAATACTAATAATAAATTAATAAACATAATAAATAATAATAATATTATTAATATGCATGAAAAAACGGTGTATATAAATTAGAATGTGATTCTTGTAATAAGGTTTATATAGGACAAACTAAGAAAAAAACTTAAAGATAGATATAAAGAGCATTTTAATGCAATAAAAAGCCAGAAATGTATAAATCAAATTTTGCTAGTCATTGTATTAATTATAATCACATATTTCCTAATATAGATAATATGTTACTTGTAAAAGAAATCAACAAAGGCCTGAGAATGAATATTTATAAGGCTTTATAAATACATAAATATAATCCTAATAATGAGTTGTTAAATGAACAAATACAAGTAAAATCTAAATTTGATACTATATTCTGTGTTTCTAATGTTAGAGCAGCAAAATAAAAGTTTAACAACATTTTAAATGATTTGGCATAGCTATTTATTTGATCTAATTTGCACATATGTTAATTTTAATTGTTTAATATTCCTGATGATGTTGGTACTGTTAGCCAACGAAAAGCTTTGAATTGTAAATTCAATTATAATTCTTGTATTTGTATTTTGACTTAGTTTTTTACACACACACACACACACACACACACACACACACACACACACACACACACACACACACACACACACACACACACACACACACACACACACACACACACACACACACACACACACACACACACACACACACACACACACACACACACACACACACACACACACACACACACACACACACACACACACACACACACACACACACACACACACACACACACACACACACACACACACACACACACACACACACACACACACACACACACACACACACACACACACACACACACACACACACACACACACACACACACACACACACACACACACACACACACACACACACACACACACACACACACACACACACACACACACACACACACACACACACACACACACACACACACACACACACACACACACACACACACACACACACACACACACACACACACACACACACACACACACACACACACACACACACACACACACACACACACACACACACACACATATATATATATATATATATGACTATATACACATATAACAAATAATTTGTAAAATTAGCAACTACATATAGAAACGGTAAGGAAACATAAGGAAACGGGAAGGAAGTTTAGCAAGTTTAATTGTTTTGGCACAATTTATACATTTCTATATTTAGTTGTGGTCCTTTATACTTTTATTCACTATATCATGCCCTTTCTGAATTGATTTTATTGCCTAAATTCCAGAGCCTTTTGTTAATTTTAAAGTGGGGTGTTTGTCATCTTCTATCTTTCAATTAAACTTCCAGATGATGATAGCTACATTTTTTCTCACAGACACAGACAGAATGGCACAAGCTTATACTGTAGTAACATGACAAAAATTACCTACATTAAAATTTTCTTTTAATATTTGAAAACATGAGGTCATTATCAAGATTGACTTTACATTTTACCTAAAAAGTGAGGTTATATTTTAACAAAAATTGGCTTGAATATACAGTACTTATAAAAATCTAAACATCTCACAAAGATAATATCTTTATATGAAAACAATTGAACAGCAAATCAAGTAACATGTTCAATTAGTGAATGAGGAAATCAGTAGTTTGATATTAATCACAATATTAAAAAATGGAATCTTGTTGTTGTTTATAACGAGCTACTTGTTAATCACTTATTACACTTTAAACTTACTTGAGAACAGACATTCTATTAATATAAGTTGTTGAATTGTTAACTTACACTTGGAGGAAAAGTTTTTGTCTTACGACTTTTTCAGCCTTCTCGTCGTAAGTAATGAAGGCTGAAGAAGTCGTAAGACGAAAACGTTTCCTCCAAGTGTAAGTTAACAATTTAACAACTTATATCAACAGATTGTCTGGTCGCAAGTAATTTCAAAGTGTAATAAGTGATTAAAAAATTATTTCTCTGACCATTGTTTCAGTGCCTAGCTTTAGACTTTGGTAAATACAGATAGAGATATGTTGATAACCAATTTTAATCAACTGCTGGACTTGATACCAATTTAAAATGAAAGCTCAAAACCATAAAAGTCATTACATACTTATATGTGTATAGATATAAATATCGCAATATGTATTCTTGTGTATTAATAACGAACTAAGTTAAAATACAAATACAAGAATTATAATTGAATTTACAATTCATTAAAGCTTTTCGTTGGCTAACAGTACCAACATCATCAGGAATATTAAACAATTAAAATTAACATATGCGCAAATTATATATATATATATATATATATATATATATATGATGAATAATTATTATCTGGAGTACAATAGTTCATTCTGCAGTTCATAAAATCGCAGTTCCAACGTTTCGCTAGAATCTCATCTAGCATTGACAAGGTGAACCCAACAATAGTTGAAGAGCGAGGGCGAGTTGACTATATATATATATATATATATATATATATATATATATATATATATATATATATATATATATATATATATATATATATATATATATATAAAGAACATAAGTCAAAATACAAATACAAGAATTATAATTGAATTTACAATTTAAAGCTTTTCGTTGGCTAACAGTACCAACATCATCGCTGACTGTTAGCCATTGAAAAGCTTTGACTTGTAAATTCAATTATAATTCTTGTATTTGTATTTTGACTTATGTTCTTTATTAATCCACAAGAATACATATTGCGATATATATATATATATATATATATATATATATATATATATATATATATATATATATATATATATAGAGAGAGAGAGAGAGAGAGAGATGTATTGTCAGAACATACGTATATGACATACATTGTTAGATTGACTTTGCTCATAATGAATGAATCTTTGCTCATATATTCTATTTATTTCTAGCTGTGATGTTCCTCTTACAAATTTTTCATGAGCTGATTGACACTCATCCTCATTTTCCACTCATGATCCTTATCACATGAGAATGATCACATATTTAACACCAAATGACTGACTTCCTTTGTGTTTTCATAACAGCCTGCGCAACCTATGATCCCCTTCCCAGTAGCCAATCACAACCTAAAACCTTCCGCACTAAATCAGAAAACGTATTGTTATGAACAAATTGATTGCAAGAAATATTTAGCAGATTTTAAATATTTCAAAAAATAAATAGTCACTGTAATTCTTCCTTGATTAATTAATAAACTCTTGTACGTTTCATAGTAAGAACGTTTGGTGTACATTTTAATGTACTATTGTAACAGTTGGAGTAGGAACAATCTTTATTCTTATCTGTGGTGGGGTTTTAGCCTCTTTTAAGGTTAATAATATTTTCTGGTAATGCTTCTTAGTGTTTTAACTTTTACTGCAAATTTTAAATAAAATATAAAGAATGTAGCAGGAACATAGCACACGTCACAGTTCATGTGATGAAGTAGGAGCAGATTTATATCCTTTAAGACCTACATCCAGGAAGCCAGGATTGTATGGGCGGACAATTTGTGGACATTAAATAAGTAATGAGAGCGTACTGTCGGGTCACGTGTCTATTGTAGTCACATGGTGTACAGTCTGTACCAAATTAAAACTTTACAAAACATTTCTAATAACCTTAATTCCGATTTAGTTTTGTGGCTTATTTATTACACACAAAAACGGAGAGTTTTTAATTCGTTTTCTCCAGTTAAGATTTATTGCGCAAACATGACAATATGTTACTTGTCAACAGTAGCTCCAGCGGGTAGGCCGAGCCTACTAAACTTTTTTATTTGTTAAAACCCGTCTTAATTGTCAATAGTTTAAAAAGATAAATTATATTTATATATAGCGTACATACACACACACACACACACACACACACACACACACACACACACACACACACACACACACACACACACACACACACACACACACACACACACACACACACACACACACACACACACACACACACACACACACACACACACACACACACACACACACACACACACACACACACACACACACACACACACACACACACACACACACACACACACACACACACACACACACACACACACACACACACACACACACACACACACACACACACACACACACACACACACACACACACACACACACACACACACACACACACACACACACACACACACACACACACACACACACACACACACACACACATATATATATATATATATATATATATATATATATATATACATATCAGATCAGAAGAAATGCTCATATTATTATAGCGAAATTTAGAGTCTACCAAGCAACAATAAAATAGCAGAAAACTAGTATTTTGTTTAGCCTATAATATATATTACCCCGGAGAGTAAAAATTCCATCAAACATAACATTTTAAACAATTTCTGGGGATACGGCTATTCCTCCCCCTTTCCCCGGTAGTCATGATTCGTCTAAACTGAGCCTACCCAAAAAATTCATCCTGAAGTCGTCCGTGCTTTTCAAAAAAAAATAACTTGAACGAGTATCTTGTAAAGTTGAAACTATAACGTATCTTATTTACATATTAAATGAGATCAATTTACGACACAATTTTTTTTCAAATAAAACCTTTTGGTTCAATTTCTGGGATTGTTAACGTTACATTACTTTAAAATTCACAAGTAATTTTAAAAACATAAAGGCCATCTTTACATGCCTTTTAATAAATTTCTGAAGTAATAATTTTCGAACCCAATAAATTCAAAATATTTTCTTTCTTAAGCCAAAAAATCTCTAAATATTTAAAAGTGAAGTAAAAACACAGTAAATATACCCGTGAGTTTTATAGACCATGAAATAGGCGTACATAAACGTTCGAACCTAACAAATTAACAACTTGCTCAGAAATAACGTTACTTGCTCTAAATGATTTCATCATTAACTGATCTAAATGTAACAAGAAGTGTTTTTATAAATTTCTTACAATTATAAGTTTGTAAAATTTTACGTAAAACAATAATAACTTTAAAATATCAATTAAAAGTATAATAATCTTTTTCTAAACCCCCTCTGGCGAAAGTAACTTGAACAGTTGGCAAAAACAAATACCCCAAGTACAATAAGTAATTAATTATATATATACTTATATACATAGCCTATATACTGCTTAATTAATCACATACACACAAGCACGCGCACGCACAAGGATAAGTATATATTACAGCAACATTTGTATTGCGTATTATATTTTTCTTCTATTCGTTCACTTTACCAACTTTCCAGAGCTATATTGCTTCCATTTACAAGAATTAGACTCTAAAGATGCTAAATGTTTTGTAACTAATCCCCTTTATAGAAATAGCCATATTCTTTTAGCAATTCATTTACATTTAACTTTTAGTATAATTACTTCATTGTTTTACAAGTATACAGTTTTAATTTAATGCCTTTGGCTACGTAACTTATTTGGAAACTAACTTGAGAAATAAATTCTGATGGGAACATAATTTCAAAGAGAATAGAGTGAATTTTACAGTTGGGTGAATCATGATGTCATCTTTTCAGAACAACAGAAACTTTCAAATCTTAAAGCAATTACTGAAAATATGTACTGACTATGTGGACAAGCGCCAATAATAAATTATTTAATAAAAAACCAATCTGCCAAAGTAGAACAGACTATAAAAGGACATAAAATGAAAATCGTGTACATCTGTACATGGATTTATTTATTGCGTATTTCATACACGCGCGCTCTGCGGCAGGAAGTGAAAGCAATCTCAAGTTACTTGTACATCCGGCACTAGAAGTCATCCTGCTCTCTGTAACTACCGCAAGCGTAGGGTATTCAGGCAGTGACAAAAGCCCAGCCACATGCATCAGTGAC
>JBAIZL010000002.1:333751819-333759319 GCA_036971475.1 Prosapia bicincta
CTCCCTCTTGGTTGAGATTAGGTCAGCCAAGCAGCCCTGAATATAGCATAGTACCGGAATTATTCATTATGTTATTTTCTTGGTCCTACCTAATTTCATCTCCCGTTCCCTATCCTTCTTACAAGGAAAGAAAGGGTAGACACCTCTCCCTCTTGTTTGAGATTAGGTCAGCCAAGCATCCCTGAACATAGCATAGTACCGGAATTATTCATTATGTTATTTTCTTGGTCCTACCTAATTGCATCTCCCGTTCCCTATCCTTCTTACAAGGAAAGAAAGGGTAGACACCTCTCCCTCTTGGTTGAGATCAGGTCAGCCAAGCAGCCCTGAACATAGGTTTCTCCTTTTCTCAGTGCCGGAATTATTCATTATATTCGTACCTTGGTCATGCCTAATTCTGGTTAGTCTTTCTTTACCTTACGAGCAGATTTAACGAATAGGCACCTCATTACGACCCCGATAGAAAGTATGTGTTTTAGGTACGTGACGCTATTATCTCCTATATTCTACACAGGGGTTTTACCGTATGGGCTGTAATTACAAACTCACACAAATAAAAAGAAGCTAAATCGGTTAGATTCGGGTATAAATATGTTCTATATGACCTACGTTCAATTTGAGGCAACACTCGTACAGTTCTTGGAAATTTTGCATCATTTTTGTAAAGAAGGGTTGTTTCATGCTATATACATGGTTATATTTTCCTGTAGTTGGATGTTGGTGGTTGATGAGTCATCACGGGAAATCTTCTCCTTCATTATTCCCCAGACGTAGTCGTCAGGTGGTGTAGAATCGGGGAAGTGGGCTAGGTAAGGAAAGTTTGTTCTAAGGGAGATGAGACGGTCGCCAAAAGTTTCTTGAAGGAAAACAATGTTGTCTACGGCAGTGTGGCTGGTTGCGCAATCTTGCTGGAACCATTGTGGACAAAAAGGCACAAAAAAGTCTCCTGAGGTCTCCTACAAAACGGCCAAGAATAACCCTATATCGGTCCCGATTTACAGTAAGAGGATTTCCATTATTGTCTTCAACAAAGAATGGATCGATTATGCCTCTCCCTGACAACGCACCAAATGGTTACACGCCTACTTTGCTGTGGTATGACATCGTGTTAAGAAGTTCAAACCCAATAAAACGCGTTGTCTGCTTATTTATGAATCCACTAAGGTGCACTTGATATTCATCCTAAAACCATACGTCATTCAGAAACTCCGGTTTTCCATAGCACATTGCTAACATCAGCGCAGTACTGAACTCTGACTGTTTTGTTTATACAGTTCAAAGTTGCACAGTTTGTATCTTGAAGGGAAACGCACAAGTGTTTTTTAACATTCTTTCCACCGATTTATTGATTAACTTCAGTTTCAAAGATGTTCGGTTTAGGCCTCTTTTCGGTGACTGTAACTTCTGTTGCAACATTATACCGTGGTATTCATTTGTACAGACTGAAAAAGGTTGGACGACCTGAAAAAGCCTTCTGCTGTGTCAAAACTCAAACTGATCTACGAAATATTTCAGCAACATTAATAATCACAGTGTTACCCTACTAGGCGGGCTTTTCTGAAATAGTTCCTGAAAACGTAATGCAGTGTGTAACAAACTTCTGGGCCTACGCGCACGTCCATCCCGTATGAGCTCTACGATAACAGTTTTCTCTGCAGTAGTTAGTACCATGTCAGCAAAAAAACTAACCTCAAATGAAAATCGTCAACACGAATACGGGGCAAACAATCAAGCCGGCACAGCTGATCGAGAAGGCGACTACAGCTGATTCAGTTTCAGTACAATTTATTTTGACGCATACTGTATGTTCTGCTTAACCCTACTATATTCACAACCCTTCAGGATATACAAAAGTCTTCAGGGTTGTGCAGTCAACTCAGTCTTGGGGTGAATAATAACTCCGCTTGGTTTATGCAAATAAAATAATAATAAAGTATTACATATTAATAATAAAATAATACGAGATTTCTATTGTAAATAAATATATAAATAGGAATCTACAGTTTTTAGGAATATAATAGTCTTGGATAGGCTACTTCGTATTACGTTTAGTATATAGGTGGGTCTTACCTTATCGAACAGCTGCCGCCATTTCTGAAACAAAATAAAACAATCGGCTTCAGTAATCAGATTCATCGGTCAGGGTTCTGTTTGTTTACCACTTGGTTTTCAAATATTTTAAACTAATTTATCCTAACCATAACTGGCCATAAACAAATATATATATATATATATATATATATATATATATATATATATATATAAAAGTAAATAACATATTTTATCAAATATTAGAGCAAAACACTAACTATAAAAAGAAGACGAAATTACAATCACGAAAAAATTTCAAAAAGATAAGAAACGCTTTTCGGAATAAGCTTGCTTTTTTTGGTCACGATACGTCATTCTAGGTCGTCTCAGAGAAAATTGAGGCAAGCTATGTAGCTGGAGGATTAGGAACTGCTCGGCAGATGAATAGGTGGGGACGTCCCGGCGAGTGCAGCTATTAGTGACGCATCACCGATTACTCCAATTAAAAACGTTAATCTAATAAATATCCATTATTTGAGAAAAAGATTGGCATGGTTTTCTAATTATTATTAAACAAACAATTGCGTGTCTGTCTCAAGTTAATCGGTCTGCTTCAAGTGTTATAACTGAAGCTTATTATAAATTTTAATATACGAGCGTAGCCGGTAATCACACTTAAATTCGGCCGATGCATGAGACAAACACGCAATTGTTTGTTTAATAATAATTAAGAAAGCCTTATCAAATTTTTTCTCATATAATGCGTATTTATTACATTAACGTTTTTAAGTGGAGTAATCGGCAATGCATCCCTAATGGGATGTACTCGCCGAGTCATTCCAGCCTATTCATCGCCCAGGTCGGTCCTAATCCCCCGCCTACCTAGCTTGCCTCAACTTACCCTGAGACGGCGTATATACCAGAATATCTGGGATTAAGTCTGTGACAAGGAAGGAGGAGGAACACAGGAGTAGCCTAAACATCATTTAAAATACAACGATCATTATCTTGTCTTATCTAAGTTTTGCGACGAACAGCGATGATGAATAAATATGTTTGGTAACAGTCCTATAGGATCTGTGAGTTATGGTATTTTACCAAGGCTACAGTGAAGACATCACAAATAAAGGTCCGTCGAAAGCCAAGAATGAAGAAGGGGTTTTTTGTTGGCGATACCTTGGAGTTAAATTGGAAGGATCTAGGAAAGAGGTTTGATTTGCAGTTTTAGCACTAAGTTAGAAGTAAGGCGTCTATTACAAATACGAAGAAACAACCCACAACTGAAACATGTGGGAAACAAGAACGGTGAAAAATGACAAAAATTTCTCCTACTTCATTGTAAACAACTTACGATTAGGAAGGGCATGTGTAAGATGTACATACGACCATACTGACGTAGGCAGTATGACTCCCGAGTAACTGCAAGAGACTTGAAAAGGGGAGTTCGGAAAGTGTGGAAGTGGAAAGCTAGGCAGTTCTCTATCCTTCTCACACATGTGGTTGTGACGGACCGATGTGTATAGCAGCGAAGTTCAACAAACACCGAGTCAGCGGGATCTTTCACTACTCTTTATCCCCAGAAGGCAACTGCGCATCATCTGGCTAAGTCTCTTTCTATGTCTCGTTATTTATATGCAGTTATACACTTCTAACACAAAACTGATTCCACCAGAAATTAGCACCAAGCAATATTTTATGCCTCCATTGTTTCACAAATGCCTCCTTAATATGGAAGACTAACTTCTCAATCGGTGGTTAGGGCTCAAGTTATATCTAAAAAAAAACATTGTTCTAAAATGAAAATCGCGAAACATTACCGAAGTTCAAATAATGTATGGTCTTAAGACGACCTATTAGTACGAAAAAATATGTTATTGAACTATTAGTTTACAATAAAAATTGTGTAATCTTATTTGATTCAAGCGTAGTAATTTAATAGCGTTTTAAGTGAAGGTTATTCTGCTGAAATTGGGTTTTTCAAAAATTGTACTAACTACAAATGATAAAAACTGTTTTGCTGATGAAATATTTCTGGTGGTGAAAAATAAAATGCTTTACACCTCTTCTCAACACACACACGTGCGCTCGCACATACACGCACATCAACTATAATAGTATTTACGTTTAATTTTCTAATTGCGTTAGTTTACGTAATATCTAGTGCGTAAAGCGGTCGCTCAATATTCTGTACTAAGCAAATTAATTTTTATTTTAAAAAAATTTACAATGAAATGAACTTTATTAAATCATTTTGCCTAAAATGTAAAAAGTTTGAAATTGATTTTATGTTTCAAATATCCGGCAAATAATTTATTTTTAATCGTTGCACCTATTTTTTTTCTATTGTATGTAAATAAGTCATATAAAAAAGTGTAATTTAAGGAAATGTATATGGCGTTGACACGGTATTTTACGAAGCACCGAGCTTTCATCTTTTGAAAAGTAATTAATTGCTTCGCTGTAAGGAGACGTCCTTTCATAAAGCTCTTCCAACTTCAGTCTAGAATGGACCAGGTCATAATGTAAAGAGTAGTGTATAGCCTACAACTGGAACACAATGTTTACAAATGGCGTTAGCGCATGTCTAATTAGGTTAGTTATTAGTTAGGACTGATAGAAAGCAGGCGTGTCGTCATTTTATTACTTAATGAAAAACAAAATAATAAGAAGTGTAAACCTTACAGTGTAATAGTTATTTCAAGTGAATTTAATGATATATTGCAAGGAGGCAGATTTTTGTAACAAAATTTACGGTTTGGCACTTCTTTATAAACCCGATACAACGAAAATAATTTTCAACTTCCCTGGTTTTATTTATATTTTTTTAAAATTTAGAACAGTATTTTTCTACTTTAAAATTTGGCAGTAAATTCAACTTACATCTTTGAGCAACTGCCTACGGAGCTCCGACTCATCGATGTCGGACCCACTGTCGGCCGACTCGGAATACTGTAGAGCAGGCGCGGGTAAAGGCACAAGAGTTGTCGGTCTTGTCGGGTGAGGGTGGAGTCCAGCCATGGCTAACAGCCGGGACACCACTACTTCAGCCCACAGGCGCATCTTCTACATCATGTAGCACATCTGCAACCAACACAACAGTAATGAATAACAGCCGATGTATGAACGGCTGGTGAAATATATCTAGGAAACTAAATACATAATGACGAATATTGGAGAGGTGCAAAGAAGAAGGTTGAAGTGTAAAAATAAAAGGAGAGCGAAAAAGGGGCGAAGGAAGTGACGAATGAGGACAAAAGTAAAGAAGGAACTGCAAGAAAAGGCAGCTGTGGTGTAGTCTACATCTGATGATCAACTCTTCATATTTTCAGCTCGTATCACATCAAGTGCACCTAGATAAGGACGACACCCCGAAACCTTTTACACTCTCAAAATTTACAATAATTTCATATTTTAAATTTATTTAGGCGAGAAAATCTGACCATGCTTTAGAAGAGGTCTTTTGGTCTTTTGTATGGCCAACTTCTGACGTAAAAGTGTGTGTGTGTGTGTGTGTGTGTGTGTGTGTGTGTGTGTGTGTGTGTGTGTGTGTGTGTGTGTGTGTGTGTGTGTGTGTGTGTGTGTGTGTGTGTGTGTGTGTGTGTGTGTGAGGGAGTGTGTGTGTGAGTGTGTGTGTGTGTGAGGGAGTGTGTGTGTGTGTGTGTGTGTGTGTGATTTTTAGATGATTTTTCCTGTAAAATATTTATTTATTAATGTACAAACATTTCAACCACTACATTTATAGGACAATACCCTCGAAAGTATACATTTTCATAAATGTAATAACCTGATATATTCAAGAGCTTTGTACACTGCCAACAGCAAAGCCGACACTGTGTAATTGTTTATCTTGTACAAAAATCTCTCAACGTTCTATAAATTATTAAAACTATAGTCAATGACCTATCGTTATCAAATATTTAATAACGCTTACATAGGACACGGATGGTGCAATGTAGTTATCCGAAAAACTTTAAAATTCTTTAACTTGTCGAAACCATCTTCTCTAATCCCTGTTTCAGGGTCTCCCCTTTACCAGACACTTTTCAGGCAGTGGCGGATTGTGCCATGGTGCCGCCCCTATGCCCAATTCGGCCGGCTGCCCCTTTGCGCCCCGTTCGCGAATTTATTAAAAACGTAATATAATGCTTTTAATTTTTCACTATACGAATCCGTTTTCATGCCTGTTCAAAGAAATATAGATAAGGTATTATTTAAAGACGTTTTGTAAAAGTAAATTAGAAAATTTATTTTGGTTTCATCGATAAAATTAAAAAACAATAAAATAAAAGGAAGTTTTCTATTCTCAGGGGAGGGGGCGCCCCCTGCTGGATCAGCCACTGATTTCACTGAGGTTCACATTAGGACATTCACCAAATTTAACTAGGTACTATTACTACTGTCACTAAAACTCATCTGTACAAAAAAAAGGCTGCCGCCTGCGCCCCCTCGAGGCTGCGCCCATAGGCACGTGCCTAGTGTGCCTAATGGGAAGTCCGCCACTGTTTACAGGCCCCTACCAAAATATCGTTTACGACGACACGTTATGTCGATAGCTGGCGCCATGAGCTTGGAGTACTACCAAGACGAACCGCTCTTCTCACAAATTAGCATTCGTAAATTATTAAATACGACACATCGGCGTTTTTTGATTTAACTAACCACAAGTGATATTTTGAAGAATGGTAGCCAGCCCTTTACAACATTCCTAGTACATCCAATGATTGTTTATGGTATACACAAAGCAAAGGTCTCATGTACGTATATCCAAGTTGCCCCCCCCCGTTCATATATAGATCTGCTTAATTAATAAAAGATAAATGCATTTGAGGTTAGAAGAAAAACAACGTAAGTACTAATAATAAATACACAAAACCTCTCAACCACAAACTTTCTTTATTTTACCCTTATGTACATTTCAGTTACCAAGTAACCATCCTCAGAGGGATAACATACAAAGACTGTACGTTATCTTTGTGTAAAGACTGTGTGAAGAATCTTTGTATGTTATCTCTCTGAAGATGGTTACTTGGCATTTATTATTAAATTCAACCACAGTATATTCCTAATAAATAGTAATGTAAGTACTATTAATCGAAACTACTAAGTGGATAAATGTGTTCGTAAATGAAGTATTTGAAGGGAATAAAGTCCGCGCTGACTTTAAAATATTTATAGTTGAAAAATGAGCCGTCTAGAAATATCCAAACGCACTAAATCCCTAACAAAGTTTAATTAAAATCTACAGCCTACTGAGTTAATTTATTACTGCTGCAGTTCATGAATGTACGTAGCAAGAATTATTAAGGAGCATAGTAGACCGGAGCTATTGAGGAGCTACCTTCACGGGAACATGTCTTCACCTCCTATTGTTTTATATACTTTATGGACTTTATGCTTCTTTTACAGTCATAAATTACCTATCTTGAAAACGACATACTGTAATATTTATAAATAAGCACTATAAAAATG
>JBAIZL010000002.1:333764319-333809319 GCA_036971475.1 Prosapia bicincta
GTTACAGTAGTTAATAAGCGGTACAGCTGAGCAGAGCCGCGAATGGGGACCAGCTGTGACCCCTCGTTTAATCGAACTATAAACATTCAAAATAAACGTTACAGTTTCACTTTTAATGAGTGTAAACACATTAACGATCTGGCGCTAGTTCCATTTTCAGCTGTTTTGTTTGCGCCACTGTGCCAGCGCGCAGCGATGGCACGTTCGGCCAAACGACAAATGAGTTTTACAGCCTCGGGCGCCGACATCCAAGTAGCACGTTTTGCGGTACTGTTATTTAAATCGTGTGTTGTACAAGTGTAAGGGCTAGTATGCTGTCCAGACTATGCCTCAGGAAATCTTAGCATTCCGTAGCTAGAATGTCTGAAAGTTTCACGCAATGTGGAAGAACGTAATTGGAAGATGTTCCGCTATAACATGAACATGAATTTAAGTCCCATCGGAATTATTGCAATTCTCTTAAAAAATAATGAGAGCCAATAAGAAAGCATAATCAGTAACATAGTGAAGATCACGACAGTCAGATATTATTAATCGAACTACAGAAGGAAAAATACGTGTTTTAATACAATTTATATATTTATAGAATAAATTTAAAAGTATACTAAAACAACTGTATATATATATATATATATATATATATATATATATATATATATATTGATATGTAACACTTGTCCGTAACTCTGAGTTGTCAATGGGAGTTACGGTCTGAGTTGACACAGTTCTCCCAAAATGACTGTTCTCATTAAAGAAGACACTTGCTACTAAAGGAAAGTGTTTGTCCTATCGATATATGTTCTAGTATTTTATGTAAAACTAGTAACTCAAGTTGAAGATGGAATCAATAATATCAAAATATAACTTTATTTTTAAACGATTTTTTAGCAATTTACAACTTAGAATAAGAACTTGTAACATGATTCACATGAGTTTATAAACTGTCGAAATTTTAACGTAGATTTTTGTCAAGTTTTTCCTAGAAAAGTATAGGTACCGCATTTTTAAAATTCTTATACGTTTTCAACTATTTTTTCTCTTTTTGCAGGGTAGAAGAAAAGTTGTCGAATAACAGAAAAATAATCTTTTTGTAATATTATATATATAAATACTACAATATGTATTCTTGTTTATTAATAAAGAAATAAGACAAAATACAAATACAAGAATAATTTATCGAATGTACAATTCAAAGCTTTTCGTTGGCAAACAGTACCAAGATCATCAGGAATTCTGTTGCCTGTCTGTCTGTCTGTCTGTCTGTCTCTGTCTCTCTCTCTCTCTCTCTCTCTCTCTCTATATATATATATATATATATATATATATATGCTTTAAGGCCTATATATATATATATATATACATATATATATATATATATATATATATATATATATATATATATATATATGTCTCTCTCTCTAGGCCTATATGTTTTAAATACTTTATTATAAATGTTTTTTCATTTAAAAAAATAAAAAAGCCTCATGGGCTTACTCATAAAGAACTCTTATTGGCAAATGTTTCATGATGCTTTGTTTTACAATAATTTTGAGAATTATAATAATTAACACCAGTAGAGAGGCCAAAATGTTTTAGGGGTAGGTATGGGTTTTATCATTCTGTGATGGATTGGGGTCTAATTAATACCACCAAGGCAAAAGTTTTCAAATTATATGGCAAACTATTGCTTAATAGTATACACAAGTTGACGATATGAATAAATTTTTTCTTAATTTAAATATTTTCCAAACTCAAAGATGACATGAGAAATATTAATTTCAAGTATATCTGGAGGGTAGTGTTAAATTAGAGAAGCAAGTTAAAGGCTTGCAAATAATAGCAAGGTCTTAAAAATTGTAAACTACAATCCCACAATGAAATAACGAGTCAAGACTTCTTTAAAAGTTCGCTAAACTTCGTTCGCCGCTATACAGGTCTTTATTATTTCTTGTTTTTTATAAAATCAAAGCTTTTATTTCAAGTTTAAGTGGCGAAGCCATATAAGTGCATAGTTGCTTAGGTCTGGCTTGTATCTAGGTTGACGATTATGCCTTTTACCTTCTACTGGATCTTGTTATAGTTTAAATTTTCGTCGCCAGGTTGTAATGAACGACAGATTCTAAAAAGACTTAAAGGCTGCACTAATTTAGGCGAGAGTTCATAGTTTAGCCCACCTTCTGTTGGCAATGTAACTTGGCCCATGTTGGTTCACAGGCACTTCGGACAGTAGTCTGGTGTCGTCTCTCTGTGAATCTGGCGTGTCGCAGAGTTTTTAACCGTCTATCCTCTACTACTGGATCTAGTTACAGTTTAAAGTTTTGTGATGAGGTTGTTATGAACGACAGAATCTAAAAGTCTTATAGGCTGCACTAATTTCGGTCAGAGTTCATAGTTTAGCCCACCTTCTCTTGGCCGTGTAACTTGGCCCATGTTGGTTCACAGGCACTTCGGACAGCAAAACACTAGCAACGCGACGAGAGAAAGCTACTGCCTGGTGTCTCTCTGTGAATCTGGCGTGTCGTAGAGTTCTTCGCCGTCTATCCTCTACTACTGGATCTAGTTACAGTTTAAAGTTTTGTGATGAGGTTGTTGTGAACGACAGAATTTAAAAGACTTAAAGGCTGCACTAATTTCGGCGAGAGTTCATAGTTTAGCCCACCTTCTGTTGGCCATGTAACTTGGCCCATGTTGGTTCACAGGCACTTCGGACAGCAAAACACTAGTAACACGACGAGAGAAAGCTACTGCCTGGTGTCGTCTTTCTGTGAATCTGGCGTGTTGCAGAGTTCTTAACATTCTACGTTATTTACTATTTAGCGCCTTGGGTGACGAAAGATTAGGCGGGGTGCACTTTGAATATTCGCCGAACAGGGTATAAAGGACGAGTAGTGAGTGAGTAGATAGATTGAAATTAATTGGGTACGGCAGTGATTGTTGTATACATTTCGGTCCTTATAACAAGGTCAGGTGATAGAGGATCCGTCTAAAACAAACAATACTTGCTTGTTTGAACCTTGACCGAAAAGGAGAGGTTATATAAAGATACACGGAAGTCATATATTGTGAAACTTACTTTAGAGGCGCCTGACGAAAAGAAATAATGTTGTATTAACATGGAGAAAAATCCTTGAGTTCGCGTCATCAGAGAATTCAACTCATCAGATTTAGCTTAATCAAGTGATAACATATGATTTCATACAACTATTTTTACGTTTTAATATAGACCAGCTGTTTTAACGAGTAGGTTATGTTACTTTATTGCACTTTTAACAGACACTGTACTTTGTTAAAATTTCGCTAATCAATTTCTTTTATCATTTAATAAATTTATGAATTCATATTTTAATACACAATATCAAGAGCACAGTTGTACAATATATTACAATGAAAATATTGGAAAGAACCCCAATACTACAAAAATAACAAATAAAACAAGTTACTTAAGATTAAACCCTTATGTACATTTCGATGACCATGTCGTCATCATCAGAGGGTCATATTACAAAATTACAATCTAGCAAACAAGAAGTTACAAACTAGAGCAATGTAACTTGTTTTATTTATTTTTTATTATTTTTGTGGTATTGGGGTTCTTTCCAATATTTTCATTGTAATCATATTTTAATGTTGTTTAAGTTAATGACAGATCACAGATCAATTAATGATTTTACAAATACTCATTGAATTGCCGGTATCGCTATTCACTTCCGTACCCACAATAGTTTTACCGGCGATTCAATGAGTATTTGTAAAAATATGAATTGATCTGTGATCTGTCATTAACTTAAACTACATTGAATAGTTATTAACAGACATTAAATAAAGTAAAGTATAGTCTTATTTTAATAAATCTTACTATAATAAATTCTATATTTATTATTAATGAATTTTTCATTATTATGTTTTTTATTTAACTTTTATAGGAGGGTCTAATATTTGTCAAAGCCAAATCTATTTATATTAGTAAAATCAAATTTGTATTCAGTAAATTTGTCAACATCTAACTTAAGGTTTTTTATTAGCTACATTATTTTATTATTAACTACACTAACTAAATTCTATTAAACCTCCAGTAACTACTTCCTTCATTCAATTTTTCACTTCAGTAATTTACATTAATATTTTACTTCTATCTGTCGGTCTGTCTAACGACTGCTTCATTTTTTTATTTTTATCGCTATTAATAAAATTGTATAATTTTTAAAACAAATTTTGTTGTAAACAAAGTTTATTCCGACAATATTTTTCGCTAGTAATTTCCAAGGAATTTTTTTCATGTTATTGAATATAATGTAAAAAATAAAATAATAATTATTACTAAAAAGAAAATAGTAAAACATTTTTTTTAGTAACAATTTTTTGAAGAGACATTTCGGTCAATTCCCCTTTAGATTTTATTTCCGCCAATATATTTCTACGTAAAGCAGGACTGTGTCCACCCAAAGGGAGTTTACAGTTACTATCTGACGCTGTTTAACGGCATTTAAACGTGTGTTACGGACCAATTAGCAGGTCAAGGCCGGGAAGATCTGTGGCAATAGTCATCCCGTGTCGCAATTGCCATTACTAATATAGAAGTACAGTCCCGTTCAGAACAAACACACTCATTCATAGCCGAAAGCTAACTTCCTAATAGCCTTTTACAATAATCGCCATAAAACACAGCCAATTTCCATTTTACCTACACCTCAGTTGCAAGGTATCGTATCAATGTACTAAGGTAGTATTTGCTAACATTTTAATATTTGTTGTAAAGGACTGTACAGAAAATGTGTAAGATATTTTAACAAAAAATAGAAAATTTAGGTAGAAAGATTATATATGAAGGTAACACCCGACCGAGAATAGGTCACATGGATAAGCGACTCTTCAAACGCGATTTCACCGAAACACGGGTATTTGACAGGAAAACGAGTTCTCGCTCAGTAAAAGAAACCTGAAAATGAATAAGCGTATACATAGGAATAGGCTATCATCGGATAGCCTAGTTTAGCAAAGGCAGCGTACTTAAGAAAAACGTAACGAGAGCGCCTGAATGTATAAATGCAGATCCAAAATTGTAGTTTGGGGAAATGAAAATGTAGACTTCAAGTGAATGCTATTTCGTCCAAGTCTTTATTATTACTTACTAAATAAATACCACCCTATATATGTACTTGCATTTAATGCTCATTGAGTACTATTTAAAATTATTAATATACTCATCTTCATTTCTGTTGGGAATATTTCTATATGTTTGAGTAGAATTTTCTGTCACTCCTAACGTTTCAATATTCTCCTCTGTTGACGCGTTTCGGAGTAATTCCATTTTCAAAACTTCAATCATACTCATCGAATACTCAAGAGTACGACTGAAGTTTTGAAAATGGAGTTACTCCGAAACGCGTCAACAGAGGAGAATATCGAAACGTTAGGATTAGCGATAATCTGTACTCAAACATATAGACTATTTAGTTTAAAATGTTTTTAAATTACGAATAAATTTAAGTAATTCATTTTTCCAACTTGTATTCAATTTTAAGTTTTATAACTATATTTAACGTTTATAATTTTGTAGGTATAAATTAACTTACAGTCCTCTCGGAATTTCAAAAATGTCGACTCTAGCTACCAAAAACCCAGCTACCCCTCCTCCCCCAGATAAATGTCTAATTGCCGATACTGTCTAACATTTTTCCACATATATTCCTCGCATTATTTACAGTGGGGTAGAGTATAGATTCTTCTCTATGACCAGGTGCATCTACATAACCTGAACACGTGATGTCAACCCCTCCCTACATCCCATATCAGTTGGTTTCCTACCTTTACCCTAGCCCAACCTTTTATTTACAATCCTTATCCTTCATAAACGTCAAGTCAAATTGTCTGGTCGCCTTTAAAAAATAATTTACACACAATTATAGTTTATATGATGTTTGTATTCAATAGTTTTCAAATGTATTAAAAATGTATCTCTAAACAATTACAGGAGTGTTTTTAAATAAATGCTTAAACTATAGGAAGCCCTCTAATGAAATTCACAAACTAGACCTACTTTACTACTGTTTTCTTTCGTTGCATTGCCTTAAACAATATGCGACTTTTATAACTATCAATAGCCTTAAAAAGGATTAGTTCACTTCGCCTAAAAATGATCGAAGCGCCGGCGAATAAAAAGATTATAAATTAATTTTTATCTTCTGTAAATAAAATTACACAAGACTAATAATCTTCCTTCAGATGAGCAACTACTTTCTATGTTACTATTTTTATTGTTTTCCCGCATTTGTTTTCAATTGTTCGTACATTATAACATCATTTACCAAATACTGCCTGCGTAATAACCTCTTACGGAATGTCACCGCCTGTAAAAAAAAACGTTTGGAATGCTCTCATATCTTGTTCTAGTTATGTAGAACCATTTCAGTTGTGCTGTTTTCATACATTCAGTTAAAGGAACTTTGTCAAAAGTTCCATAGCCTTGACATTTTTAAACTCACTTATTGTTCAGTGAGCTCCAATAAGTGCTACTTATCTACTTTCCATTGGCTTCTTCTACAGATGTTCTATTGCAAGCTCTACTCTTTCCGCTGTGGTCATACGTGTGGCCAGGATTATCTAGGATAGTTGCCAATGAGCCCCACCCCTCCTACATACGATTTTAATGTTTAAGACATTTTTATAAGATCACATAATAATTTTCAACATTCATATAAACTAATTATAGGCCTACTTGTAAACTAATTCATTATACACAATATATATATATATATATATATATATATATATATATATATATATATATATATATATATATATATATACATCAGTTATATTTGTTAAGCTTAATTGTTGTAATTTAAATTGTTCTTGATTAACAAAGGTTTATAAAAATAAAATTATTTTTAAAAACTTGTTGAGCTTAATAAAACACTTCTTTTATCAGAGAATAAACACTAAATAAACACTTTTCGAGCTTTTATATATATATATATACATCAGTTATATTTGTTAAGCTTAATTGTTGTAATTTAAATTGTTCTTGATTAACAAAGGTTTATAAAAATAAAATTATTTTTAAAAACTTGTTGAGCTTAATAAAACACTTCTTTTATCAGAGAATAAACACTAAATAAACACTTTTCGAGCCTATATATATATATATATATCACTTTCACTATATGTACTTAAACAAGAATCGTACTTGGTATTTATGCGAGTTAACTTTCAAAGATTGATAGTACTGTATATTCATTGTCGACCATCAACTGAACTATTGATAGTTCAGAACAGTTCAGTTGATGCTCAACAATGAAGATATTATCAATCTTTGAGAGTACTGGCATAAATACCAAGTAAAATTCTTGTTTAAGTACATATAGTGAAAGTGATAAGTTATTAAACAAGAAAACTTATTATATATATATATATATATATATATATATATATATATATATATATATATATATATATATATATATATATATATATAACACTTTGCAGTACTTGAAATGATTTTTCAACATATCTGAATTACTCTCTGAAATTTGGGAAAAAAAACTTGACAATTCGACCACTAAAAGAGATACCCTGGTTATTATATATAAAAACGCACGCACTCTTCGAAACACGTTTACAGGAACCCAGGCATTACTGCATTGGGAGTCACGTTTTCTGTAGGGAGGATGTATATTTACAGTGTAGATATTGTTGCAACAGAGAGAGACTATGTTTAGACTTTAGTCTTATACTCAAAATATTTACAGGACAAGTATCATTCACGCACTTGTAACACAGTGATAAGATTAAACACATTTTTCCCGACAGACAACTTTATTGTGTGGGTCAACCGACCAAGTGACTGTACTTATGCTGTTTTTCTGATTGATTCTGGTTTTTGCGCCCCTTCAAACGTTAGTGGGCAGACACTTTGACGCACCTATGGTTGTGTGTAGAAGGGAAGGGATGACAGTTATCCCTACGGTAGGGTAATGAAGCTCTGAAGGTATTACAAGACATCAATGTGCAGCGAAAATAATTATAAGAATTTTTAAAATGGCAAAAAGAAGAAGAACGTGGACCTTGAATTATATTCGCTCTAATTATACCGTACAGTGTCTTTACCCAAAAAAACTCCGAAGTAATTAATTAGTTTTAAGATTACTTGTAACTCTAATTGCCTCTATAATCATAGAACCGACTTAATTTCTGATTAATCTATTTAATCAGTGTTTTTACAACAGACTGTTAATTAACCTTCATCACAATCTGCAAGCATGTTCGGGCAAATACACCTAAGATACTTTTTGTTTTAAAAACGGAGAATATACTACGAGTTTAGTTTACTTTGGTGTTGGAGCTGATTATACAAGTTAATTGTAACAGTTCCGAAGGTTGTATTCAGTTTACAATGAGACCAAACTAAATTAAATAATTTATTATTTCGCAGTAAATTTAATTGTCTATACTCAATTTATATTACGCAATATGCTTTGTTACATTTTGATAAATATAATGGTTTATGAACAGTTCTAACATTCTTAACTGGAAATAATTTCCTAGTTTATAATTTAATACAACAGCGTCATGAGAAATTCACAATGATTGGAATGTTGTGTATGTCCTCTCTTTGTGCTGGAGGGGGTTGAAAACTAAGGAATTTAGCAAGAAGCCTTACCACGACATCCGAGGTCAAGTAATGCACTTCGACCAGACAATTAGTTTCTCTTACAATATTCACGCTTGTTTCTATAACAATATTATAAAGGAAATCAAATCTAGGGACTTCTTCGTTAGTCAAGCGAGATATAAAACAGACAGAAATGGAAGGAAAACACCGTATTATATGAAGAAAGACGTTCATAAAATATACTAAATATAGAGAACGAACTGAAGGTCACACATGTTACATTTGTAAAATATTCATTTAAAATATACTTCATCCAACAAATAATATTTTTCGAAGACTTACGTTGAACACGGTGCAAGATATTTCAAATATGTACGGCTCAGACTACAGAGTGTGGTGTGTGTGTGTGTGTGTGTGTGTGTGTGTGTGTGTGTATGTGTTTGTTTGTTTGTTTGTGTGTGTGTGTGTTTGTGTGTGTGTGTGTGTGTGTGTGTGTGTGTGTGTGTGTGTTTGTGTGTGTGTGTGTGTGTGTGTGTGTGTTTGTTTGTTTGTTGTGTGTGTGTGTGTGTGTGTGTGTGTGTGTGTGTGTGTGTGTGTTAGTTTGTGTGTGTGTGTGTTTGTTTGTTTGTTTGTGTGTGTGTGTGTTTGTTTGTGTGTGTGTGTGTGTGTGTGTGTGTGTGTGTGTGTGTGTGTGTGTGTGTGTGTGTGTGTGTGTGTGTGTGTGTGTGTGTGTGTGTGTGTGTGTGTGTGTGTGTGTGTGTGTGTACGCGCGCACGCTCTTTTTATCCAACCCCAAATACGGTTTTTAATTATAGATAAAAGTATTAAAATTTTTAGTTTTCTACACATTTTCGAACGTTTTTAACCCTTACCTTCCGCTAGATACGATTCTGACTTAATACTAATGAACAAAATTTAATTTCAATATTCAAAAATAATACTGGGGCTTTCGATGTGTGGAAAGGATCTTCAAAATTACCCCAAGGACGCAAATAATTGTGTATCTGAATATTTCAGGTTCGTTCTTACCGCTTAGACGGGAGAGTGGCTTAGTAAACGGAATCTAATGCTGTGTAACCGTTATCTAGTGAACCAGCTCGAGGTTTTCGCGATATAAAATTAGTTAAATACCTATAAGTTTCATTTTCTGTATTTTGCGAGTTACTTATTAAATTACGTTTCGTATTGTATTTTTTTGTTTTAATACAACTAGCTTTAAACTTTAATAAAGTCATAAAATACATATATTTCACTACCTTTTAATGGCTAGAAAATATTATTGTATATAACATATTTTGAATGTTATTGATATGATTTATATTTATAAATATAAATACATTCACCATTCATTTATTACCTTGATTGTTTTTAATTAATACTCCATATTTGTTTGTTATAAAACTATTATTTAATTTAGTGATTGGTTATTAATTACATGACCTATCTTACTTGGATTAGGTGGTCATAAAATATACAATATCAAGAGCACAGTAGTACAATATATTACAATGAAAACATTGGAAACAACCCCAATACCACAGAATAATAACAAATAAGCGATAATACAAGTTACTTAAGATTAAACCCTTATGTACATTTCGATGACCATGACATCATCATCAGAGGGTCTTATTACAAAATTACAATCCAGTAAATAAGAAGTTACAAACCAGTTTTTTTTGTAAGTTCTTGTTTGCTAGATTGGAATTTTGTATTCAGACCCTCTGATGATGTTGACATGGTCATCGAAATGTACATAAGGGTTTAACCTTAAGTAACTTGCATTATCTGTTATTTATGATTATATTTGTAGTTTTGGGGTTGTTCCCAATATTTTCATGGTGTACATAAAATGTTTACTCTTCCACTTTTGGTGCGACAATATTGTTTTCATGCATTTAAAATTATTGGTTATAAAACACATATTGGTATTTGTGTGTGTTTTATGACTATTGAACCATCCTGGTTACATCTTCATGTATAAACTACTAAATTTTATTGAATATCTTTGCAACCCAACCAGGAATAACTCGTGCTGTTGATAGATCATTTTCAACTTTACAGATATTGAAGACGTATTTGAGAAAATCGCACGCACAAGATCGGTTAAGACCATTAGAGTCCTCATCTCGACTTACCCATAGAACAAATTAATGATATTTTCACTGCAAAAATCTAAGAATAACTTTGCTAATTTAGTTTTTTGAAGAAACAATAATACAATTTTATGTAAATTGGGGCCGTTTTTTGAATTTTTATTTTACTTTTCAAATTAACTTTAAAGAAATGTTGAGCGAACTTGAATTCTCAAGACGTCACCTTCCAACTTGTTGCTGCGACCCTGGCAGCTTCCTCTTAATCCCATATATACACTTTAAAATTAAATACGTTCGTTAGGTAAACACGTTATTTTTTTAGGAAAAAGAAGAAATGTTTAGTCCAATATACAGTTAAAATAATTAAATACTACTTGAAAAATACAACCACCTAACGCGGTTCTTTGCAAATCCACTACTGTAATTACATACTACACAAATTAATACGGAAGTCTAAAATTGAAGCCCTTCTTCAGGTGTTATAAGGAACAGCTGACAACTTAAAATCAACCCCACAACAAATGAAACTAATTTCCGTCGTAAAAATTACGACACTATATATATTCTACGGTTAAATAGTTGAATAATCCGTTTTTCGCAATAAGAAACCCTACTTTAAATCAAAATGTACTCCATTCAATACATAAAAAAAAATGTTCTCTCAAAACTGCTCATAAATTTTTAGACATAAAACTAGAGCGTAATTTTATAGATTTAAAAGTGTTTGTTTACAATGGCCATAGAATGAATGGGGAGTTCATTGACCCTTTACAAAGCACTACGTGCTGCGTCGCAGTCACTTGAAGGCGAATATATTAAGTGAATTGACGTTGACAGAAGATAGTATCTGACTTGAAATAAGACGTGGACTGAATAATTTATTCTTACTCTCTTAGCCTACTTGAGTGTGGTGTGTGTGTGTGTGTTTGTGTGAGTGTGCGTTCTCGTAGAACTGTTTTTCTAGTAGAAAAAAAAATTAATATTACAAAGGGCTAGTTTAAGAATCTAAAACTCTATTTTTGATCGTAGACATTGAAAAAATTATATGTAATAATGGTAAGCTTAATTACCATTGTATTAACGATTTGCACAGCATCACTTGTTAAGTGTTGCATACCTGAACTAGCCCTAGTTGTAACTGGGGTCACCTGCATTCGTAAGATTGTATAACAAGGGCTTACACAATACATAGATACGTAACATACATACATTGATCATAATACATAGATGACTATAACTTGAATTCTTAAAGTACAAAAAATTGTTTCTTATTACGACAAATCGAGTAGCAGGTTACATGTATCTCCATGACTCCATAAAAATTACGAATGCTTTAGAAAAGTGGATTTCCCATGAAATCCTGATCAAACAAGCTATTTTAAGGAAGCGACCGCAAGAAACTTATTTTATCCCACTTATATCTTACATTATCGATCCTACCTTACATCTTTGTCTACCAGACGAGTATAAGCTTGTATAAGCCCTCCGAGATACGGAACGCTATCCAATCATAACCCATGTAAGTCCATTGTAAAACTAAAAACCTTGCGTGTACCTTCACGACTGGATATTCCGACGTGTCCCAGATTTAAAAGTGGAAGATTCTTACAATATTAACACGAGTACTTTTGACAAAACTGTACACATTGTTGTGGCCAACTTGACAAATAGCTTTATAAGGTCCTATTGTTCTATTCACTTATTCTAGTCATTGTTTTTCTTATTTACTTTGTTTTGATGACGTCTTCAGAGTTTCTACGTGGATAAGTTGAAGTGCACTTTTCCGTCGTTTACTTCCTAACTTTCGTGTGAGTAAATTAATGTAAAAACATCTAGCTGCGAAAACGAAGCATCAACAAAAGTCGCCAATGTCGTATCTTGAATTAATTTCGCCAAGTTAAAGTTGATTTGTGTTATATGTTTGAGTACATTTTTCTGTCATTCCTAACTTTTCAATATTCTCTTCTGTTGTCTCGTTTCGGATTAACTCCATTTAAAAAACTTCAATAGTACTTCTGAGTACTATTGAAGTTTCGAAAATGGAGTTAATCCGAAACGCGTCACAGAAGAAAATATTGAAAAGTTAGGAATGACAGAAAAATGTACTCAAACATAATAGAAATATTCCTAATAGAAATGAAGATGAGTGTATTAATAATTGATTTGTGTTTGTAATATTCTGGCACGGTAAATCCTAATTTTGTATCATATATACCAAGACATTCCTAATGACAGTTTGTCTGATGCACGGCCTTCTTGTACAAATTTTAAAAAAACGTCTTATTAAAAGTCTAGCTACAAGACGCCCTGTCATTCGGCCTCAATGTTGGCTCAAAATAATCTATTAAATTTTTGTTTTTGTCTTATAAATTTTCACTTGTCAATATAAAACGTAAAAAACCTATTGAACTGCAAACTTCTATAGGCTCATGGTGTCCCGTTCCATACTGCTAGAAATTCGATGGCTGTTTTGAAGGAGATGTTCACCGACGTTTGATCTCCCAGTTTGGTAACATGCAATGCCCCGCGCGCTCACCGGATCTAACTCCATTGTTATATATTGCGAATTTTCGCAGGTATTCATATTTCATATTATATTATTTACAGTATCAATTTCTTATATTATAATTTACTATATTATAAATGACACTTATTAGGTATTTCTTAAACATGAATCAGACTACATTATGTAAACTAAGAGTGACTAAGCCATACTAGTGACTTTCCGATGGATTTTTGTGTTGACATAAAGATGTAATTAGTTATTTTCCATGCAACATGTAGCCTTATCGATGTATCACTGAGCAATGTACAAGCAAAACTGAATAAGTTATATATACACCCCAACAAGGGCGGAGAGCCAGTCTTGTTCTAGTTTTGTCGTACATCAGTTTTGTTCATTCTTTTCTCTTTTGAACTCTTGCGCAATATATGTACAATAGTTAGGTTCTTCATTTGTCTCTATTCAGACATTTATTTCATAATAATACTTTGTAATATCTCATTGACGAGTTATATAAGTCATACTATTTCTTCTTATTATATTTATGTCACGAGAGGACGTAACTTGCAATCAGTCTTTACTTACGATATTCGTTTCATACGTCATCTTAACGTAACTCATTCAGTTTACTTCTTAATAAAGTTGTAATTATTCACATCATTAATAAAGTTCAATTATTCGTCGTATAATACGAGCGAGTTTTATTTGGTCGCATCCCTTAAAAACATAGGGATTGGATAACACAGGACCATAAAATGAGAGGCCTTCAACAAAAAAAAAGAGTTTTAAACGGTCCTTCTCAGGACCTGGACGCGAGCCTCCGCATTCTGTATTGGAATGCTGGAGGCCTCAACAGCAGTAAATTTGTAGAATTTAAACGAAACGTCATCAATTTCGACGTAGATATATATTTTATAGCCGAAGCCGGAGCGGCAACGGACAATATCCAATACTACAACATAGCTAACTACATGACTTACACGCTGAATCGATCTCGACAAATAGCATCAGGAATTATTGCCGGAATAAAAAGTGACCTGCGTGCCAAGTTTAAGACACTCCATGAGATGCGGGAGGGGGATAAGGCCGAAATTGTTCTTGTCGAAGTCTGGAAGTATAAAAAATGTTTCAGCATTGTAAGCCTTTACAACCCACCGGGAAATGTACTGCCAACTTTATACGTGGAAGCTACGCTTCAACCAAACAGCATTATAGTTGGAGACTTCAACAGCCCGTCCACAAGATGGGGTTACTCCGCGACGACCCGAGCCGGTGAAAGGGTAGAAGATATGGGTTGACGACAATTTATTGGAAGTCGTTGAAACACCCCCAACATTCCTGTCGTACTCTGGCAGTACTACTAGACCGGACCTGGTGATCCTGGATCCGCAACTGTCTCAAAAAACTAAAGTTAGGCTTCTGGATGACGCAGCAGGGTGCGGACACCGAGCGATACTGATACATACAAGCCTATTCAAAACGCTCAAACCTCCATCTAGAGCTCCCCGATGGAATTTTGTGAAGGCGAACTGGACGGCGTATAGCGCACTTACGGACGACATCGTAGCAGAAAGCATTGACTGGAGTTCGCTGGAGAAGGCTGTCGAGAGCTTTAATAAAACAATCCTAGAATGCAGCACGTCCTGCATACCAAGGGGTCAGGTCAAAGCCTACCGGCCCTTCTGGAGTGACAAACTGGATGAGCTGAAAAATATAAGGAATGCAGCAAGAAGGGAAGCAGAAAGAACAAATGATATCCTCGACTGTTCGGCCTTACGCAGGGCACAAGCACAACTTCAAAAAGAAATAAAACAGTCTAAAAGAGAATCCTTTCGAAAATTTCTAGGCACCCTTGACTTTCGGAGGGATGGGGCAAAAGCACACAAATTTATATCGCGACTCAATAGTGACTTACCGCCTGCAGAGCAAGAACCCTTCACGAAGGGAACAAGATGCTATACTGAACCAAGAGATATCGCTAACCTACTGTGTAAGCACTATGCGAACATCAGTCGTGTAAACCAGCCTAAAAGTGCATACAAAAAGCTGTTAAAGCACCCCAAAAGCTCATGCCCAACTAGAGAAGACAGCAGAATATGCTCAGAGGATTTCACGTTGGCCGAGTTGGAACAAGCACTCCAGGAAACAAAAACAGGGAAAGCTCCAGGTGTGGATCACATTTTCTCGGAATTCCTTATTAACTTGGGCCAAAAGGCAAAATTGCTCTTCTTGGAGATAGTGAACCTATCCTGGGCTAGCCATGTACCTCATCAATGGCGAAAAGGTGAAATAGTGCCAATCCATAAGAAAGGCAAACCTATCAGTGAAGCAGGAAGCTACAGACCAGTTGCTCTAACGAGTGCATGTAGTAAAGTAATGGAAAGAATGGTTGCCCGCCGACTGAGCCAATTCTTCGATTTACACAACACCATCGATGATGACCAAGCAGGATTCAGACCGAGACGAAGTACGATGGATCAAGTAGTATACTTCTCACAGTGTGTCAAAGACGGCTTCCAAAGGAAAATGTCCACCTTGTCTGTACTAATAGACCTAAAAAATGCCTACGACACCGTTTGGAGAGAAATGCTCATACACAAGCTAGCCCAAAGTGAAGTTAGGGACAATTTATTTAAGTGGATCAAATCCTTTCTGTCGCAACGACTTATTAGAGTAAGATATACAGGAGGAATGTCCAAATATCGTATCCAAAGACAGGGATTAGCACAAGGAGCCGTAATCAGTTGTATACTCTTTAATTTGATGATCAATGACGTACTCACGGCAGTTCGAGCAGTGCCTGGAGTACAAGGCCTACTCTATGCAGATGATCTAATTCTCTGGGCTAGTGGTAGCAACATCAAATCACTAGAAGAAGCAATAAACAAGGCACTGACTAACCTGCTGCTTTGGACGGAGACTAACGCGATGTGTGTGAATGCGAATAAATCAATTTACCAACTTTTTACACTTTCAACAAGGCGACCTGAAATCTCTCTGCGATACGGGAATAGCGAACTCATGGAGAGCAATATCTGCAAGTACCTGGGAGTTTCAATAGATTCCAAAATGACCTGGAAACCACACATCAAAGAAAGCGCCAACAGAGCCATTAAAAGAGCAAGACTGCTGAAACGCCTAACTGCCACAACATGGGGAGCAAATCAGGATGTACTGAACACAGCGTACAAAACATATATACGCCCCATACTCGAGTACGGAGCTGAAGCAACAATCACAGCGTCAAACACCACATCCCAAATCTTGGATAGAACCCAAAATGCAGTCCTCCGAGTCATCACTGGTGCACCAAAATCGACCCCGATAGCAGCAATGGAGGCACAGTTGGAAACAGAGCCAATGCAGTTTAGAAGAGAAAAACTCAGCCTCGGGTTTTGGGAGAGAAACAAAAGGACGTACAGCCACCGATGGGCAAACTTTAAAGAAGCCACAACGAGGCTAAAAACACAAAAAACTCCGATAACCACATATAAAGAGTTGATTAAGAAATACAACATCAACATTGGCACTCATACAACAGATATCAGGAAACATGAAGTGTTCAATTCACTGCCCAAGGGAATCCTAAATCTTCTTGACCACAACATCCCAAAGAAAGATTGTAACCCACTAGAACTAAAGGCTGCAGCCCTCAGAACCATCAACACAGTCTATCCAGAGACACAGTGGCTACATGTATATACCGATGGATCGTGCCTCCCAGACAAAGGACAGACTGGAGCTGGTTATTACTGTAATCTTTTCGAAGGATCGCTAGCAGTTGGCAACAACCAAAGTAACTTTGACGGTGAAATAACCGCCATACTAGCGGCATCAAACGAAATGAAGAAAATAAAGACACCGGCACAAGCAGTCTTTCTTGTAGATTCAATGGCTGCAATAATGGCCGTAACAAATAACAAGAAGACCGATTGCAGATCCACTCTAGCCTGCCGTCAAAATTTGTCAAAACTAATGAATAGGGGATGGAAAATTGAATTACAATGGATCCCCAGCCACGTTGATATAAGAGGTAATGAATTAGCTGACTCATTGGCAAAAAAAGGAACAACGCTCCCACAGCCGAGCGTAGCAACTTCGCTCCCCTCCATAAAAATACAAATAAATGCTGCAATAAAGAGGAGCACTCAGGCCTACTTACGAGAAGCATCTTTTAATAAACGTTGGGCTACTCTTGTCGAAAACGGGCCAATTAACAACATGTTACCCCGACGGGACGGGGTTGCACTTTTTAGACTCACAACTGGACACGATTACCTAGCTGCACACCTAAACAAGATACACGTCTTCTCGTCTCCCAGGTGCACCCTATGTGACAGCGGGGAGGACATGACAGCTGAGCACCTCCAGTCATGTACAGCTCTGGACCATGGACCCCTGAACGACACGAAGGAAGAAGAGATCTCTCGCCTCTACTGGTCAGCGCGCCACCAAATGGCCCAACAGCCAAGAGTGGGCGATGGCTAGTAAGTAAGTAAGTAAGTAAGGATAACACAAGGGTGGTTATCACACCATGTGGATATATTTTGTGGAGGTACCTCCACAGTGAAATGTTTAAAGATCGGCCCAGGACTTAGAAGCATACAATATCTCACGGACCTTACCTTCCACTGCTGCTTTTCCCTCCGACTAGCCTTTTCTCTTACTCTTCACCTGTCTTCCTCTGACCACACCTTGTCGGTAAGAGAGTAATGGTTTATCCCTTGACTACGAACCTTGGTTTGAGACCTGTATCTCAAGGAATAAACCTCTCAGGAGAACCAACTCCTGAATTTTTTATGAAAACCAATTAGCCTCCCATTAACCACTTTAAGCTCCTTTCGGGGTAGTGGAATCTTTGAGAAACAATTGTGACTATACATGGATACCTAGTGAACTTATTTTATTTTAAATGAAAACACAGCTAATTGGAAACTATAAATTTTTTATTATCTGTTTGGATTTAGAATTACTTATTATTATTTGATTTATTTTAATTAACAGGATTTAGCTTTTTTAATTTTACCTAACCTTACTTTGAATTACCATGATTATCTTGTTACATGGTATTAGTACAGAGTATGTCTCCTTTATTATGTTTACATTTTTATTATTATTTATATTAACACATATATATATCTACACATACTATATCCTTTTCTAATATTATTATCAAAATCCAAAATTGCTTAATATGTCTACTATCATGTATTTAAATTCAATTATTATAATTAATTTGCACATAATTTTGAGTATTCAAGTTAAATTTTACGTATGTTAGAGTCTTGTTTACTTTCAAACACTTTAAGGTTAATTTCTAGTTACTTTATTCTATGCCTTTTAACAAACAATTTTTTTAATTCACTAATAGACTCTGGTTAACATTTACCTATTTATAGGTTAACCTAATTAGTTACTACATGCTAGGCATTTAATAAAAACTTCCTGCTGATACTTATATACTAAGTCAAAGGATTTCATACTTGTTTCAAGAATAAAGCCATATCAGATAAAATTATTTAAACACAATACGTTTATTTCCACTTCAGGCAAACTGTTGAATGGAAATCAATTTTGAATATTTGTTAGTTAATTTAGGTAACCTAAGAGAGTTTTCAGTCCCTTAGGTTATTCAATTTTTTGTTAATTTTGATTTTAAGTTAATATATTTTGAAATAAAATTTTATCTAAAAGAAAGTTAAATTTTTTATATGACCTTATACTGCAAAACGTTAGGTATCTTCTATAGTTGGGTTGCCTTTGGGCTTCTTCCCAGCTTCCATGGGGTTTGGATGTAGGCTTCACTACATTGCATGGCGTCGGTGAATTTTGTTAAGTTCGGCTTCTTTTTTCATTTTCCTGGTCGAGATGTTGGTAGAAAAATATGTGAGCCGCAGCTCATATATTTGTACACTCCCCGGGTCACATCATAGCACTTTATACCGTGTGAGCGCACTTTTTGACATTATAACTCCTAATACACACAAAATACACCCACACCACCAAAATATCCCACTCCCACCCTAACCTACGTAAACCTTGAGATCAGTTACGGTCTGAGTTGACAAAGGGACACATCTTCCGAGACAAAGGGCCGTCCTCAACAAGCAAAGTAAGTGCTACTATAGGCAAGTTTAAAACATTTAAAAGTGTTTAGTACATTTATCTGTACTAATACCAGATTTATTTGCATCGGTCATTCTGGCCGTTGCAAATACTCCTTGAAGTTGGCCGCACTTTGCAAAAGATGGTTCGTAGAGCTATGCATAACTACCGAAACCGGTTACATCAACGTATTGATAATATGGGACATCACTTGAATGATATTTTGTTTAAATAAAAGTAACATGTATTTTTCTAATGCCACAATAATGTTTTGTTCTAACATTTTTATTTTAAATTTACCTTAAAAGTTAGAGATAAGTTACATCCCTGCCCCACCCAGTATTATCAAAGATATGGTATAATATATCAAATAAATAAGGTGATATCGTATTAACAGTTCTTTTCTTTATCAGTGGATCTTGTTACTTTCTGTATTGTACATTAGTATTAAAGTCAATTATATTAAATATTACCCCCTTAGAAGTTCTTACTTAAATACAAAGCCTTTTTTCCAGAAAACCCCTTCTCTGAGTAAATTTAAATATGGTGTAATTTTTATCTATTATTTAAATTCTAACACCGTCGAGTTCTTAAAACTGATAAAGATTTAAAATGGATTTTCACGGACGCTTGTTTATATCGTGAAACAAATGAACAACGTCGGGAACAATTAGTAAACGATGAAAAAAAAAGGAAAATGTTTCATACAAAAGTGTATAATTTAGATAGCGCATAACTAAGTGCGTTAGGTTAGCGGAGCAAGAGGCGAATTTGACAGATGTTGAGGCTTTCATAGAGAAGGAAATCGAGACGGTTTTTACGAGATATAGACGTTTTTAAACTCTTCGTAGTTGAGAAGATGTGGGTGCAGATACCTATATTTCGATTTACTCTGTCTCCAGAGACTTAGGTGAAGATACTTTCACAATGACGTGGAAGAAGACAGTTCGTCAGCTTTAATGTCACCACTACATCCATGAACCCCACCCGCAAACTGGTGAGCACCAGGCAGAACCCGGCTGGTCCCAGAGTAAGAATGGTCCCAGGCTTGAAGCCTTACAATCACTACAGCTTTAGCTGACCTCCAGATCTCATGTCTACGTTATGGAGCAGTGCATCGGTTTTTACGAGATATAGACGTTTTTAAACTCTTCGTAGTTGAGAAGATGTGGGTGCAGATACCTATATTTCGATTTACTCTGTCTCCAGAGACTTAGGTGAAGATACTTTCACAATGACGTGGAAGAAGACAGTTCGTCAGCTTTAATGTCACCACTACATCCATGAAACCCATCCGCAAACTGGTGAGCACCAGGCAGAACTCGGCTGGTCCCAGAGTAAGAATGGTCCCAGGCTTGAAGCCTTACAATCACTACGGCTTTAGCTGACCTCCAGATCTCATGTCTACGTTATGGAGCAGTGCATCGGTTTTTACGAGATATAGACGTTTTTAAACTCTTCGTAGTTGAGAAGATGTGGGTGCAGATACCTATATTTCGATTTACTCTGCCTCCAGAGACTTGGCTGGAGATACTTTCACAATGACGTGGAAGAAGACAGTTCGTCAGCTTTAATGTCACCACTACATCCATGAAACCCACCCGCAAACTGGTGAGCACCAGGCAGAACTCGGCTGGTCCCAGGCTTGAAGCCTTACAATCACTACAGCTTTAGTTGACCTCCAGATCTCACGTCTACGTTATGGAGCAGTGCAATGGGTTTTGGAAATGTACAGTATAACGGATTGCAAACATTCTCTGTGTCAGACACTCTGTTACTTGAAGTTAGCTATTCATTTATTACTATCACTATTACCATCCTATCACCAATAACCTATTCCCAAATAATTAATTTGGTATTAGTATGGCATAAAGTTTAAATTTAATTTTGTTTCGAATAGATTTATTACTTTTTAGTAGAATAACATAAAAATATATACAAAAATATCAATACACAAAGTGAACAACAAATCGACCTTTGTGAAACGAGAACAAAAAATCTATAGTCACCTGAAGACATTCGAGAGAAGTTGAAATAATTGTGTCACCGCTCTTCCTTTAAAAGATTGGATTAATCTTCCTGCCTTATTTCAAAACTCGGTGGACATTCTTAGATGTTTTTTTCTAGTGTTACATAAAATAGTAAAGAAAAAAGTATTGAATTGATTCCGTCACTCAACTACTTCCGTGGACATAAGCAATAAGCAATAATATTTGTCAAGCAACCCGAAAACGTAGCGTGTGACGTCAATAGAAAACCCCGCTTCGGTAAAAAGTACTGTAAAAGATAAATTCCTTTTTAAATTACCATCAGATTCATGCTTGCTTAGTCTAGCGATGACTACATGGCAAGTCTTGAAATCCCAGAAAAGTGAGTCTAGCGAAGACCGCACAGTGAGTCTAAGATGGCAGCACAGAAAGTCAAAATATAACAGCACAGCGAGTCTTGGAGTGACAGATTATTGAGTATACCGATAATAGGGCCTATGAGTTATTCTACAATCGCAGAAAAAATAATCTATCGATGATAGCATAGTGAGTAGCGATGACCGGCTAGTGAGTACTGATGACAGCATAGGGAGTAGTGATTACAGCATAGTGAGGAGCGATAACAAAATAGCGAGTAGCGATTACAGCATATTGAGTAGCGATGACACCATAGTGAGTAGTGATGACAGCATAGTGAGTAGTGATGACAGAATAGTGAGTACTGATGACAGCATAGGGAGTAGCGATTACAGCATAGTGAGGAGCGATAACAAAATAGCGAGTAGCGATTACAGCATATTGAGTAGCGATGACACCATAGTGAGTAGTGATGACAGCATAGTGAGTACTGATGACAGCATAGGGAGTAGCGATTACAGAATAGCGAGTAGCTATTACAGCATATTGAGTAGTGATGACAGCCTAGTGAGTAGTGATAACAGCATAGTGAGTAGAAATGACAAATAGTGAATAGTGATGATATCATAGTGAGTAGCAATAACAAAATAGTGAATAGTGATGATAGCATAGTGAGTAGCGATGACAGCATAGTGAGTACTGATGGCAGCATAGAGAGTAGCGATTACAGAATAGCGAGTAGCTATTACAGCATATTGAGTAGTGATGACAGCCTAGTGAGTAGTGATAACAGCATAGTGAGTAGAAATGACAAATAGTGAATAGTGATGATATCATAGTGAGTAGCAATGACACCATAGTGAGTAGTGATGACAACATATTGAGTAGCGATGACTCCTACTGAGTAGTGATAACAGCATATTAAGTAGTGATACCAGCATAGGGAGTAAAGATACCAGAATTGTGAGTAGTGATAGTAGAATTGTGAATAGCGATACTAGCATCGTGAGTACCATTGACACCCTAGTGAGTTGAGAAGTCAGCATAGGGAGTAGTGATGACAGCATAGTGAGGAGCGATGACATCATTGTTTGGACGAAGTGTCCCCAAAGACTACTAACGAAGAAACTGAAGTAAGTCTATAATTCGAATTTACATAATTAACGCTCCTGTATCTTATTTTACGAATTATAGTGTTTCTATATCGTATATCGGTTTTGAATCGTTATGACGTTGTATGTCTGCTAGTTAATTTTGGAAAATTAAACATAACTTAAACTTAATGAATGTTTATGTATTTAAATTGACCTTTTCCCACAAAATTACATCCTTGTAAACTTTGCCAAAACAAGTTCTATAAATTTATAATCTTCAACTTTGATGAGGTGGAGTCAAAAGGGGTTAGTATTAAAATTATTAAAAGCATTTAAAAAAATAAGCAGGAGTAGATTTTGGTAGCATTAATATGTTTAAGAAGAAAGAGAGAGGAGGAAAGAGAAAGGAAGGGGAGAGAGTGAATACAATGGACTGTTGTTTATGTGTAAAAGAAAATTAAAAACAAAGTCCTGTGGTCGACGGCACCGTTTGACTCCCGTATTGTGTTTAAATCCCCTAACAACAAACGCTAACGGTTAAAGAACGACGTCCCCTCTCCCTGACTACAACAGAAACCGTTGTACGGCTGACCTCCAGCATTCCTCCCAGAACAGCTTTTGTTTGGACTGTGTTATCTTTGATCCAGTTGCAGGCAGTGAGATTTATGCACAAATGTTTATTTTCTATTTTAAGAAGTTTGATGCACGTGCCGACAGCCCACGTTCAAGTGGACACATCCAAATATAGCATTTTATTTAGGCACTTTATCTTTAAAAAGCTAAACTGTGATTAAAAAGTTTAAACTTTAAAGTCTAAATTTACACTTCACAAGTCTTTGCTTTAAATAACTGTAGACCATAAATGATTTTAAAACATTGAAAAATTTATAACAGTTTTCTCGTATCTCTAGAATTATATCTCTGTCCGAAATAATTTCTAGAGTGATATTTGTAGAAACGAAAAGAAAGAAAAATTATCAAACGTGAATGATGAGTTCGAAAACTAAAGAAAAAGAACGAAAAAACAACCTGATTTTAAATTAGATTTGAGGTTATCGGTATTTCTTAATACTGTATATTATTGGGTTTTTTTCGTTAATTCAAACATCATCGATATTTAAAAAAAAATTGTATTTAGCGATATACATAGTCCTCAGAAGACTGTAAAAATTATAAAAGTTGGCAGTGACACCCTGACAAGTTAACCCCGTGAGCTTACGCCAGAAGAGTTTATTTTCTTTTCCCCCCAACCAAATATATCCTAACTGGATTCTTCGTAGGCCCTACTGTAGTTATATTATAATGTAATCTATTTAAGGGCTATTATTCAATTCCTTCTATTAGTTCACAGTCTCCTTATATATATATATATATATATATATATATATATATATATATATATATATATATATCGCAGTATGTTTTCTTGTGTATTAATAAAGAACAAAAGTCTAAATACAAATACAAGAATTATAATTAAATTTACAATTCAAAGCTTTTCGTTGGTTAACAGTACCAACATCATCAGGAATATTAAACAATTCATTTGTTTATATATATTATAAATATAATATATATTATACAAATATATAAATTATATATACAAATATATAATATACAAATACAAGAATTATAATTGAATTTTGTATTTAGTATTTGTATTTAGACTTTCTTGTATTTGTATTTAGACTTTTCTTCTTTATATATATATATATATATATATATATATATATATATATATTAAATATGGTGATATGTTTTCTTGTATATATAGTTAATAAATTAAAAATATTTCAAAAACAAGAATACTTTTAATGAATATATAGGTTATGAATAAATATATTCATTAAAAGTATTCTTGTTTTTGAAATATTTTTAATTTATTAAATATATATATATATATATATATATATATATAGTTCAAATTTTCAATCTTCAATTATATACTTTTTATTCATCAAATCAAGTTCAAATACAATTTTTTAACTTGAATTGGATGACAATTGATGTTAATAGAGTTTTTCAAATATTGATTCATTCAATAAATTTAATGAATTAATTTTTGTTTTATATGTGAGAGAAATTTTTACAAAAGGGGTCAGCTATGAAATATAGCTATTTCGTCCCTTTTGGCTTAAAATAAGAGATAACATATGAATTCATAAAACAGTTTATTTTGTGTTATAGGTTATGTGGTATAACCGCAGTTTTAACGCATAGGTTATGTTCCTGTATTTATATTATTTGTAATTATTTAATAAAAATTAATTAAAATAAATATTTTCTTTGTTGACCAAAGTAGGAATTGACTCTAAAAATATTTTGTAAATATTAGTTGTTTATAAAGAAACCTTGAGTGTATAAAGTTTTGTGTGTAAATATTGTGTGTTATTTTAAATTTTTGTAAAGTTTTATTATTAACTTTGTGTTTCTGAAGGACTTTCTAGAATTAGAGGTATACAACAACTTAAAGCAACTGTGGCGTAAATGTTTATATTAATTAAAACAACCTCTCACCACAAATTCAACAAAATTTATTTTAACCTTATGTACATTTCGACTACAAAGTAATCATCTTCAGAGGTATTTTTACAAATAACTGTTATTGTAAAAATACCTGTGAGGATGATTACTTTGTAGTCGAAATGTACATAAGGTTAAAATAAAATTTGTTGAATTTGTGGTGAGAGGTTGTTTTAATTAATATAAATTAGAGGTATAGTTTTAATTCCAATACCGGAGATGTCTACATAACCTACCAAAACCCAATATTTTCTAAACATTCAAGTTTTGTCCGGGGTATAACTAAAATTTCATAATGCTTACGAGGAGATTGTAAGTTATAAACAAATAAACCAATATATTTATGTTTTGAATTTTTGTTTTCATCATAAACAACTTTAAGCTAAAATTTAACAACCACTAAAAGTGAGAAAGTAATTTTTTTTGTGTGTCTTCAAAAAAATTAATATTTTAGAAAGTCCAGTTTTGATTATGGTACACGTCCCGTGTTTTAAGACACAGAATATCATAGGTATAAATTAGAAAAACGTGTAAAGAAAGTGTGAAGCTGTCATAACAAAGTGGTTCTTTAGAGGTATTCATGCATAGGCCTACATCTTATCAACACAGAGATCTGAAAGGGGTTTTACAGCAAAATAAGGTTGAAATAAAAAGAAGGCTGACCTTTCGTTTAGCTGACCGAACAAAAAGAAGTATACAGGGAATCATTCAAGGTCTGATTTGACGTTAGAAAGGTTTAATAAGTGTCCAAGCAATGACCGCTTGAGATTTCATCTCCAAGATCTTACACAAGAAGCCTTCGTAAAGCTTCAGTATACCCAGCTAAAGGTCTATTCACACACATCAGTTCCGGCGCGTCACAGGTCAGTCACATCAGTCACGTCACAGTCAAAACATTTATTCTATAATGGATTTCCTGTTGAGCTATCTACACTCATCCGGCGCAGGTCCGTCAGTCGCTCTGCCGGCGTCCGTCAGTCATTTTCAGATTTCTTCCCACCGATATTTTTGGATTGTTCGGACGCCTGACGGTCGTATGACGGATGTGTTTGCTATTTTAAAAGGATTGCGTTTTTATATAAAAGTTGTATTGCTGTGTAGAATTTATATTTTAAAGACTGTTTGTTACGATCATCAAGATGAACGATGAAAAATTGGTAGAATGTGTTCGCACATAGAACTTAGTTTCATCGTCCATTAGTCTCTTAAATAACGTGATGAACTCTCCCTGACTTTTCCTTTTCTTCCATAAATCATGAACCCATATCCTTCGCTTTTTTCTCTTATTTTCAATCTCTTCGTCATCTAAGGCTATCGCTATTGCAGCTAACGCTACTATAGTAAAATCAGCCATTGAGGTAATTATATATTATCCAATTTAATTCACTCATGATAAAATAAGCTTGACTGTAAGATCATTTAAAGTGACTGACGACTGACTGAAGCCAACTGACGGACAGTTGACTGACGAATTCCGGACGCAACTTTGACTGAACTGAGACTGAACTGTGACGGAACTGTGACTCAACTGATGTGTGTGAATAGACCTTAACATAGAAGAGGTAAACCTTTATAAGCTGGCACTGGGGAGCTGCGGGCCTTTGCGAGAGGAAGATGGAGGGGCTCCCAGGTCATTTTCAAAATTATCAACCCTTGGACACATAGGGTTGACTCATTGTTTTGTTACTTAATAATAATTTTTAATGTACAGTGAAAATAACAGCAAATGTCAATATGGCGTTCACGGAAGCGTGCTAATAGGATTGTCTACAGGTTTAGACGGTTAGGTCGCGATTTATGGCCTCGATGAGGAATGACGACCATGCCTGATGTTTTCTAGACGACGAGTACACAATTTCTCCCTAAAAGCCAAGTGCCAGTTTATAAAATTAGACTTGGAGTTGGTATAAATTCACCCTGGTTGAGAGTAGCTCTACTCTAGTCAGTTAACCTACCCAAGCGCTTTCCCAGTATCAGGGAATCCTTCTATAGTTGTACATTAAGTCCACCTCCTTCCTTACCCTTCTTTCTACAAGGTAGTGAAATGGATAAACACTCCTTTACAAGTACTGTGTCCGGCTTACGAGAAGAGCCCTGCGTGCGTAGGCTATACAGTTCTGCGCATACAGCCCCTACACGTCACCTTCACCAGGTTTTACTCAGCTAGAGCAATCAAGAAAGTCGCAGACATCGTGGAATCATGCTCTAGGATAGCCTACATATAAAGCAGTGTTTAAGAAAAGTCGAGTAAAACACTCCGTTTGTAGATAAACAAGTGGAGGGGGTAATATAAAAAACAAAAACTAAGTCAATTCCTTCTGAAGTCGACAAAAAAAAAAAAATATTTTAGTTTCTTTTTATTTTATGACAATTCATATAAATATGTATATACATAAGACAGAACCACAATATTAAGTGGCAAAATAGAAAGCGATTTTCCTTGCAATTTTAAATTTTCCTCTTTCTACGCTATATGGTGTGGAGTATTATATTTGTTTTTTCTATTTCTTTCTTTCTTTTTTTATATTTTCTCATTTATAAATCTGATGGTGGCCTATAACCTATAAAATTATCCACCTCTTGTAGTGTTTCACTATTGCAAGGAACCTTTCTTTTATAATTTCATATATATCTTTAAATAATTGATTTCTATCTCTGGGAAAGTTGGCTCAGTGCCAAACTGCTGGATTTCAAACATGTAGTTCCTCAGTTCGAATTCGACCGAGATATCAAGTGTTTTAAATTTAAATTATTGAATACTGTATTAGCATCAATTAACTGTCATCTACTATAGGTTAAAAAAAATGTATTTGAACTTGATTTGATGAATAAAAACGTATATTATTAACGATTGAAAATTTGTACAAGATATATCAAGGAAAGTGTAAGCTAATAGAAGGAATTGAAAAAATATAGGTCCTACACGAAAAAGCGGGTCGCACAGGAGATCGATAGTTCATAAATAATACTACAGTCACGCTATCACCCTTCTCAGTTCGTGACATAATGAACCTGGACAGTGTTTGGAAGTTAGTGAAAATGTTTTTGGAAAGATAGAAAGCACGCTAACATCGTGAGAAACTATTCAAACTCAGGCGGGAGCCGGAGCTCCGCGTTGTCGTCACGCTACCACCCGAATCATTCAGTAACTCAGTGAACATGGACAGTACTTCTTAACATTACGAATTATTAGGTTAGGCGAAAGCGAACGAAAGTAAACATTGTATTAAGTGAACTTCAGCGCATATGTTTTTAGAAAAGCAGATAGCAAGCTAACACTGCGAGTGTTTCTACACTGGCGGAAACCGGAGCTCTGGGCCGACAGACTTGTGAATTGGACTCTTCCGATAGAGTGCTGTTAATACTTATATAATGTCAAAGATATTTTGATAGTAGTCTCTACATCTCTGATTTATAACTTATTTTTAAACAAGTATTAAAAACAAAAATTATTTAAAATAAATAAATTCCTCCTTAGGTCAACAAAGACAAATTTTATTTTCGATACTTTTTATTAATTACGATTATTATAAATAGAATAAATAACCTATTGGTTAAAACACCTGTTCTACCACATAACCTATATAACATAAAATCAGCTGTTTTATGAAATATACAATCACTTGTTAATAATAAATATTCAAAAACCTCTTAACCACAACACTTTTTTTATTTTACCCTTATGAACATTTCAGTTACCAAGTAACCATCCTCAGAGGGATAACATACAAAGACAGTCTTTGTATGTTATCCCTATGATGATGGTTACTTGGTAACTGAAATGTTCATAAGGGTAAAATAAAAAAATATTGTGGTTAAGAGGTTTTTGAGTATTTATTATTAATATTCAACCATAGTGTATTCCTAATAAATAGTAACTATCAATTATGTTAAGCCAAAAGGAAAGAAATAACTATATTGCACAGCTTGCACCTTTTGTGAAAAGTTTTTCTCCCATATAAAACTAAAATTAATTCATTATTAAATTTTATTAATGAATTGGTATTTTTTAAAAAAACTGTTTTAACATCAAGTGCCATGCACAAGTTTGAAAAAAATTATATGAATGAATGAGTGGATGAATAAAAAGTATTTTATTAACGACTGAAAATTTGAACAAGATATAGATTTGAACAAGAATACAAACTAATACCTTTGCGAGAGTGTGAAAGGAATTGAAAATTGAAACACATAATTAGTACGTGAATAAAGACTAACACTAAGTGTACGTTCGACATTATACAAAGAAATATAATCCTGTAGCCTATTTACTTAATTACACAATTGCGACAAACAAATTATCATTAATTCCAAATAGTTTTAGTTCTCGTTAGAAAAAATCTAAAATCTCAAAAATCTAAAACGCGATCGATTGAAAATAAAGGGCAGAAATAGGTGTCCTAAATATAAATCAAACCTAAATTATAAGCTGCATAAGAAAATTGATTAGGCTTTATTAAATGTTTAAGATTTTATGCATTATGATTACATTTCCAACTATGACCACCTCTTTGTAATAATACTGACAAATAAAATTACTGATCTACTTATACATCAGTCAATCTTCCTTCTACAACTAACTAGACGGCTGTCAGTACCTGCTATTGTTCACGGCCGAGTACTTATCTACTTATACATCAGTCAATCTTCCTTCTACAACTAACTAGACGGCTGTCAGTACCTGCTATTGTTCACGGCCGAGTACTTATCTACTTATACATCAGTCAATCTTCCTTCTACAACTAACTAGACGGCTGTCAGTACCTGCTATTGTTCACGGCCGAGTACTTATCTACTTATACATCAGTCAATCTTCCTTCTACAACTAACTAGACGGCTGTCAGTACCTGCTATTGTTCACGGCCGAGTACTTATCTACTTATACATCAGTCAATCTTCCTTCTACAACTAACTAGACGGCTGTCAGTACCTGCTATTGTTCACGGCCGAGTACTGATCTACTTATACATCAGTCAATCTTCCTTCTACAACTAACTAGACGGCTGTCAGTACCTGCTATTGTTCACGGCCGAGTACACAAACAGGTACAAAAGGTAATCAAATTGAATTTATCGGTGCCTACTGAGCAGTCAAGCGCCTCAATGAAATCAGCGTTATATCACGTCAGTCAAACAGCTGCATGTTGTGTTCAAACAATGAGTAATCAGAATGATTATTAGCTTCCGGAGGGGAGGCGGAAGTGGTGTGTTTTGTGCCTGTAAACCTACTGGGACTGACACACGATAAAGCAAAGGGTCGGTGTAGGCATCAACCTCCCGATAAAACTACAAGTCGTAAAACGAATATTGTCATTAAAGCAGTGTTACTCTCACGGGCCTTCATTCTGACAAGTCACGGAACCACTACACATACACACGTTTTGTTTCAACCATCTGATTTAGCGTTTCAACATGTTACTGATTAAATAATTTGACGAAAAGTTAGAGTAAAGGTTAAATAATAATTTTGGTTGTAAGACCTAAAACCGTCTGTTACGCTATCCTGGTCGGCCACAGTTCGCTGGTCAAATTGTTTAATGACCTATTAGAAATGGTTTGAGGTTATGTCACTTACGTTACATAAAGCTGCGTTGACACCGGTTTGTTACAAGTAACAGAATTCGTGATTGGCCAAAGTTTTGTGTGATAGATTGAGTGTACATTATGAGTGGCGACATTTATCCATACCCTCGTTTGCTCACGTACACTGATAAAAATACATGGAGGAAGCAGGTTATAATTTTGCATGTTGTACAAACAATTAGAAGTGTTAATTGGTTGACAGTTTTTAAATTTTTGCTGAAACCTGTAAATGTTAATAAATTCAAATAATTAAGCAAAGGAGTAACGCCCTATCAACTCAAAAGATGTCCCTACCAGTGAAACAATAAACACGAAGAAAACTTAACCAAACCGATTGCATCGACATTTTAAACTGAATGTTTTACGTTCAAGAAAAAAATCATAGATCGAAGAAAGAAGTTCTAAGCCTGCCCTGAAGGAAGAACCGACAAAATCGCAGTCAGGAGAAACCAAGTGGAAAATATTAAAAATGCAGTTAGGTAGAGCTACGTAGGCCTACATGTATCTTCATGGTAACATAGTTACAGACCGCTTGGCCTATGTGCCAATCTTGACACACTTTCTAATAAAAGATGCGAAGGATTTTGTACCATCTCTCTCAAAATCAAACACTACATGTACCAAATGCTCCTTCGTTCCGTCCTCACTTATGCAGCAACTGTCTGGTGGCCTCTTGGCTTCAACGCGTCTCGGAAATCTCTCGAGTACTTCCAAGCCTCTTCCCTTGAACTGTCCTTAGTTCCTGTCAAATGCCACCATCTGGAACTTCCTTCACTCCCCCTTGCTTGCTGTTTTTGTCGGAGCCCTCTCTTCGGTAGGGCCGAAAGCTCGTATCACCCACACCTTAGGGATCTGGCAAACTCAGCTGGACCCCCTCGTACCAAAGTCCTTCTGGATCCTCCATAGCGCCTCTGCAACTCGCACTCTCCCTCCCAGCCGTCTACCTCTCGCCTCCTGGAATCGGCTACTAGTTTCTAACTTTTAGTCTTAATATGCTTAAATTGTAAATAGTGTTTAACTCCTGTTTGTTTATCCCTATTAATCTCATCATGTATCTGTTGAGTTTAATCATATAAAATGCTAGTTCAGTTAGTTTAAGATCATCCATCACAAATTTGTCATTCCATTCTAGCTCTAAGTTTTATTACACGTCTTATGTCCCACAAACACCCTTACTACGTACATGAACTGACACATACAAAACGAAAAATGTCACCAAATAAAAAAAGAGAGTCAGTCAGCCAGTCCAAATGTTTAAAATAAATGAAGTCCCCAGAATGAAATCCTTTTTACCGTCCCACCCAAAAAATATCCTGCCTTGCAGATGCCCTTCCTACATCCAGCCCCTACCAAAAGCCCTGTTCCTATATTCCTATACGCAGACGTTGTCGGTGACAGACGCTGCATAACCTCGGGGACCACCAAACCCCCTCCTTCTCTGACTGCTTTGAAAGTTAGATAATGGTAAATGACATGTAGGAATTCTGAAAGCAATGTACACAAAGAGATGGAGTTAGTCGTTGCAAGTCTCATTGCGCAATCATGGGTCTGAGCTAGGGCAAACGAAGATTTTTCGCTGAATCGTTTGTAGGAGCGGTTTTTCTTACATCTGCGTCACACTTAATGGTTTTCCTTGTCAAATGAGTGACGGGCTTTTTTATTACATGTAGAAGGACCAAGCATCGGAGAATGTCCATTATCTATATCGACGATTCGCAACAAAGCAGAATTTTAATAACAAGAAAGACTTTAAAAGAAAACTGGAAATGAACGGAAAAGAGGAAAAAACTCGCGTGGATCTGATGAAAGGTTGTTGATTACAATAGTAAAACCCAGGCCTATTAAACAGTTGAATAACTATATCCTTAATGGAATGTTTACAGAAAAAAGAATTATTTAAAAAATATATATAAAAGATTAAATCAAACCTTACCGTTAATTTCAGGTAGCGGATGAACACCTCTCTCTCTCTCTCTCTCTCTCTCCCTCCTTCTCTCTCTCCCTCCCTCCTTCTCTCTCTTTCTCCCCTTCTCCCTCTCTCTCTCTAACATGGTTAAGAGCAGGTATACTTTAGGTAAGCAATCCGTCCACACGATGTCATAATTTCCCCCTATTACCTCTTTAGGGCCCCGATAAAGAGAAGGTTTACTCCAGTTACGCGTGATAACATCATCTCATGTATAAATCCTGAATCTGGGAGTCTTGTGTCCCTAACTTAATCTTACAATCCTTCCCCATACTTTGAGGTTATAATATTCATAATGTCTGGCCTTCTTACGACAAAAATGTTTCACTATACAATTGTTACAATTTTTGTACTTCGAAACAACTCAAAATAACAAAATCGGAATTTACTTAAATATAAGAACACGTATATAAATATATGCAGCGTATAAATTAGCTGTTCGGGAATGTGTAAAAAAATCTGTTGGAGCAGCGGAGGTGACACCACCGACCTACCACAGTAACAGGAGATCGAAACCATTATAAAGCCTACGGGTTCTGCTTACGGCCACGATCAATGAGAAACCTCTGTGCAGCTTCCGACCACTACTTTATACCTACGATAAATTCTGACGGAAGTAATAAATAAATCATTATGTTGCACCTGAGGGCGGTTGCTTCGCAATCGAAATGTACACAGTTAGTAGAAAATTATTCTTTAGAAGCTGTTTTTGTGTTGTTTATTATAGTCACAATAATTTGTTCCAAAATAGTGACCGGAAGTTTATTGTTATTTCTTTCTGCCTATTTTTACGGTTAGAGTAGGGCAGATAAGTGAAGCTACACACGTGAGGCATAATACTTCACCATATCCCAAACCAGGGAGGTTTGTAACCCTAAAATTCAACTTGACATATCAAAAACTTCAAGTAAAGTAAAACTTCAACCGTAATATACAAAAACTTCAAGTAAAGTAAAACGTCAACCGTAATATACAAAAACTTCAAGTAAAGTAAAACTTCAACCGTAATATACAAAAACTTCAACCGTAATATACAAAAACTTCAAGTAAAGTAAAACGTCAACCGTAATACACAAAAACTTCAAGTAAAGTAAAACTTCAACCGTAATATACAAAAACTTCAAGTAAAGTAAAGCTTCAACCGTAATATACAAAAACTTCAACCGTAATATACAAAAACTTCAAGTAAAGTAAAACGTCAACCGTAATATACAAAAACTTCAAGTAAAGTAAAACGTCAACCGTAATATACAAAAACTTCAAGTAAAGTAAAACTTCAACCGTAATATACAAAAACTTCAACCGTAATATACAAAAAGTTCAAGTAAAGTAAAACGTCAACCGTAATATACAAAAACTTCAAGTAAAGTAAAACGTCAACCGTAATATACAAAAACTTCAAGTAAAGTAAAACTTCAACCATAATATACAAAAACTTCAACCGTAATATACAAAAACTTCAAGTAAAGTAAAACGTCAACCGTAATATACAAAAACTTCAAGTAAAGTAAAACGTCAACCGTAATATACAAAAACTTCAAGTAAAGTAAAACTTCAACCGTAATATACAAAAACTACAACCGTAATATACAAAAACTTCAAGTAAAGTAAAACTTCAACCGTAATATACAAAAACTTCAAGTAAAGTAAAACTTCAACCGTAATATACAAAAACTTCAAGTAAAGTAAAACTTCAACCGTAATATACAAAAACTTCAAGTAAAGTAAAACTTCAACCGTAATATACAAAAACTTCAAGTAAAGTAAAACTTCAACCGTAATATACAAAAACTTCAAGTAAAGTAAAACTTCAACCGTAATATACAAAAACTTCAAGTTAGCGCCAAAGTATCCCTAGAGGTACTCCAGCGTTTATATGACATGAAGCTAAACGAGTATGTGTTCATACACACGCCCCTACTCCATCCCGATCGTGAAACTGTTGTGAATTCAGTCTTACATATACCAAAAACAAATAATATAGAAACAACACTTTTTTAAAGTAAATTATTACTGAGGTCGACACAAATTTTATTTTAGAGTTACTTTTTATTTTATAATTATAATTCATATAAATATGTAGGCCTATATACATATGACAGAATCACAATATTAAGTGGCAAAATAGAAAGTGAATTTCTTTGCAATTTTCCATTTCCCTCTCTATACAGTACATGGTGTTGAACTATTATTTTTTTTTTGTTACTATTTATTCGCTTTTTTCGTGTTTAATTGATGAAGCTGATGGTGATCTCTAATATCTCATTCTATCCACCTCTTGCAAGGCTTCATTATTGCAAGGAACCTCTCTCTTATAATTTCATATAGACTACGTATTTAAGTATTCGATTTCTAGTTATGGGAAAGTGGCGAGTGCCAAAATGCAGGATTTCAAACATGTATTAATCAGTTCGAATCCCACCGGGACATTAAATTTGTAAATTTAATTACTGAATAAAATATTTGAAAAAACTGTATTAACATAAATTATCATACACTACAGGTTAAAAAAATGTATTTGATCTTGATTGGATGAATAAAAACGTATTTTATTAACGATTGAAAATTTGTGTATATATATAAATATAATATAATATATTATATTAATAATATTTATATAATATAATAAATATAATATATATATATATATATATATATATATATATATATAAGGAGATTGTGAGCTAATAGAAGGAATTAAATATAGGTTTCCAAGATATGCTATAACGTAAATGCGTTTAGGAAAGTTTTTTTATCCTAACCTTTGGTTTGTTACTTTGTAGGTATAATATAATGTAGTATATTGGACAGCTCTATTTTAATAAAGTGCCCAAGTTTTTAATGTATCGTACATGGAGTCAAGTTTTCGATGTAGTTTTTCAAAATTATTAATTTTTTGTTTGTCAGTGCTAAGTGTTTATAATTTTCCCAATTTCTTGCAATATCGGAAACGACTAGATAACAGACAACACATCCAATATCTCTTAATTGATACTTTAGTTTTGTCAGGTGTACAATTTATATTTCATAACTTCCGTGTGGTGATAATTGTTTTTTACACACAAATAATCCAATTAATTTCGAAGTTTTTCTACCATAAACACCTTTAATCTGTAATTCCACCACCATCAAGAATATTTTTGTGTACCTTCAAGAAAATTACAAAAAGTGCAATATTTGCTAATGGTACTCGTGCCATGCTTTATAACTCACTGAATAAACTTGGTCTAACAGAAAACAAGTAATATAAAAGCTTTTATAAAGTCAATTCCTACTGAGGTCGATAAAGGAAACTTTTGTTTTAGTTACTTACTAATATTTTATAATTATAAATAATATAAATATGTATAACAGAATAATAATATTAGGTGCCAAAATAAAAAAGCGAATTTCCTGCAATTTTGTATTTTTCCTCTCTATACAGTATACGGTGTTGAACTATTATTTTTTTTTTGTTACTATTTATTCCCTTTTTTTCGTGTCTAATTTATGAAGCTGATGGTGGTCTGTAATTTCTAACTATATCCATCGTATTTGACGCTTCATTATTGTAAGGAACCTTAAAATTTCAAATACATTTTTAAGTAATAAATTTCTAGCTATAGGAATGTTGGCTCTGTGCCAAAGTGCTGGATTTTAAACATGTAGTCATTCAGTTAGCATGCGACTGAGACATCAACTTATTAAGATTCAATTAATGAATAAATATTTGAAAAAAAATGTATTCATATCAATTGTCATCCACTAAAGGTTAAAAAAAAGTATATTTGAAATTGGTGGCTGAATAATAACGTATTTATTAAAGATTGAAAATTTGTATAATACAGTAAGTTATATATATATATATATATATATATATATATATATATATATATATATATTACATAATGGGGATAATTACACTTAACTATATATATATATAAATATATATATATATATATATATATATATATATATATATATATATATATATATATATATATATATATATATTACATAATGGGGATAATTACACTTAACTATATATATATATATATATATATATATATATATATATATATATATATATATATTACATAATGGGGATAATTACACTTAACTATATATATATATTACATAATGGGGATAATTACACTTAACTATATATATATATATATATATATATATATATATATTACATAATGGGGATAATTACACTTAACTATATATATATATATATATATATATATATATATATATTACATAATGGGGATAATTACACTTAACTATATATATATATATATATATATATATATATATATATATATATATACATATATATATATATATATATATATATATATATATATACATATATTACATAATGGGGATAATTACACTTAACTATATATATATATATATATATATATACATATATTACATAATGGGGATAATTACACTTAACTATATATATATATATATATATATATATATATATATATATATATATATATATACATATATTACATAATGGGGATAATTACACTTAACTATATATATATATATATATATATATATATATATATATATATATATATATATATATATATAGGAGAGTTAAGCGAAAGATTTGACTATAAAAACGTGTAAAGAAAGTGCAAACATGACATTACAATAGGGTCTCTACAGTTACTTATTATTGGCAACCCCATCATTACATACACCTGATCACCACTTATCCTGATGAAAGGGGTTCTGCAGCAAAATAAGGTTGAAATAAACAAAAGAATTTACACGTCATGAGGCTCGGAAGGTTGATCTGTGGTTAAACTTCAAGGCTAAATTTAAATTACAAATTTCAAAGCCTAGAGCTGTAAAGCTTTGTCGTGTTAAAGCACCTTTCGCCTCGTGGCTGAACAAACACTATACAGAGAATGTTTGAAGAAAATTACTTACAGAAAGTGCATCTTTGATTATGGTAGGATATTAGTTTCGTATTTGAATTCTATGAATAGGCCATCGTCACTTAGTCTATGAGAACATTTAAAGTTAGAAAAACCATTCTTTCTAGTTTACCAAAATAACTTATTGCAATTTTACTATTTAATTCTGATCACAAAACTCATCATTTTCGAAAACACATTTTAAGCTAAAAGTTTACTTTCCTTTGAAAAATGAGAGCCATAGGTTCGTCACTCGGTATCAAAATCTTCTACGCGGTAATGTTTAAATCGAAATTTTGAAATTTTACAAATAATTTTAAATATTAATGTTTCACCTTTATAAACAATTTCCGTTCTGAATCTTTCTAATGGCAAAGTTTACACAGACCATTTCCTTATTGCGACAACGCCATTGCCATGTGAATTGTTCCTTGGATCAGTGCAGGCATACTCGACGCGTTCAAGTGGGCTCTAAAATAGAGGACACGTGCACGAGTGGATGATGAAATATTGACCGCTAAGAGGGCGGAAGGGCGGTTTCAGTGAACATACCCGTACACTAAACACACAGTGTATTTGTCACCACCTCTTTAAGCTTCAGCACCAGATGTTACGTGGTCCTGTACGCCAAGCTGAGAAAGTGATAATGGGCGGCAACGATCTCGTATTTATCTGTATCATTTATATTTAACTGAATGAAAGAGTTCTTTTTAAAAAGAATTGCTTGAACCGTTTAAAATAGCTGATTTAATTTGACTTTCATTATTTGAAAATCAATACAGTTTATAATAAGAATGAATACATTAGTTTGAATATACTTGTCCACATTTTATCACTTATAACAAACTACTATGTCAAGCTTGGAAAACTATCAGAAGTATTACAACGTTGTGCCTTTTCACTAAACCATAAATAGAAATATTATAACAATATTTCCTGACTGACACAGATTTTCTTATTCTAACGGCATCTTTACTCTAGATTTGTATTGTATTCAAAAGGTTTTAGAGACCATTTTTATCCGTTAAAGATTACAATATAACTGATTTTAATGTCCATTTAACTAAAGCACGTCAGATAATAAATTTGAACCTAACTTTGAGTAGTGCAATTCATGTTCAGGAAGAAAACTTTTATCTCGATCGTTTTATATTTCGCTGGATGAAAGGAGTTCTTTTTAAATAGAGTTGCTTAAACGGTCCCAAAATACCTGACTAAATCTGACTTCCATTTATTTGTAAATCAAGCATCATCAATTTATTTTACTGACAATAGATTCACTAGAGAAATAGAATTATTAAAAATTATTATTTCTGGTTGTATCTGTCTACATTTTATAATTCAATAACAATAATAATTTTTTAAAATGTGTACTTTTCTGTAGGATCTGTAAATAGTATATCCATCTTTTATAAAACGTCACTGATATATTAAGCTTGGTAAAAGTATTGCAATTTTGATCTCTTTTCACTAAGCCAAAAATAAAAATGTTATAAAAATATTTTCCAGACTGCTACGAATCCCCTAATTACTCTAAGGTCGTTGCTACTCTAAATTTGTTTTACAAAAGTGTTGACACTTATTGACCGTTAAAGATTACAATATACCTAGTTTAATGTTCATTTAAATAAACCAAACTAGATAATAAATAAGAACCGAATTTTTTACAGAACTTTGAGTAATTCAAACCAGGTGGTTAATACACGCCAATATTTCAAGTGTAACATTATTAGGTAACGCTATCTTGACGTTGCTATGGTAACCAGCAGAACCCTAATTCTCAAATCCAATCAAATTACAGCGATCTGGCTGCATCCTGCCCCTGAGCATATTACGGTGGTTCTACATTTATTTTAAAATGAAATTGTTGTTCAAATTAAAATAGAATCTATACAATTAAAGGCATGAGCGAACTCCTGACTGATTGGCAATCAATACTCAGCAAAAGCTGTTAACAGGATAGACAGAGATGTTTCGTTTATATCCAAGTGTCTCACAAAGAAAAGAATATACATTTAAACGCACAAAATATGATTTGTGTTTAACGTTTGCGATGTATAATGGGAAATTTCATTTAAAAGTATGGGTTTTGTTCGTATATTATACTAAGGTACTTATGTTAAGGTAACAAAATTTGTCCAACTTTGTCAGAAAGGGAATAAGGCGATAAGTAATTAGCAAAGTAAGATGGCTACAAAAAGTGTGAATTTAAGTAAACCTAAAAAGGGAAATCGAAGAGAGGGCACTGGAGACTGGTGGCAGTAAAGTTGTGCTACATCAACTCCTGCCTTAGCAGGAACAGATGTGGAGAGCGCGCGTTTTGTGGCAGCAATGAATTGGGTAAGTTCCTAGACGATCTGAAGGAAGGCCTGATAGAAAATGCAAATGCTTTGGAGAACAAATTAATAGAAAATTAACCCGCTTTAAAGAAAAATTTAATGGAAATCTTAATTGCTTTAGAGCATGGGCTCCCAAACTTTTTGGTACCACGCCCACCCCCATTAAAATGAAAGCTTCCCACACCCCCTCTACTTTATACTATACATAAATGGTATGGGCATATGAAAAAGAAACAAACAAATATATATATATATATATATATATATATATATATATATATATGTAAAGAACAAAAGTCTAAATACAAATACAAGAATTATAATTGAATTTACAATTCAAAGCTTTTCGTTGGCTAACAGTACCAACATCATCAGGAATATTAAACAATTAAAATTAACATATGTGCAAATTAGATCAAATAAATAGTTATGCCAAATCAATTACAATGTTGTTAAATTTTTTTTAAATTTTTTATTTTGCTGCCCTAACATTACAAACACTGAATATTGTATCAAATTTAGATTTTACTTGTATTTTTTCATTTATCAACTCATTATTAGCATTATATTTATGTATTTCTAAAGCTTCATAAATATTCATTCTCAGGCCTTTGTTAATTTCTTTTATAAGTATCATATTATCTATATTAGGAAATAAGTGATTATTATTAATACAATGACTAGCAAAATTTGATTTATAAATTTCTGGCTTTTTATATGCATTAAAATGTTCTTTATATCTATCTTTAAGTTTTTTCTTAGATTGTCCTATATAAATATATGATACTTATAAAAGAAATTAAGAAAGGCCTGAGAATGAATATTTATGAAGCTTTAGAAATACATAAATATAATACTAATAATGAGTTGATAAATCAACAAATACAAGTAAAATCTAAATTTGATAATATATTCAGTGTTTGTAATGTTAGGGCAGCAAAATAAAAAAATTAAAAAAATTTTTAACAACATTGTAATTGATTTAGCATAACTATTTATTTGATCTAATTTGCACATATGTTAATTTTAATTGTTTAATATTCCTGATGATGTTGGTACTGTTAGCCAACGAAAAGCTTTGAATTGTAAATTCAATTATAATTCTTGTATTTGTATTTAGACTTTTGTTCTTTATTAATACACAAGAAAACATACTGCGATATATATATATATATATATATATATATATATATATATATATATATATATATACATTTAAATATATATATATGTATAAAACAATTTATTTGTTTATACATACTTTCAGAAGAAACATGATAAAACATTTCAAGTTTTAATTAGTAAGGTAAAGTTTAGCTGACAAGAGAAAAATCTGTTAGTTAGATGGATGAGCTTGCATTTATTTCACTCGCATTCCTATTTGTGGTCGTATTTTAGTAAAGCCCCAACGCAAGACATTAACAATATCAAGTTTCTTCCTACATTTTGTTTTCATTGCAAGAAGTGCTGAATTGTTCGTATATGTAGGTGCCTGAAAAAGGCAAGCATAATCAAAGAGCTGCCTGCGATATTCTGGGACACACTTTGAAGTGTTTTATCCAAAATGAAGATTTTGTCCAGTTTGTCACAATCATATTTGGCATCGGAATCATATTTGCATACATTTCATTTAAAATTTTTAAAATAAGATTGCCTATGTGAAAAAAACTGAGATGTAAATTTAGTTTAAAATTTTAATAAATTGTGTGGTTAAATTATAACTCAATGAAAATTTATCTTATTATTTTCCATCTGATCTCGCTCCCCGCTTGACTTGGCTTCACACACCCCAAGGAGGGTGCGCCCCCCAGTTTGGTAACCTATGCCTTAAAGAATAAATTAATAGAAAATTTAACTACTTTAAAGAAAGATTTAATAGAAATTTCAATTGCTTTAGAGAGGAAATTAATGTAAAATTCAACTGCTTTAGAGAATAAATCATCGTATATAATAGAGAAACATTCTATGAATTTAAAAAGTAAAAAAGTTGTTTGGAAGATAACTCAAGTATTTTAAAGAATGAAGTTGCAGTAGTGAAATTGAGAGTAAAGTAGTTGCCAATTCAAATCAATTAGATAGTAAACTAGTTGTTAGTTCCAGAGCGTTATGCAGTAAGATAGATGCCAGTTTAGAGACTAGAATGAAATAACGACTGCAGGCATAGAAAGGATGCTCTGTCACGACTGAGCGTACAAACCCTCCCATCGCCAATTTAATGTGCTACAAAATAGTGTTCTGTTTTATAAAGAGACATTCAGTTTATACAGTTCCGTGTGTGTTTATGCTTTGACGTTCTTAGTTTTCAAAATTCAACCCCTAATTCTACAACATATAAAATCACTTCCTTCTCGTTTAGAATGTATTTTTAAGTAACATTTGTAAACAGAACCGAACTTAAACCAATCTTTGTCAACTACTACAAATATAAATAATCTATTATTTTTATTATTTGCATTTGTAATAGCAGAAAAGAGTAAAATGCTTCCAGGCTTCCATCTCACGCCCTGGAATGTAATAGAAAATAGGAAAATGAGTGCAATTAAAGGGATTATTAAAATCACTACTGTACATCACTTGCACTCTGTAAACACTGCCTGGCGAGAACAGGAGGTGGACACGATGAAAACGAGAGCTGGTCACAACACGTGTATGTATACCTTAATGTTAGCTTCAAACTAGAATCCTAAAATTTACAAATAATGTAATTACATTAATATATTTACATGCATTTAATGTATTTACGTACTTTTTTAAAAATACAGTACAGCGAAGAGAAAATTGAGAAACATAAATTAGCAAGAGATAAAAAAACTAGCGTGTTTGATAAGTCAGATGCATTGTAAAAAAAACAATAAATGATGTTTTTGGTAAACCCAAAAATATCTCTTTATTTACCCGTAGGTGAAGGATTTGGTGAGTAGAAGGGGGAAGAATGTATCAAGTTACGGAGACATGAAAAACGTTTGAAATTGTCTAAATCATTATGGATTTTTCAACTAAAAACATTAACTTAATTCTTCTTCTTCCGATATGTTTTTGTTTATAAGGTTGTGATACGGCTGACTGGTTTTGGCCCTTCTTCAGATGCGTGCTCCGTAATGCTAAACGGAGTTTAACACACGATTCTGCATCTGCCGCTAATCCTCCACACGAACTGTGCCATGCATTTTATACTGTTTAACCTGTATTAACATTATGATTTTAAACAAACTGTAAAATAGATTTAGTATTTAATTTTGGAACAAAGAACGTTTAATGTAGGAGGATTTTGTGCGATGGCTGGACATACATTTAATCCATACAAAGTCTCTGTACGAAATAGCTGAAACACACTTTAAAAATTCGTGAAATTTATTAACAAAAAATGTGAGTGTTGAAAAATTATTTTGGTATGATACGAATTAATTCTAAATCTGACTCAAAATTACAAGAAACAAACATATTACAGATAATAGTTGTTGCTCTATAGTCTAATATATTTTCCCAACAGGAAAATTGTGTTTAGACGAATTATAATTATTTTACATGATTATAATTCTTTACATGCTAAAAAGTATTTTAAATTGGCAAGTTATGTAAACAAATTTCATATTAATTTAAAACTCTCATAAGTATATATTTGAGCATATGGTTCTCCGTTTCCTAACATTACAATATTTTCCTCTGTTGACGCGTTTTGGAGTGACTCTATTTTCAAAATCTTGAGTTCGTCTTTATATAATGTTAGCCACGCCCCCACCACTTGCAGATCTCGCTTCTTGTTGGTACACGCCAACTCTCGACTCCTTCCGTTTAGCTACTTAGAAATTTCAAGCTTTTAAAAATAACATTCGGCTCAATAAGTTAGGAAAGGCAGAAACATGTACTCAATAAGTTAGCAAAGGCAGGGAACATGTAGTCAATAAGTTAGAAAGTCAGGAACATGTACTCAATAAGTTAGGAAAGGCAGGATCATGTACTCAATAAGTTAGGAAAGGCAGGAATATGCACTCAATAAGTTAGGAAAGGCGAACATGTACTCAATAAGTTAGAAAGGCAGAAACATGTACTCAATAAGTTAGCAAAGGCAGGGAACATGTACTCAATAAGTTAGAAAGACAGGAACATGTACTCAATAAGTTATGAAAGGCAGGATCATGTACTCAATAAGTTAGGAAAGGCAGGAATATGCACTCAATAAGTTAGGAAAGGCAGGAACATGTACTCAATAAGTTAGAAGGACAGGAACATGTACTCAATAAGTTAGGAAAGGCAGGATCATGTACTCAATAAGTTAGGAAAGGCAGGAATATGCACTCAATAAGTTAGGAAAGGCAGGAACATGTACTCAATAAGTTAGAAAGGCAGGAACATGTACTCAATAAGTTAGGAAAGGCAGGAACATGTACTCAATAAGTTAGGAAAGGCAGGAACATGTACTAAATAAGTTAGAAAGGCAGGAACATGTACTCAATAAGTTAGAAAGGCAGGAACATGTACTCAATAAGTTAGAAAGGCAGGAACATGTACTCAATAAGTTAGGAAAGGCAGGAACATGTACTCAATAAGTTAGAAAGGCAGGAACATGTACTCAATAAGTTAGGAAAGGCAGGACCATGTACTCAATAAGTTAAAAAGGCAGGAACATGTACTCAATAAGTTAGAAAGGCAGGAACATGTACTCAATAAGTTAGGAAAGGCAGGAATATGTACTCAATAAGTTAGGAAAGGCAGGAGCATGTACTCAATAAGTTAGGAAAGGCAGGAATATGTACTCAATAAGTTAGGAAAGGCAGGAGCGTGTACTCAATAAGTTAGAAAGGCAGGAACATGTACTCAATAAGTTAGGAAAGGCAGGAATATGTACTCAATAAGTTAGGAAAGGCAGGAGCATGTACTCAATAAGTTAGGAAAGGCAGGAATATGTACTCAATA
>JBAIZL010000002.1:333814319-334069319 GCA_036971475.1 Prosapia bicincta
GAGCTAAGCTAAACATGCGCTTAGTTAAATATAAAAAATACTATGAATGAGAAAACCACTACACTGTTAATGTTGTCATGATATATAAAGAGGTGTTATAACAGCCATACGGTCTGCGATATGAGCAGCAGTTACTAGCTGTGTTATAGATGGGCTAAGTGTAAAACGTAATCAAACTAGTCTAATAATAAACGGGTCAATCTTATTTATGCATTGAAGCCCTTACAGATAAGAAGGTAACCTCACTCTAACTTTATAAACATTAAAATTTAATTTAGACAATTCATTTTCGCGCATTCATAACCTGCCTGACTCGGTCAACACTCGGCTACTGGTGGATTTTGTATGGAGGCTAGTGAAGATTTCTTAAAAATAGTGAAAAGTGCATTAAAAAATTATTTTTTGCATAAATATTGCGCCAAAAACTTATTCGTCAACACAATAAACATTTTTCAATTCTTGAATTTTGTAGTCCATTACTTTCGGTGAATCTTAATTTATCACTTAAACAATAGTTTATGACTATCCGAATTTTCGATCGAATAGTCAAACTTAACTTTCGAAAGTTCGGATAGTCATAAACTATTGTTTAAGTGATTGATAAACATTTCTTTTTATGTATTTTAATAAATTAATTATGATTGCTATTATATTTAAATCCTACAAAACCTTATTTATTCTAAATGAAATTTATTGAGGAAAACTGTCACCGTCATAATAAATTTTACACTTGACGTTTTAACTTTATTATTTAACTAATTTTAAAATAAAAATATTTTCTAAAATTATTGTAAATATGAAGAAATATTAGTATATATTCAATACGTATTACTGGTATAAAAATAATGTTTACTTACTCAAAAATTTAATCCAAAATTGAACAAAAAAATTAGAAAATCAAAACAGGCATAAAAAAATAAAACTAAAACAAACTACATTCACACATTTTGAACACATGTGGTGTCCGTCCATCAGCTGATATATCCTACCGCTCCGAGCGCACCAGCACGACTGTTTACGGAACTAAGAACTTACTTCCGCTAGCAACGGTTCTCAAGCATGCGTACAATGAATCACACACCAGCTAATCTATACTAGAGTACAGTCGGGTGCAAAATTTACAGCACATTCGTAAATGCACTTCGCCAAATACCTCTTCACGACGATTATGAACTTCCGATATCATTCCCCACTCCCTTTCCAAAATACTTGTTTGACATTTTTTTTGGAATTCATTACTTCAAGAATTTGTTAATATTCGTGTGTTTATCTAGACTCTTAGTTTTGTTTTTAATAACAAATACCCTCTAATTATTAAAAGGTATTAATACTAAAATATGTAACAATAGAGCATACTACAAAATATTAGTCACCAAAAAACAAAACCTTAATGCACATTTCACTAACATCATCTTCATGTTTCAACTAATCAGAAAACATCCTCAGTTCAGTTTGCCCTTTTGATGCTAGAGTGAGTTGTTTTGGTAAATAATTTCGTGAAAAACATGTCTGCTGAAAGATATCAATTAGTGGTGTACTTTGCCAAGTTATACCAATGGTAGAAAATTAAAAAAAAAAACCTCAAGATGTACAAAACAGAAACTTCATGTTTTAATTTGTTTTCATTTTATTCAGATATACCAATAAACAAAAAAATGCAGTTTCAAAAAGAGAAAGGAATAAAAATGTTTTCATTAATATTACTGCTGTGTCTATATTTTAATGTTCATTTTAAGTGAATTTAATCTATTGAATTTTGTATACATTACCTTCCATAAAACTTTTACATTAGTTTATGACTATCAGAACTTTAATTTTCTAAATTTGTTAAATGGATTTTTTCACATTTGAAATCAGAAAACTTGTCACGCTATTATAAAAGAGCGAAATCTTGTTGCTGTTCATGACGAGCTGGTTGTAAATGACAAATTACACTTTTGCTATTTGTTAACTAAAAGTTGTTAATTGTTAACTTACACTTGGAGGAAACATTTTCATCTTACAACTTACAAGTGTAAGTTAACAATTAACAACTTTTAGTTAACAAATGTCTGGTCGCAAGTAATAGAAAAAGTGTAATTATAAGAGCCTCAATTTTCATGGGGAATCCATTGAAATACATCCTAGTTATATGAAAAAAGTATTTGTAAATGGCAGAGAACAGTAATAACGATATAAAATACTATACCGCTAAAGACCCTATTGAAACCTACTTTTGTAACCCAATAATTTAAAGCAGATAACATGACACCAGGTGTAGAATTACCTAAAGCCCAACAAGTTAATAGGATAAAACTGCTTAGACAAACTAATAGGATTATAAGACAGAACTTTCAAGGCTTAAGAGGTTTGAACAATTAAAATAATCATCAGAAATATCATACCTAATAAATTAGCAATGTAAAGGAATATTTTATGGCTTGGTTGAAGCCATTTATTACAAACTAATTATTAGGATTTAAGAGCACTCCAAATCACATTTAACCATAATGTATATTACACAAATTCTGCTCATGCTAGGTTGATAATGTCTTTTAGATTGGAGATTTATGTAATTCCTATTATGAGATTTTATTCTCTATTAATAGCAGAATTATAACTTTTTTAGTAAAAAAAATTATTTTTAAAAGCCAGTTTTGATTTAAAATTTTGGAATATATAAGAAAAATATCATGGTAGGGTCTAGTTAGGACCCATTAACAAGTAAACAAAATTTGGTTAAGATACCTTGAACAGTTTTTGTCTAATGTGTTTAAAAAAATTTAAAAGTTGTTTTTTGGTAGTCCTATAAAATGTACTGCACAACAAAACATTCTAAAATAAAATAGTGATTCAACTCATCTAATGTTCTCCTGCACTATATGTGGGGTTGTCTGGGTCCTCCTCAGCTGTAAACATGTTCTCTAACTTCCTTTTCACTAATGTCCTCTTGATTCTGATTTTCTCTTCCAAGTCAGTAACAGCTTTTTCAGCCTCAAACACCTGTTTGCTTAACAAATGATTTTTTTTGGAAGCCACAACCATATTAAATTATTTAAGGATTTATTTGGATTTTACGACTTTCCTTTTAAAACATAGTAGTTCAGGATAAGTTGTTTAAAAATTGGCTTTAATAAAGAATTCTGATGGTCTCTGGCAGATGAAAATGTTTAGAGTGTGGCAAGCCCGACAGTTTTCTCCATGTCCTTATAGCTATGTGTATTCCGCCTTATCGCAAGTCTATAAAAGCAGTGCATTTTCTATATAGCAGCTTCAGTAGGGCGATCTTGATCAGAAAGGGTTTTTTTGTATCAGAAAGTTTTCCTTTTGAGCTCAAGTAGCCTTTTCCCCATCCTTTTTTGGACATGCCAGTGCATTTCAGCTTACTAATTGGGGAATCCTATATGGTTTCAACTTCTGCTACTGATTTGTAAGCAGAACAATTGCTATCACCTAAATACTCAGTGTATTGAATATTCACTTTACTCAGTAATAAATATTTTGTTCATATTTAGTGTTACATATCACTGTAAATACGAAATTCCATAGATTAATAATCAACAATTAAAAATTCATAATAAAATATTTTTTGCGATTTAGAGTGCCTTTAAATAGATTCTCCATGAAAACATTTTGTGTAATAATGTAAATCAGAAACCTAACCTTCCAAATTAATTTTTTAAATACATTTTAGAATAAATTATGCATTTTCGAAAATGTCTGGTTTTAAAATATTATCACACCATTTACACAAAAGCTTTGTATTTCAATTAGTTTTTCCAAGTTTGTGAAAGCTATTAGATTATGCTATAATATTTCGTCTACAAACTTCATGAGCAGATAAATCAAAAGTTTAATTCAATAATTTAGATGTAATTCTTAATACTAAATGGAACCAACAGTAATCTAGATCATCAAGAATTCTATTAAATGGCTTGATTATTTATAGTAAGTATAGCAATACTTACTGTAAGTTTTAATAAGTACAGTAAATCTATTTCCTTTATAAAGTTTATAATAAATATTGTAAACTTTAAATAGATAGAATAGGCCTAGTGTATATAATATTGAAAATAATAAATTCACTTACACTTTTAAATGTTTTTAACCTTGCCTATAGTAGCACTTACTTTGCTTGTTGAGGACGGCCGTTTCGGGAGTTGTGTCCCTTTGTCAACTCAGACCGTAACTGATCCCACCCCCACCCTAACCTACGTAAACCTTGAGATCAGTTACGGTCTGAGTTGACAAAGGGACACAACTCTCGAAACGGCCGCCCTCAACAAGCAAAGTAAGTGCTACTATAGGCAAGGTTAAAAACATTTAAAAGTGTGATTACTAGTAGCTCACGCGAAGATGGAATCAACAAATGTTAATAAATTCAATTTGAAATAAAAAAGAAGTACAGTACAAACTGTAGTGAACAAAAGAAAACAATACAATACATAGTTTCATTTTATTGGAAATAATCCATTATATTTCTATTAATTTTCTCAATTTAGTTATTTTTTTTTTTTAGAAAGTAAACTGGGCCAGATCATCCAGACATTTGAAGTCAGGATGAGGTTCTACTTTTATTATGGCCTAGAAATATGATTCTGGTAAACTGAAAATTTTTAATCTCTTGTTCCTCAAGGGAGGAATATTTTCTCTAATTTGGTAATCAATAAATTATAATTTCTTTCATTTAACACTTAAAATTAAATTTGTACAAATGTTTTCATAATTTTATAGTAGACTCTCAGATTAAGTTCACATGCAGAACTGAGCCTTGTTGAATTACTGCAATTTAAATAAAAATGCAGATATTTTTTATTAAAACTTTTAATCTATTAACAATAAATAACAGTACTAAACAAGTATTAATATATCTAAAACTCAACTTCAAAAATAAAAGAAAACTTCTTTGCTTATTTTTAATCTCAGAAGATTTTAGAGTTTATTTAAACCAGAAAATATTACTTCCAATAGAATATTTTGACTAATAAAACAAATTCTGTGTGCTACTCCTTGAACAATCCCTATGCCTTTGAAGCAAGGCTCTGATATTCAAGCAAGCCTACTGCTGATATTCAACAATTTTCCATTTATGAATGCCATAGGATTTTTCGTATCAAAAGGTGCTAAAATCTATCCATTCTTTTAGGAATAGGAAATGTGAGATTATGATGAGACGCCTTTTTGATGGAAGCATTTACTCCTACCTTGTAGACAAATGTTTTGATGGTTTAAAGTCTGCAGAACAGTCAGTGCCAAGACTAATGGTGTAGATAACACCCCCTAGTAACCTTTGCAGCATAATGAGATTCATCCCTATCTGTCAGCTCCAGTAGCCATAATTATTTGTACTTATAATTACAGTACTAAAACATTGAATTTGGAGAGATTTGAATATGGAAGAGATTTAGGAGAGTTTGATGCTAATACCATTATAGAAATTCCCTGTAGGTTTAATTTGTTCAATTTTATCTCACCTTACACACAGTAAAGTATTTTCAGAAATTATTGAAAAAGCGGATAAATATAAAAACCTTGCCACTCTTTTCTGGAAAGTTTTTCTAAGTACAGTAGTCTCAATAATTCTAGTTAGATGGGACCGAGACCCCCTCGGATTACCGAAAACTCAGATTACACTCCTGCGCATTAGAAAAAATAGGGGTTTTAATGAATCCTAATACCATAATTAAAATTGGACTAAATAAGTTGAAAACCAACTCATTTCCTTTGCATACCGTATTGATTTAAACATATCTTGGAAGCCCAACTTATTTCCTTTGCATACCGTATGGCTATAAACATTTCATGGAAGCCCGACCTATTATTTTCTTTCAAATAGATAAAATAGGATCAAATAGACGAGACTCTGCTGTATAAATAAGTCTTCAAACTAAAATACATTCATAAAAGTAGGTTTTTGTAATAAATAATCAATGTGTAACTGAATGAATACTTTTGAACTTACTTGCTAATACATTTTCAAACAATTGCTTCACTGATGAAGCCGACCCGCTACTCTGTCTCGGCCTCGTCAATGAAATGATTGTTTCAAAACACGTCAGCAAGCAAGTTCAACACCATCCACTCAGCTACACAATAATTGTTTATAATTTAATCAGTGAATTCAAGATGATTACAACAAGCAACTTTTTTTAATGGTTTACAACATGAATATTATTTTTATTTTTCAAGTTATGATCCCACTATTAAAAGTAATGAATGCAGTTACACAGGGCAACATAAAAAATATTTTCCTATACTTTAGTGTTTTGTTCTACCCCACAAGTCAGGACCAATATTTATATACATCTTCTAAAATAGTTCTGCATTGATTAATGGTAAAATCAATAGTTTTTCTCCTACTGTGGATCGAAACAATCCCTTCTATTGTGGAGGTACTAAATAGTTTTAAAATTTATCAAGACACCTGGGACTTTTTTATAATTTTAAAGTAGAAAACTGTTTTTTAGATAAGATCTTTTGAAGTGGGAGTCTGCTATCTTGAGGGAACTAAATGTATAAAGTGTCATCTAAAAGAAGTCACTAGTTTTTTCATTTTTCTGTCAACACTCTTCCTATTCAATTTTTGTAAAATCAACTGAAATATGTCTTACAGCAAAAAATTTAATTAAATTAAAAATTGTTTCTCCATTGACTAGTTTCTTACTTATTTTGGATTCATCAACCACATTTGTTTTTCCCATTTGAGGTAAATTGTATTATATATATATAATACTTTTTTCTCTTTCTTGACTGAAGAAGATCATGTTGATCGAAATATTTCAAATAAAAGTGTATTAAGTGTTTTATATGTGCTTATTTCCAAGAGATTGCAGTTTTGGACTATTGCCTTTAGGTAAGTCTGTCAGTCTCCTATCAAGTCCAAAAATTCCTAAATAAGCTTTAAGCTCTACTAGAACTAACCTAAAAATATTTAACCTAAATGTTTTAACCTTTTCCTGCTCTTACTCTTATTCCTTTGTGTTATTTGTATCTGTCCAACTGTCCTATCTTTTTAATATATATATATATATATATATTTATATATATATATATATATATATATATATATATATATATATATATATATATTCTTGATATTTAACGTTATCCATTGTTTTTCCGTTGCACTGACTTTATGAAGTTAATATATTACTATTGTAAGTAATTTTATTAACTTAAAAAAATTACTTACAACAGTAATATATTAACTTCATATATATATATATATATATATATATATATATATATATATATATATATATATATATGCAACACTCATTTATTCTCCAGTAATTCAAAAGTTTATTTGACTACTATTATTTTGCTAATACTTATAGTCATCTATATGTAGAATTATATAGTGACTAGACCTTTACATGCATATTAGGTTTTATAAATTTTGTCTTTCAAATTCATTGAGTGAAATTATGCTTGGATATTCAGATTACAAAGACTTTACTAAACCATTTAGTAATTGAGTTTAAAAAATATAATAATAACAATAACTAATCATTATAGAGAAAATACTGTCTCATGGGTGTATTTAAATCCTGGAAATAACAAAGAATTTATCCAAAAGCAATAGTAAATTTAAGATCTTTGCTAGAATTAGCAACTTTATTTTAATAGACATCATATAGGCTGAATGGGTTTGTGCAGAAACCTAGAAATAAGTAACTGCATGATCAGGTAGAAGTCTGTAAAATATTGACAACTGCTGTAGTATAGTATTACAGTTATTTTCTGAATTTGAAGCGAATTCACTAGAAATATGTGTTAAATAAAGTCATAACGTACATTATATAATCAGTAGCTAAAAACTAGAAATACAAATAGCTCAAAAACTTGATCTGTAAGGGTAGATACAAATTGAACATACCTTGCCTGTAAAATATCAGTAACTCATATGTAAAATCAGTATGCAAAAACAAAAATTTATTTCACTGTCTTTAAACAAAAGTTATTGATCATTAAAGGATACAAGAATCACCTAATCACGATGTTATAAATAAGGGAAGAAAATTGGCTCAGGTAAGGATGATTAGAGAATCATAAAGAAATAATGCATATTCTCATTCCCAAATTTTGTTTTAATAATATCTTGTAAAACTTTCCTTAAAGTTTATCCAACACTCTGATCATAAACTGTGCACAACCGAATGTCTCCACCCAGATCCAATGGGGGCAAACACAACAAACTCCCACAGCATACAGAATTTGCAGTACACTATACAGAAAACATTGTTTAGAAAATTAAGTATTATATCGTAATCAAAGTAATGAAAAATAGATGCTTACTTCTACATCAAAAAATACCTTTTAAAAGACAGTTTAACATTATCTGACCTACGAAAATGAGGAAGATAAAAAAATTGTCCTACCAATAAAACATGTTTTACTGGACTGTTTTTTAATAAGTTTCTGCTCAAAACTGAAGAGTTTTTAAAAGCAATGAATTTGCCTCTAAAGGCTATTTTACTATTAGACAATGCACCGTCGCATCCCGATGAATATCAAACTGTGCTCTGTTGATATCGATTGTTAATATCTTTCTGCAAATGTTACAAGCCTAATCCACCCGATGGATCAGTGTGTTCTGGAACATATAAAAAAATACACACGTTGCCTTATAGAATCTCTCTTTGAAGCGACTGAAGGGGTAGAAAGCATTGTAGACTTTCTATAAAAAATTACGGTTAAGGGAGTTGTGTACTGGATAGCCGAATACTGGAACAAAATAAAAGATGAAACATCATGTAAGTGGTGGAATAGTTAAGGAAGTTGTGTACTGGATAGCCGAATAATGGAACAAAATAAAAGATGAAACCTCATGTAAGTGGTGGAATAGTTAAGCAAGTTGTGTACTGGAAGCCGAATAATGGAACAAAATAAAAGATGAAACATCATGTAAGTGGTGGAATAGTTAAGGAAGTTGTGTACTGGATAGCCGAATAATGGAACAAAATAAAAGATGAAACATCATGTAAGTGGTGGAATAGTTAAGCAAGTTGTGTACTGGATAGCCGAATAATGGAACAAAATAAAAGATGAACATCATGTAAGTGGTGGAATAGTTAAGGAAGTTGTGTACTGGATAGCCAAATAATGGAACAAAATAAAAGATGAAACATCATGTAAGTGGTGGAATAGTTAAGGAAGTTGTGTACTGGATAGCCGAATAATGGAACAAAATAAAAGATGAAACATCATGTAAGTGGTGGAATAGTTAAGGAAGTTGTGTACTGGATAGCCGAATAATGGAACAAAATAAAAGATGAAACATCATGTAAGTGGTGGAATAGTTAAGCAAGTTGTGTACTGGATAGCCGAATAATGGAACAAAATAAAAGATGAACATCATGTAAGTGGTGGAATAGTTAAGGAAGTTGTGTACTGGATAGCCAAATAATGGAACAAAATAAAAGATGAAACATCATGTAAATGGTGGAATAGTTAAGGAAGTTGTGTACTGGATAGCCGAATAATGGATAGCCGAATAATGGAACAAAATAAAAGATGAAACATCATGTAAGTGATGGAATAGTTAAGGGAGTTGTGTACTGGATAGCCGAATAAAGGAACAAAATAAAAGATGAAACATCATGTAAGTGGTGGAATAGTTAAGGGAGTTGTGTACTGGATAGCCGAATAATGGAACAAAATAAAAGATGAAACATCATGTATATGGTGGAATAGTTAAGGAAGTTGTGAATTGGATAGCCGAATAATGAAACAAAATAAAAGATGAAACATCATGTAAGTGGTGGAATAGTTAAGGAAGTTGTGTACTGGATAGCCGAATAATGGAACAAAATAAAAGATGAAACATCATGTAAGTGGTGGAATAGTTAAGGAAGTTGTGTACTGGATAGCCGAATAATGGAACAAAATAAAAGATGAAACATCAGGAATAAAATCCTGTCATAACAAAACTGTTGACTGTGTTATTGATCCAAAATAAGAAACAGATTTGACACTTCTTATCAAGAAACGTCTAAGTTGTGAAAATTCCAATTGGAACCATTTGAGATAACAGATGTTTTGATTATTGAAATGGTAGAAAAAACTACTGAAGGCAGTGATGAAGAGAATGAAGATGATGGTTCGACCAAGACAGTACAAAAAGGTAAATTAGTCACAGTGAAGGAACGGCTGCACTGTGCTATATTGAACAACAGACAGATACCACGCCAACAGATGTGCTTCTTCTGCTGAGAGGTCTACACGATACCGTAGCACGAAAACAATCTGATAAATAAACACAGAAGAGATAACTTTTTCCAAAAAATGTAGCAACCGTGATAAACAATGTACTCCAAAGAAACATTAAATTATGTAAGTACTGTAATCAATAAAGTTCTATAAATGTATTTGATAGATTCTTAATTACACTATTAGGGTTCATTAGAACTCTTTTTTTCCTAATGTACAGATTCCTTGTAATCCGAATTTTGGTAATCTGAGGTGGTTTCGGTCCCATCTACCTCGAATTATATATAAACTCTTTTTAAATTAAATTTTTTAAATTTTTTTTTTATTGATAGATAATTGTATGATCGAAATATTTCAATAGTGAAATGTGTTTTTATTTGTATTATTTATTTATTTTTAAGAGATTGCAGTTTCGGACTACTGCCACTAGGTAAGTCTGTCAGTCTCCTATCCAGTCCAAAAATTCCTATATAAGCTTTAAGCTCTACTAGAACTAACCTTATAAAAATAAAACTATATATATATATATATATATATATATATATATATATATATATATATATATATATATATATATATATATATATATATGTAAGTATGTATGTATTTACAATTACATATTATAAAGATATAATTATAAATTATATTATATAATTATATTATAATATTATAAAAATTATTTATACAATTTATTTTATACTGAACTAACATCATAGGTGATGGACCTGAATAGAATGCTGGGCACTGAAAAACTACTTACATCTATCATGTGTCAACTGAATTTTCATAAATTCTTCTACTAAAACTTGTGATAATTTATTAACATTAGATTATTGACATGACCAGATAGACAGGATCAGTGTAAAGGAAAACCATAACTACTAAGCATTTAAAAATCCAGATCTAATTTGTTAGTTTTTGTAATAGAAATGAAATAATACTAGATTAAATGAACACTTTGTTCCTTCAGATTAGTAACACATTGTTTAAGAAACCACTCAATCATCGTAACATTAAAATAAAGAAATTATTTAAAGGGATATTATTTGTTGCACTGTTTTTCTTATAATAATGAAACCAATAGTCATAATTAGAAAAAAATAATTAGGTTCATTGTAAATAATTAGCTTTAAACATATGACTTCACTGTCTTATCGTCTCAACTACAGCTGATTTAAATAAAACACCGATAATATAATGTTGAATATTAGGAGTATGAGGTGAGGAAAATTACAGAACATAATCTCCCTAAAATAAAGTTTAATTTATATAATTGGTTATTACCAATTTTAACAAAAGATTATCATGTGTAAATACTTTAAAAATATCTACATTTTAAAATATATGTTCTAAAATCATCCTAACAATAATGTCTTAATATTCTTTTCATTAGAGTATCTAACACAAAACAATTAACATATCCTAATTCTATGTTTATTCAAAATCCACTAAAAATCTTACTTACCAACAAACCAGTACTTTTGCATGACGGCAATATTGTATTCTTAGGCCTGCAGTAGACATTGCTTGTTAGGAGAAAACAAAATATACAAATAAAAAAAACCTGTATTGTCATGATCTGTGAAATAGACTTGTTGTTTCCAAACATACTTTTATCAATGAAACATAACTAGAATGTAATACACGAAAGGATTATTACATCATTGTGAAAATATAAGCAATAAATTGTGGATAAATTGACCATGCTTCCTCTTATTACAAAGCCTATTGTCTCTGAGACATATGTTCTGAATTATACAAATTTTGTGAAATTGATTCAACCTATTTTTAGTTGAGCATAAATTTAAAAATACAATAACTTGATTAAAAACTATTAAAGTATCTCTTATGTAAATTTATAATATTAGAAAATGTATTTTTCTTCTAATTGATACAGTAGTTCAAACGCCTGAATATATATCATGCGTGAAAATGGTAGTTCTACAGATGTATTTTTAAAAACCATTATCTTTTACGAATTTTTTTTATCGATTTGATTAAAATAACTTATAAGAACCAGAATAAAAGATGCTGATTGTTTAATTTAAAAATAAATCTCCTACTTGTGTTACTTTGAGGAAAATAATGTCAAGCTCAATAACTTTTTGTGGCGTTGTTGCATTTAAATACTAGTAATTTATTTGTTATAAGGTATCTATTGTTGAATATTAGCAATTTATTTGTTAACAGGCATCTATTGTTTAACTATCTACAAAATAGTCATTTAAACGTCTACAGTGTTAATACTTTCAAACAAATTTTGATTAAAACAAGCATTAAAGAAAACATTTTAATAATGAGGTCAAGTAAATGTCTGCCAGTAGTCCATTATTACTGGTAATAATCCAACCCTTAAATTGATAACTGATAATTGAAGACTCTATTTAACATATCTCTCAAAACATTTTAAAAGTTTTAAGTTGGGATCATTTTCTATCACTAATAAAAATAAACCAATTCACTTGTTGTTGTTGTTGTCGTGTGACAAGTGTAATAAAAACAATTTCAGAGAAAGGTAGAGAGAGCACAGTTACACGGTTCCAAAGGCGTGAAGCACTGCACTGGCCACCTCTGCAGCTTTATCCGTATAAAGAGTCTCCCTAGAACAGTTTAAGTCAATCTTAAATAGTGCTGCAATGATGGACGGGCAGTTGAAGAGATGATCGGGATCAAGCTGTATCCCTGGGCAGTGCCTACATTCAGTGTATGTTCTTGATCCATCAGGCAAGATTTTCATGTCTCTGAGGTGCATTGTCCTCAGTCTGGCAATTGTTTTTGTTATTTCCCTGTCGAAGTTAAGCTCAGGAAGTGATGATTTTCTTCGGTTGTTATGGCAGAGCTTCTGTTTTGCAACGACATTTACGTCGAAAGATGTTGTAATCACGGGGGCTGGTTCGATGGTCCTCGCTTCCTTGGCCAGAGAATCGGCCTCTTCGTTCCCTTTGATGTCGACGTGTCCCGGGATCCATTGAAGCGTACGAAGCTTCTTGTTTTCCTCAATTAAGGACAGAAGGGTATTGATCTTTTGGGCGAGGTTTGGAGAGCCTGAAGAGCAGATCTGCAGTCCGTGAAGATTACTATGCCATCAGAGGGGTTGAGTGTTGTCCAAGTGAGGTAAATACTCAGAGCTTCTTTGATTGCGATGAGTTCGCTTGTGAAGTTGGAGGCGATTTTGCCTGCTGCAATTTTGTGTCTGGAAGTTGAGCCATCAGGGTAGGTTATAAAGATTCCGGATCCACCTCCATCGCAGTCAGAATTCGAAGAGCCGTCGGTGTAAGCAGCGACCAAGTGTGGTTTTAAAATCTTGGCAATAGTTTCCATTCCTTTCCTCTTGATTGTTTCTTGAGGCTCTTTTTTGGAGCAGGGTTCGAGGAGATTCAAGTTTATATTCACAAAGGAGGGTGGTTTGACCGGGAACCTGGGTTCTTGAAAGATGTCAAGGCTCGTGTGCTGTAGGTTGATGTCCTGTCTGATGTTTTTGTCGTACTGGAGAGTAGAAGATCTCTTTAGCCTGGTTTTTTCCGACCAGTTCCGAAAGGTGACTTTTGAGATATGTTGTTCGTGATTGCTCCTGATTTTGTTTGTAAATTTCACTGTAGCGAATTTTCTCCGATTTTCCAATGGGGTTAGGCCACATTCAGTTTCAGCTTTCAAATTATTTGTAGATGAGACGGCTCCAATGGTGGCTTTGGAGGCTCTGTACTGGACGGAGTCGACTTTCGAGGATGAAGATGCTGGAGCCCAGATTGGTGCCGCATATTCAAGGATTGGTCTGATGAGTGTTGTGTAAGTATTTAGGAGTGTCTTTGGTTTGGAACCCCAGTTTGAACCACAAAGTCTGCTCAGGATGCTGAGTTTTTTCAGAGCTCTCTTTGAAACTGTTTCAGTGTGCTTAGTAAATCTCAGTTCCGCATCGAGTGTGAGACCAAGGTATCTGGGGTGCGTGACTTGTTTGACGGTAGTATTGTGGAGCCTAATGTTAGGATGGTGAGTCTGTCTGTTGAGAAAACACAAGATTTAGATTTATCAGGGTTAATAAGGATCTTAAGGTCTTTAGCCCAGGTTTCGATGCCGAGCAAGTTGGTATTTAAGGCTTGTTCAGAGACTGAGATATCAGAGTGTGTATGCCAGATAGCGATGTCGTCTGCATAGCAGGCAATTTTAGCCTCATTGCATATGTGTTCATGGATGGTGTTCATATACATGAGGAAGAGCAGAGGGCTGAGGACCGATCCCTGTGGGACTCCCGCCCACGATCTGTGCGTCTTGGAATACTTTCCATTTACTCTCACAACAAATTTTCTATGTCTGAGAAAATCGTTTATCCAGAGCAATGAGTTGCCATTGATGCCAGCACTGTGTAAAATAACAATGAGTTTTTGCCTCCAGACTCTGTCAAACGCTGCAGAGAGGTCAAGGAAGACAGCGGTAGTCTTTTTGTGGGGTTTTTCTTGGAGTCCATCGATGATAGACTGAACCATGTAAAAAAGTTGGTCTACTGTACTGTGCCCGGCTCTAAATGCTGTTTGGTAGAAGTGTAAAATATTACGATCGATTAGCCAGTTCATGATTCTTGTGTGGATGATTCTTTCCATTAGTTTGCACAGGATGCTGGTTAAGGAGATAGGCCGGTAATTCTTACAGCTGGTGGCATCTTTGCCTGGTTTCAAAATTCACCAATTCACTTTATTATCCCTTATAATGATATAATAATACAAAAATTACAACAATTATAAAACTAAACTAACCAATGGGATTTAGAAAACCGAATGGGAAAACAAAGATACAAATGAAAAAAATTAAAATTAACAAAAACCACAAATTAAAATAGTTGTTATATCAACTTAAGAATAGTCCAAAAAATATTTTTTCAGGATCTGAAGGCCAATTTTTTAAACTTAATTTTAAGAAATCAATATTTTTTGTTATAAAATTTTGGGTCAGATACATATAGACAAATCTAACAATTGTCTACATTTAAACTTTATATATGAGTTCACAACAGAGTGTTATCATCAAACCCTCCACATGCGTACCATAGGTGCCAACTTAGTCAGAATCGGCCGCTACTTCCTTCAAGATGAATTAAATCAAATTTTTGGTTGGGGTGGAAAATTTAAGGTTTTTTAGAAGCCATCCAACAATATTTGTTTTATCTATGCAGACCAGGAGGTGATTGCTCAAGCAGCCTTCAAATCTAAAACTATACAAACTCCCTTATGACTCCTTACCATATGATAGACCTGGATGTAAAACAATACAGCACTCAAAAAATAGTTTCTATAGGTTAACATCTAAAATCAAATTCAGGATTTAGAGTCATCATAATTGCATATAAACATTGTTTAATACCTAAACCAAACATCAACAGAAATTTTACTCAATATAGTACATATGCCTAACCACTACATATGATTATGCATATATATCATGCAATAATTAAAAAAAAAAACTCTCCCTACAGCTGAATGAAAACAGTTGGAATTCAGAGAAGGGAATTGTAATACAATTAGATACTAAATCGAGAAAACACCTTATCCTAAGTACCATGTAACTTCATTCATCTTCTTTGTGACAGACTTAATTTTGCATTTATTCAATTTGTTCTATTAACTCACACTCTCCTTATATATATCTTGTACAAATTTTCAATTGCCAATAAAATACATTTTTAAGCACCCAATCACGTTCAAATACATTGTTTAGCCTGTAGTGAATGACAATAGATGTTAATACAGTTTTTTCAAACATTTATTCATTAATTAAATTATAAAAATTTGGGAGGTCTAGGTCATATTCGAACAGAGTATCTTCATGTTCTAAGTCTACCGCTTTTGGCACTGAGCCAACATTTCTATAGCTATAGCGTATTAAGTTGTATATGAATTTTTCTAATGCTACATCATCTGGTCGGTGTCGAAACCTCCATTGTACAACCTTAAATTGTTGCCATGGTCACCACACAATATCATAAATAATGCTCAAGGATTGAAAATGTATGAAAAGAATAAAATAAACAAACAAACTGGATTAACGGTATCGAACTTTGCTTCACAAATGTATGATGTGAAGGGAAGAAAAAAAACTGCAAACAATGCAAGCGACAAAATAAAATGAAAGCGTATAAATAGTAACAAACAAAAATAATAGTCCAACATCATACACAGAAAAGAAAATTTTAAGGAAATTTGTTTTCTATTTTGCCACTTAATATTGTTATTATAACATATGTATGTACATATTTATATTAGTTGTAATTATAAGATTAAAAAAAACTAAAACAAAATTTTTCTTTGTTGACTAAAGTAAGAATTAACTTTAAAAAATATTTTTATATTACTTATTTATTATTTGTTCTTAATAAAAATCTATGTTTTAAAATTAAATGCGTTTTACAATAAATCTGTTGAGCCAATGTATCTGTGGAAACTAAAAAACATTTTCTGACTTTAAAATCTAGAAATCTGTGACAATTATTAGTTTTTTTCTTTTGAAATGATTAAGTGAATCTGAAATGTATAAAATATTTGAGTATGTTTATATGTACGTATATCAAGAAAACAAACTGTATTATTTTCAAGGTATGGCTGCCAGTTTCTAATCCAATACAAAGATATTTAAAATGAGCTTTAAGCTTTACCAGATCAAACCAACACACACACACACACATTCAACGTATACTAGAACAGGTATTTAGAATAGGATGAAATAAAATTATCCACAGAAACATAGACATTTATTTACCTTTTGTTAACTTTTACAAGTGCGAGCTACTTCTCGCCTAAGCCTTGAGATCTCTTTATCTTGAATGTGAGCTTCTGCTGTTGTCTCTGTCAACTGTTAACAAAAGTGAAATTTGAGTAAACATGTAAAAAATAAGATTTTTCAATTGCAAAAAACTACTTTACACAAAAGCAAAAAAATCATAATTTAAATAAATTTTGAAAAGATTAGTAAATTTAATACACAGTAACAAAACCACACCTAAACTACACTTGGGTCTTGGGTGACTCAGAATTGGAGCACCCCTAAAATGGATAACTGTCCTGCTTGGTTACATTGTTTAGTACCTCTCTTGTGGGCTGCATGACCTACTTGGTGGAGAGGCTTAATCTACACGTGGGGGACGGGTGGAGCGGGGCTGTACGTATGTGGCTCCCTATAAACGGGAAGTCCAGGCAAATGTATGAGTGCATGAAGGCGACTCAAAAAAAAAGGGACCAGTCTTAGCACTTGAAGAGATGTTATCTGGCCGGCTCTTACCCTGCCCTTCACTTGCGGGCGGCAACCAAGAAGCACCCCTCATCCAGGTTCCCCGATCTGTGCCGATGTAGATTCGTGGATCTCAGGGTGAGGAGGGTCTTTAACATAGTCTCAGGGACCCCTGACGCCACTCCTGAGTATTTAAGTCCCCTTACCGCCGTAAGCAGGGCTCTGCGGCAGCGGACTTTTTTTCCCCTAGCTGCTCATGGGAAAACACAAGGTAGACAAAAATGAAACAAATTTAATTGGTCAGGGCCTAGAACCTACCGACAAATCTGTCCCTATGGATGTGGCTTCGGCCCCCGTAGAGACCAATGGAAAACCAGTTACGAAGGCCACAGGAGGAATGAGTGGGGCAAAACGGAGAAAAGCACTCTGGCTTGCCTACCATGAGGAAGCAAAGAAGGCGGAGGCGGAGAGCAGAGAACCACTGCCACCCCCTTTGAGGAAACACAAGTCCAGGAAGCAGAAGGGTTTGACGGAGGCTGGGGCTAGAACTCGACCTGTTGTCCCGGAATCCAGTGGATCTGGTAGGACCTTAGTACGATAGGAGAAAGAGAGGAAAAGGAAGGGTAGGAGTTCTTTTGATCCTACTCCAGAGTTGGAAGCCAAGAGGAATAGACAAGGGTCTAGGCCTGTTGGGTTGGAGGGCTGTCTTTCTCGTCGATCTCGGCACTAGTGACCATTAGGGATAGTGTAGGCATAAGGATGGAGATGGCAGCATTTGACAACCTTAAGGGCACTGTCATGGACCGAATTTTGGACATTCCTAGTGGAGGTTTTGTTCTGCGGTTCAGGGACACGCACTTGAGGGATGGAGTCACAGCATTTATTTGTGCTGAGGAGGAATGGCTGAGAGAAGTGGTACCATCAGTTGGACGGGACTCAGGGAAGGCTAGTTCTGCCTGATGAACTGATCAAAGGGGTGAAAGTGACTTTTACCACCACCAAAAAAAGAGGCCACTCAATTGGTCAAGCTCATGGGGATGCAGAACCCAGAAATTGACACTTCGAAGTAGAAGATCCTACAGTGCATTGAGTGGGGACCTGCAAGATTCCTCTGCCTAGGATCGGATGAGCCATCAGCCAGACATCTCAAGAGATGAGAAAGCCTTCCTGGGGACTGGAGAGGTCATTTATAGGTGGACTTCTAAGGACCCGGTAGAAAAGGGTGAGTGGGAGAATCTGGAGAAGGCGTAGGGGTCAGATGGATGTGGCTGACCCTCAAGCAATGTAACTTGCACCACAGTAAAAGCACCTCGGTGGTCCTAGCCAGGTGCTTAATTGACAGTAAAAGCACCTCGGTGGTCCTAGCCAGGTGCTTAATTGTGAGGCACACATTACCAGTGCTTGCGCTGGTGAAAAAACCATGGCTGGTCAGGAACCCTATAAGGGGTCTGGCTGTAGCAGGGAGCACCTACGCAAATGGAGAACATGAGGCACACAGGGCATGTGTGATAGTCAGGGGACTACAAGCCACGCTGATTCAAGAATTCTCAACCAGGGACCTTGCGGTGGTTAAAATTCGAGGTGAGGGCAAGGTAAGTGGGAGCAGGGAGTTCATTGTGGCCTCCACTTACTGCGCTCACAATAGTGAATCGCCCCCTGCAGAATTACATAAGTTAGTTTGGTACTGCAGGGAGCGAAATATAGGAATCTTAGTGGCCTATGATGCCAATGCTCATAATGAGGTGTGGGGTAGAACAGACACAAATGAGCAAGACGAGGAGCTCCTTGCCTTATTGATTGAAGAAAACCTTGTGCTTTTAAACACAGGTGCCGAGCCAAAATTTGTCACTTCAAACAGAATGGAGGTATTAGATATCACCTTCTGTAATAGACAGATGGTAAGGTGGGTGCATGATTGGCAAGTTTCAGATGAGCCCTCCTTGTCAGAACACCGGATCATTACTGCTATGATGAGGGGAGTTGTCTCCCATGTGGTGTGGTTTAGGAACCCGAGCAGGACAAACCGGGAAGGTTTCAGGTGAGGAGGCGGATGTCAGACTTCCGTGGTAAGTATGGTAAATCAAACGAACTAGAAAATACTGAGGCCTACATCAGGACTGCAATTTCCAGGAAAATTGCTCTCTCTCGCATCCAATTACTATACCCTTCACCAGCTAACTGAGACACAGTGCTAATAACATACAATTTACAGCAAAAACAAAATTTGTGACAGCCTAGGGGAAGGGGTGTATTGCAGGTACCCAGCACAAGCACTGACATTTGTCACATTGTACATGCTATTTCACATACTGTACTATACAACATACAATCACCTGTTCTCGGAGATATCTACTACTGATTATGTTTGATTTTCTTCACTTTGTGCGGGGCACAGTTTGCACCGAAGACCCATAACCCAGGACACTTCAACAATAAGAACCATTAAAATATTTCATGGTCACAATAAGCAATAAAACATTTTACTCTAAAGCCTAAACAAACAAAAAATATAGTGGATGTGCAAGGCCTCAGTCTATGCAGGGCCTGGAGAAGCCACTCCACTCTAAAGCCTAAACAAACAAAAAATATAGTGGATGTGCAAGGCCTCAGTCTATGCAGGGCCTGGAGAAGCCACTCCACTCTAAAGCCTAAACAAACAAAAAATATAGTGGATGTGCAAGGCCTCAGTCTATGCAGGGCCTGGAGAAGCCACTCCACTCTAAAGCCTAAACAAACAAAAAATATAGTGGATGTGCAAGGCCTCAGTCTATGCAGGGCCTGGAGAAGCCACTCCACTCTAAAGCCTAAACAAACAAAAAATATAGTGGATGTGCAAGGCCTCAGTCTATGCAGGGCCTGGAGAAGCCACTCCACTCTAAAGCCTAAACAAACAAAAAATATAGTGGATGTGCAAGGCCTCAGTCTATGCAGGGCCTGGAGAAGCCACTCCACTCTAAAGCCTAAACAAACAAAAAATATAGTGGATGTGCAAGGCCTCAGTCTATGCAGGGCCTGGAGAAGCCACTCCACTCTAAAGCCTAAACAAACAAAAAATATAGTGGATGTGCAAGGCCTCAGTCTATGCAGGGTCTGGAGAAGCCACTCCACTCTAAAGACAGTTCTCCAAGTTTTTAATTTGAAGTTTGAAGTTAAATCAATCTTTTTCAAATTAATCATGATGTGCAATGCCGTAGATGTGTGAATAAATTTTGAGGTAATATGTATCTAATTGACAAATCTTTCTATAGTTCAGTTTTTACCATTATATTCTTTGAAATAAATTACTATTTCTATTCAAATAACTTCTAAATATTTATGTCACTTTAAAATTTATTTTATATATATTTCAGAATAAATTTATCTGGAAATTTAGAAAAATCAATCACTCACATAATTTTTACTAACTACACAACCTTATGTAAATATAGTTACAAAATGTTAAATAATATTGTATTATAACATTCAATGTCAGGCTAGCATATTACAAATAGAATTGTTGTTCATTATATTGAATAATATTACAACTTTTTCCTGTTCTGAAAACAACAAGTTTTAGTTTTTAATAGAAAATCATGATCAATTTCAAAACCTCAAGACTAATCAAAAATAGTTAGTGTGATCTATAATTTATACTCACTGATGTTATAGAGCAGATAACTGAAATATTCGTAATTAAATTTTTATTACTGGATACTTTGTAGCTGTAAAGTAAAACAGTGATGGATTAAATTGTAGTGCTCTGTTTTATTGAAACTTCTAGTTTATACAATTTCACGAGTATCGGTACGTTTACTTTCTCCAACTTTATTCCAACTTCAAGTACAGAGATTCCTAGTTATTCGCTTGGGTTACATTCCCTAAAATTACCACAAGTACCGAAACCAACTGTATATAGAAAAGAGAGGGTTACGTTACACATAAAATATAACAATTAATAATTATTACAGCTATGCTGAACACTTATAATACAGTATGGTGTATTTACTACACAGTTACATTCTTATTTTTGTTATTTACCTTTTCCTTCAATCTGAAAATTCTATTAAATGCGTATCCTCACATATACAGACACACAAATTCTTTATTGTTAAACACTACACGCTAAATTTTTTAAACACCTAATTTTAGACAAATAATCTTTTGAACACTGTGAATTTAAAAAAAACTTATTTTACTTTTTGCGGCATTTTTTTCTAATTTTTCACACACTTTTTTATATGGCGATAACTCTGCTTCTAGCTCTTGATTAAATTTTAATGTCCATTATAAAGAGGGATCAATTTCAATAACGGATCCAGCTAAGTGTTTTCCTAAACATACATTTCACCGACAGATTCTAATGTCAACTTCGGCGTTACATTTCTTTGCCTTTGTTAACCGAGATAGGCACAGGTTCGGTAGTTAGTTCTTCCAGCTCTTCTTCAGTGAAATCTTGGTTCATACTTTTTAAAAGATTGCCGTGATCTTCAATGTTAATGAGGTTAAATCCTTCACCGTAAATTCCATGTGCTATTGAGACATCAGTCCACTAGCACTATAGCACAGTAGAGCAGTCAAATGATCCTTTGCAGACTTAAACCCTGAGCAGATTTCTCCTCCTTAGATAAGAAAGTTGGTGAAAGCATTTCTTTTCAAAACAGTCCCGCCTCATCCTTATAAATAAGAAATTATACTCTATACTACTAGGCCCTATCTTTTGAATAGTAGTGTACAGTATAATGGATGTTTGGAGAATAATCAGATTTCTTTATAATAAATAACTACAGTGCTATACTAAATAGATAAGACAAGAAAATATTATCTTACAACCTGTACATCAACTATACTATCTTTCTTGTCATTTTTTTCTAAAAATACGATAGATATAAGCAGGATGTCCTGTAATTTTACTAACCCTGAATATGTAAAACTGCAAGGAACTCACATTTTACTCAATATGTAAATACCGAGGGACTACTGTATTATTTATGCTCACCAACTCTTAAAATAATTTATTTCATGTAACATAGATGAAAACAATCAGAGAGATCCTATTTTGTCAAGTTTTAAAAAGAAACCACCTGTATATATTTTAGCAGTTAAATGTTTAACTTTAAACACAATAAGATAGGTAATGAGTTGACTAGAAATAATAAAGTTGTCAAACTCACCATGTCCAGAAGTACTTCCATTTTCAATTTAAGTAAATTATTTTCCTCTTCCAGCTGCTGGACCTGTTTAGCCAGTTTTTGATTTTCTTTGAACTTGCTTCCAATTTGCCCATTTTCTGTTAACAATTGCAAAACCATGCAATTAGCAGTCTAATTAATATCTAAAACTATCAACCTGAATGGTTTCTAAATAGCCCAGTGAGTACACTACCTATTAATATTATATCTTCTATATTATTAGTAAATAACTACTTAAAAAATACTGCTATTAAACATACAGCAGCTACAGGTTGCTCTAAGCAACATTTGTTGATTTGTCAACCTCACTCTAGAGGTTTCCATTAGTTTACATTTTTATTGCTCCTAAATCTGCCAACTCATCTCAATAAAACATTTCAAAGACATTTATCCACTTATTCCCTATGACTGGAAGTCCACTAAGTATTACTTGACATATAATTTATCAAATGTATTATAAAAAAACAGCACATATGACCCTTATAGAAGTTCAGTCTAGCTGGGAGTTTTGCTGAGTAAAACGTGTGAACATTTAAAATTTATTTTACTAAATGTAACATTTAACATTTTTCCCACCTCATACATTTCCAGTATATGTCAAGAAACAATATTTTATCTAAACAATTATAAATATTTATAAACTTGCCTATAGTATCACTTACTTATATTTGTTGAGGAAGGACATTTCAGGAGATGTGTCCCATTGTCAATTCAGACCGTAACTGCTCTCAAGGTTTATGTGGGTTAGGGTGGGAGTGGGATATTATGGTGGTGTGGGGGTATTTTGTGAGTATTAGGAGTTATGATGTCAAAAAGAGTGTGTGTATACAGACACTTCAAACTACACCCTACACACATCCTCAATACACAATTACATTACAATTCACACACGCTTTTTGACATCATAACTCCTAATAATCACAAAATACACCCACACCACCATAATATCCCACCCCCACCCTAACCCACGTAAACCTTCAGATCAGTTACGGTCTGAGTTGACAATGGGACACATCTCTTGAAACAGCCGTCCTCAACAAATATAAGTGCTACTATAGGCAAGTTTATAAATATTTATAATTTTTTAGTGAAAACTAGTAGCTCACGTGAAGATGGAATCAACAAATATGAATATTTTATCTTTTTTTGTGCAAATAAAAAACCAAGATTTTGGATAAAGGCAAGTGCTAAATATTATTTTTTAGTTTAATAACAAAAATTATATTGAATGAAATGTTTAATGTTAATGGTCTATTTTTTTATTATTTTTCAAAATCTGTTTTACAAAACAGATTACCAGGCAAGACTAGTATATAGTTCCAGTTTTTGTCATATAACTTTTTTATTTTTTTGATTAATCCTCTAAATGTATAAGACACCTTTTGATACCAGTAAATTAGTGAAAATGTCATACTTAAATCTTGTGGTTTAGGAGCTATAAACAATTACTGCAGAGGAAAATTTCCTTTTTTTTCAAATGAAACAAAAAAGGTTGTTGGGATTCGTTTCTTGCGTGTAGTATCAACTACATACCGTACTAAATATACATATATTTAAATTTAACTATAAAGTCACCAGTTTCAATAGATTTGGTTGTAATTTTATACATGACTATGTACCTCTATCAAAATATACCCATAAAGTGACCCAAAAATGGCAACCAAGTCTATCTGAACTGGATATTTTATAGGTATATTTCAATATAGGCACATAAAGTTGACCTTCGAGGCAATAACAATTATCAATATTGCTAATTTTAAAAATACTAAACTAAGTGAATACGTAGTTGCTTACTTGCTGACTCGTTTCAAAACATTCGTTCGTTTTACGAAGCTAACCCTCTACACGAGACGAAGCTTTAGCTTTTAGCTTCGTAAAAGGGACGAATGTTTTGAAACGCGTCAGCAAGTAAGCAATTACGTATTCACTTAGTTAAGTATTTTTAAAATTAGTTTAATCAGTGAATTCAAGATGATTACATCAAGCAATATCAATATTGCTTCAGGTCATGTTTTTCAATTTCATACACACTGAATTGAGTCCCAAATAAAGTGTTTTCCAAAATAGGTCATTTCAACATTTGGAAACATAAATACTGTTTAAAGTTATAAAAGTACAAAGTTATATAGCTTCAAGTAAGTATAACCTAACATCACATCAATTTACAAATATAATACAGTACTGTAATTTGTAAAGGGAAGTCATTCATAAGCAATTGAAGACTCAATAATTCAAACATATACTGCAAAGATGACTTATAAACCATTTGAGGCTAATGTAAAAGTGACTTGTAAACACCTGGTATCCAATCTCCATCCTGAAAAGTGGATTCTTGTGGTCCTAGTTTTATTCTGATCGGTCCACTTTCAAGGTTTAGACTTTCGTCGTCTTTCCTTTTGATTTTCTTTGAATTATTATTACTTGTGACTTTCCTTGGAGGGGTTTTTTTGGGAGAAAATTTGTTACTAGAAAACAGAGGCATGTTTACAACCTCGTGGGCTAATTTTTCATTCTATCTTTTAACTATAGATTTAGTAGTAATTTCACAAAACTAATATTTCGATATAAATTTATCAATCAAGTCAAATGAATTAGAACAAGAAATTGTTATGAACACTCAGTAATATAACTTAATAATACGAAACTAACGGCCACATTGTTGTTCACAGTACAGTCACATTAAAATAAAAGATGCTCTCAACATTTTGTTAAAACCTTTAGCAGTAAAAATAAAGATAACTATGCATTCCCAATATTTATATTTTGTATCTGTTACAATATGTATTTATTTTATAAAATCATATTTATTTCAAAAATCAACATTTTTAAATAAAATATTAGGTTTGTCCGGAATTTTCACTTTTAATACCAATAATTTGGTAGTAAAATTATGTTATATATATTATAGAAGCATGAATACTATTTAGACTTATACACTTGAACAAATTACAAATCTGAGAATTCAACACCACAGATGAAATTATATCATTGATAGTAAACAAATGTATGATCTTGTCTGTCAAGTTTTCTCCCTTAAGTCTTGTAGGCTACCAGTGTAATGTAAATAGTTGTGTTAATAGTAAGTGGTATTTATTTGGTAAATGTTTACATTTCTAAACCGGGCCTATATTTGCATGAAACATTCCGAACCACGTAAAAAGGCTATTTTCATTGATATTAAAAAATAATGTTTCTAGGCACAGAAAAAAATAATTTTAATGAAAATAGCCTTTTTACATGTTTCTGAATGTTTCATGAAAATATAGGCCCGGTTTAGCAAATTAAACAATTACCGTTATTTTTTGCTCCGAAACATTATTTTTTCTTAATTTAAAGTTGGGTAAAATTTTAATTGCGGAAGTAGCAGTTGTGAATAGGTTTATAGGCCCAGTTTAGAAATGCAAACATTTATCTATAAATCAAATAAAAAAGTAATCTTGTGTACTATAATTGTTGGTAAAAATTAGAAATTGTCACTCAAAAATATAAAGCTTAAATATTGATTGTATGGAATTATGTCACTGCTGTATTCAGTTTAAGACAATTTCATAACTAGATGTGAATTGAATGACTAATGTTCACATATTTGATATTGAGTTGTAATATTATTGCTGTAAGTTATGTTTTTATAACCAAACCTATAATTTTAATTAGATAATTTGTAGCTGTTGGGTATTTATTTCCTTTCCCCACGTTATCATTACTGGAACACAGAAAAAATAATCCGATGTTAAATAACTGGGCAGTTACTGAATTAATTTCAACTTCTTTACCCTCTGCATACAGGTTGACTGTTTTGAATGATTTTCAAAAAAGTTAGGAAATTTTTTATGACCTTGGACATGTATAGAATGGTGGTCGACACAGAAGTTGATGGAATGCAATGAGTTTCAAATCAGTTTTCAACTGGTCGAATTAAACATTTTTTTCTGTCCTAGATCTTCTCTATTGAAGGAAACTGCCATTTTCACCAATTCCAAATAAGAACCCTTTTAATAGGAATTGTATATAAAATTTAGTCTCACATTTGGCTTGTAATACTATTTTTTTAAAATTTCAACAAATTTTTTTTAACAGCTCATTATTAGATACCATATTAATAAATTTAAATAGACAGTCACATCTTAATAAAATTATTTGACAATTTTTAATTAGCTTTAAAAATGATTCATTATTTTAACAATGCAATCAGGCTTTGTTAGTAGTGTTGAATTTAATCGTATGTTTAAGTTTTCAGAATGGCTGCCGTTTTGTTTTCATCCCTAGGCCTGGACAAAGAAGATCTTAAAAAAAAGTTTATTTTTATAAAAGAAGAACATCCAAGTGATGCTAATTTTATAGTGAGTAGTATAATGTGGAGAGCAACACAAGAAGGATGTAACATATTTTTATTAGCATTTCACAAGTCCTTCAATCATTACCATAATGTTTGCCTCAAGCTTGGTTTTAATCTAGTTACTTTACAAGAAAGTGGCAATTTATTTGTTATAGAACCTATGAAAAACATTGTTCAGAACTTAATGCAACCGGATGATAACGATAAAGATATCAATTTTTACACACTCGCAAATGATGAAAATAACCTTAAAAAATTATTCTTGTTGCTAAGTGAAAAAATCAAACAATGGAGTAGTAAAAATCAAACCTATATAATTATTGATGATGCAAGCGATTTATTATCTCTAGGTGTGCCGATAAAGAATGTGATATTGTTTCTAAATTACTGTAACAATTTGACACATACGTTTGAAAATTTAACACTTGTAGTGTGCTCACATTTTAGTGAAGGCAATGAACATCAACAGGTTTTAGTAAATTCTATGTGTCATGTGTCAGATATTAGAATATCAGTTTCTGGGCTGAAAACAGGATTCTCTGCAGATGTTACTGGCTCCATTTCAGTTTTATATAAATCATTATATAAGCACGAAGAATGGAATAGACCAAATTTATTTCACTTTAAACTGATGGATCGTCAAATTAAAGTGTTTGCTCTTGGATCAGTAGCTATATAAAATTTTTGCATTGCTGCTTAACAGATACAGATGTATTTTGTTTTATGCAATACATATATTTGATTTTTAAGTGGTTGATTTATTATTTTTTACACCTCAATTTTACCATTTTTTATTTAATATGTTATTTGAATATGTAAAGAAAATAGTTGAATGATAATTACATATCATAAATTTAAATATAATTTTAAACAGTAAAAATGGCAGTCTGAAAATTATATGAATGCCAATAATAAATAATTTATTTTAGCATTAGTTTATGACTATTCGAACTTTGAATTTTGTAAAAACTTATTGAGACGGAACGTTTTTGATCGCCATGTGGCGATCTTCATCAGTATCTTCTGCTTGGAGATGTTGGGTTAAGTGGTGACGGTTTTAAAGGCAGGTTTTAATAATATCAAAGAGAATGTGTGATTTGTATTGGGTATGTTCGTTTAATATGTTTGTACTTTGTGTACCTGTAAATTTCATATTGTTCTAGTGTGTTGAGATATGGTTCTTTATTGTTGATGTGTAACAGACTACACAATTCAAAAGCCAATAATAAGTTGACATTTAAATGTGGTATGTGAGTGAATGATGCCGACCTGCTACACTTAGAGTGCTGAAATAAGATTGAATATATGTCTTGTAGTAAACAATTATATTTTAAGAAAAATTATTTTTATAAAGTTATTTTAAAAAGATTATACTGAATCCATAATAAATACAAATGTATTTGCATGCTTACCTGTGTGGATCATACCTTTTCTCTAACAAAATTAACATTTTATAGTACAACATTTATTATATCAGTTATAAACCTAAACAAAAACTAAAGTGGCATATTACTTAATTTTGAGTTTACAATGTATACAGGGAATCATTATAATTTGTGCCGAGTATGAAATATTTCAAAACCATCTGGATTTTGAATTAAAAAGTCATATGGGTTGTAAAAATACATTGTTTCTTTAATCAGTCCCTTTCTTCAAAAAAAGTATCACATTTGACTGGTACTAAATATAAAATATGAGAAAGGTGTCCTATTATAATTATAACAGCTTTTTCAATGCAAATCGCATTATAATTATGACACAAGTTGTCAGTGTTTCTTCAACTACTTTCACACTGTATTCCTGGGCATTCTAGCAGGTTTGTCATTTATTTCCACAATAATAAATGCCAAAGTACTATTTCCCAAGATACCTGTATCTCTTTGTACGTATGTAGATATGTTATTAGATTTGCTGTAAAAAAATATAAGGGAAATGATCATTTATGAATGGTCTAATTGACTACATGTCTAAAATTCAAATACCTACTACATAGTATTATTTACTAAGTCAAATGCCTATAATGAGCCAATATCAGCACAATATGGTAAACTTAATTAGATTTTGAAGTGATGTTTATCTGTAGTCTTCTGTTTATATTCTTTATTATTTAAGACACGTGTTTGATTCAAAAATTGTTAACATATATATAGTTAATGTGATGATATACGCAGGTAAAAAAGGAAAATACAGCCCATCCCAGAAATATAAAATAATTCAAAAAATTCTTAGACCACAGGGTTATTAAAATATTCACCACAGAGGCCTATTAGCCTTTCAGTTATGGCCACAAACATACTATGATTTTAAATGCAATACAATTCTTATTGAATAACAGTTAGTTTTTGTGTCATTTTGCTATAGTATGTATGGCCTATTCTATTATCGAAATTTGGTCTTAAACACAGTAAAAGTTTTAGATTACTCAGTAAAAATAACACTGCCGATTTCAAGTTTGCTATTATAAGATTTTCAATTGAGAGTTTCTTTTTATTTCATGCAAAAGAGGCTAGGTGTAAGGGCAATATCACTTGTTACGGAATTAAATATTTGAATTTTTTAAAATAGTTTTAGAATGATCAGCCAGTATGACATTATCTAAGAAGGATAATAAAGGATTTCACATTTAGGTAGACACAAAGCCCATGGTGAAGTATATAAGGAGAATCATAGCTTCATGTCTGTAGGATGTGTAGCTGAAGTAGACTCGCTCTCTACTAAAGTTATAAAGAGATGTTTATTCGTAATACCTTGGAAATGCAGGTCTGTCTTTGGGATGTAAAACTGCCTGGTTTGGGAAATAATGATGGGAGAAAGATGATAAATATTCAGAGTTACACCTTTAGGCGGATACATAAGGAGAGAACTACTAGTATTAGACTCATATTGGATTAAGTAATAAAATTGGGCTGATTAAGAAAGAGACGAACAAATTAACAGAAATAGTAAAGTCATGACTAGTATATATGTTATAGACCTCTTACTAAAGTCTAAATGTACATTTAGCTAATGCCCCAACCAAAACTTTTTTAAAAATCAAACAAAGTAAAATTTTCATATTTGTTTGCCTTTATGAAAATTACTTTCCTGTATTTTTATCCTGATCAGTTTTTGTTCTTTCCGACATGAACTTTTCTGTGACAGAGGTTTCATTTCCTTTTGTACAACACTGGTATAATTGTACTCAAATTTCATAATTTTCTGACTAAGAAACCCATTATCCAATCAGATTGCAAACCCCCTTTATCATGAATGTTTTGCCTTACAAAACCAATTTTGTAAAGAAGTATACCTCTTTATAAAACTAACTAATCTAGGTTTTTAAAAATTAATAGAAAATAACTTACACAGCGAGATGTGCAGTATGTCTTAGATGCTCTAGTAGACACAAAATATCACTGAAGAACAATATCAACTGATTTTACCATAGTTGAAAAGTATTAAGGAATCAAATTCTAGAAATTGTTTACACTATTTAAAAAATTTTTGGGTGGAAAATTCCATTTTTATTGTGCGCGATATAGAGCTGTAACAGAAATTATTTTATGTACTGGAGTCCATTATCAACAAGCACTATAACAGGTAAATTAACCAGGACTACAAAAAAATCAGTTTTAAATGAAAAAAAATTAATATAATATGTTTATGTACAACTTTTTATACTAGAAATGACAAAAAACCAGTACTATGTATATAATATATTTATCAAGTACTAGTACCTAGTTTATATTTATGCACTTTAATATAATATAATATACTAATAGATAAAACACCTCCCTATAAGTAGCACTTATAAGGTCCGAGTTAAGAAAGAGATATCGTGTATAGCACAATTTCTGGCTTAAACAAGCTAAATGAAAAAATCGTCAGGTCAACCACATTGAGAAATGATGCATCTGATATGCAATTCAAGCCAGTGTAGCGAGGCAAGCATGGTGAGTGATGGTTAATAGATTATAATATATCATCAAGTTTATAGAGATTTAGCTGTTTTCATGTATGGTCTAGTCTTGTCTTTAAAGAATTACAAATGTAATAAAACCTTTATGGTATGAAGGGATTTATCGACCATACCTTTCCTCAGAAATTAATGGGAAAGAGAGAAACCACCTTCACAGTATGATGATGTGATTTGGAAATACATTACCTGGAAATCATTGGAATCTTTTAAAATGCAATGCGTTATTTATACAGCTAAGACTGAAATAGCAGATTAAAATTCCTTCTGACATGACCACTTTAGACACAATTACTTTCTCATTCTGTACACATATTAATTGATCCCAGAAGACGAAGCAATGTGAGGCATATACTGCCTTTTGATTGGTTGTGTAGCACCTCCCATTCCACTAACAACAAACTGTCAACATTGTGAATCGTGACACACGTTATAAACGTTCCGTATTTTATATATTTACTGTGCGCTGTGTACATGAAATATCTGTAAATTATTTCTTCTACCTACCTCGCCATTAGTTACAATAACAACATGTGTTCTGTGTTTTATGTTTAATTTTATATTGTCTTCTGTGTATTATAAACTTATCCATCTATTTTGTGTTCTCTACTTTATTTTCTTTTCAAAATTATTATGGATTGCCTACCACCAAATTATCATAATAAAATAATGGAGGAAGGAATTCTTTGAATATATGGTTTAAATACAAATATTATAGGCAAATATTTTGGCATGAATTAAACACTCCAATTTTTAACTATAATAATATAAACATTTCATTTCCGGTAAGTGCAGGGCTTTTGGGTATTTTACCTTAGAATGCTCCAAATTCAACGATTTCAAAATTTGTTTACCTCATTTCCATCATTTTTTAATATTTGAGGCCCATGTAATTTATTTTGAGGCTTGCAAGTCTGAGGCTGAAATAATTTTTTCTAAAGGCTCTAAAAGATTGACAGTTGTTGGTGGTGGAGTGGAAGGAGCTACACGACCAATCAAAAGGCAGTATTTGCCTTCTGGGATCAGTTAATATGCATCTGTACCACATTCAAGAAATGGTCAAAATATTTACCTTAATTAAATATATCGTATAAAAATGTGTATACATTATTTTGGAAAACGTTATAATAATCAATCTGATTTTTACTACCTTGAAGGGTAAAATAGGTTGGATTAAGGAGATAAAACTCTCTTGTCTACAAAATGGAGAAAGACTATGTGCACAGGATCTAATGTTTCAAGTAGGCATATTTTGAATCAAGAACTGCTACTGTGGTGTCTAGGCTTTTAACTAATGTATAGGAAGAAGGATATATGAAGATTAGATAGGATTATAGGTTGAGTATCAATATACCTGATAATGGGAGCAAGAGGAAACTAATGTATGTGGTCAACAAAAAATGTGTGCCCACCACCTAATGATATGAGTAAAATAGTTTGTTTCTTAAATGTGGTGGTGGTTTTGTGTGTTATGTTTTTATTTTTGTTCTGTTGTTTGATTAGGCCACTACGAAATATTATAAACACTTCTCAGTAGTCTAGAAATCCTTTTGTGCGGAACAATATGAAATGTACAAACATTTGTCTTACCTATTTACACTCAATTTCATGACATTGTCAATGAACATGACATAACCCAATTTATAACTATAAGTAATTATTGCGTAACTAAGTAAATACTTTATATAGTATTGTTTATAGTTTAATAAGTGAATTCAAGATGATTACAAAAAACCCCTATTTTTTACTTGATTTTTTGAAAATTGCCATCACTATATTCCCTTGTCTTTTATTTCTTTCAATTCATCATACTGCTTGAGCTTCAATTATTTTGTTAGTTAATGAAAATAAGTCACATCTCCTACGAGAAATATTCTCAAAGATTACATTAGTAAATACCCATTTATTTACATATTTATATTTATCGATTCTATTTACACTAAACTCAGGGATAAATTAAACAAGTGACATAAGAAAAGAAATGAATGTTAAAAATATGCACGACAAAAACTTTATTAACATATCATCCTACCATTGTTCTCTTACGCCCTCTAGCCCTCACCTCATTTAATTTGATCATCACATTTTGTGCACCCTTTTTATATGTTAGTGTATATGCATCTAAAATAATTTTAAATAATTTATCAGCGTTTAGATGTGTACTCTGCATAGCACGTTCCAAAACATACAAATCTACACCTTTATCTTCAACTTTAGACTCTATATGACTTAGTCCAAAATCAATCAGATACAGTTTATTATCAGTTGTCATCAGCATGTTGGATGTTGTTAAATCACCATGAACAATGTTATTTCTATGGAGTTTACCAATACTACAGCCTATATCTGTAGCTAACTGTTCAAGTTTTTCTTGTTGTTGATCTTCACTTTCTTCTAATATTCTGTTGATATAATCCTTTACAGTTTCACTGTTTTCAATTGCTTCCATGTATATTCGACGTCTATCAAAATCTACAAGAATAACTGCTGGTGTTCGAACACCTGAAAATAGTACAGAAAATCAATTTACATCTGCAATAACATGAATGAAATAGTTTTAAAACATTATCAGTACAATGGTTAAAAAAATGAATTGTTTACATTTTAAAAGTTGGAAATTATCAGAAAAAAATTGACAATGCTTAAGGGTTTATTCCAGGCAATTTAAATTTTTAATAACAATATGTAAAATACATTCCAAATTTTGTAATACTGTACATTGTATAGGTTTTTTGAATTATTTCTATTGTTATCACTTGGCAAAAAAAACCACTACTTACTGACATTTTTCAGCAAACGGGTTTTGAACTAGATCAGTGTATTGTTCAATGCTCACAATGATCTGATCTAGTTCACAGATTCAATAATCCATTGATCTAGTGCAAAATGCATCTGCTGAAAAATATCAGTAAATAGTGGTATTTTTGCCTACACATATCAATAGTAATTATAAATTACAGAAAAGAGTATCTTTACCATCATTAGAAATGTTAAACTAGTTTATATATTCATCTAATTCTTTACTGAAATTTGAGCAGTTTGGTCAGGCGCTTTGATTCATCTTTGAGGACTTATGATTTTTTATAATAACTTATTGCTTATAGTTTCTTGTAATCTTATAATAATTGAATTTATTATAGCATTTTGCAAGTTGTAATTGAGACATATTTGATAAAATTTGGTGAAAGTTTACTGTTTTCTACCACCTTCATTTTTCTTTTTTCACATATTGTTATTTTATAATACAGTCTTGAATAAATAAAAATTATTTAACAAGTTGGAAATCTTAAATCGTGCTTATTAACCCTTTGGACGCCAGCCGCTTGGGCCGCAGCCCAACTCCTGACCGCCAGCCGTTCTGTCAGCGGTACTAGCGAGAACCGCCGAGGCCTGTTTGAATGTTTTTGCACCGGTTTACATTTCGCTCTGTGCTTTCGTTAGTTTTCATGCAAATGTAATGATTTTTTTTTTGTTTTATAGATAATTACATGGGCTTTCAACATTTAGTAATTAAAAAAGTGTTACTTGTACAACAACATTATTGATAAATCAATAATGCCTAACAGAAAAAAAATTTATACAAAAAATCTACTTTAGATAAAAAATTAGGTAGTAAAAAAAATATGTTTATACATCGCATAAGTTTTTATTCAATTTAGTAACTAAATATCATACTGTGTGCAAATTGTTACAACTCTACTACAAAAAATAGTTTGTCAAAAATGCATTTGTTGACAAGAGAAGTACTTGATTTTTTGGTGATTTTTTCATTCGGCTGGCAACCAAAAGCAAATATGTTTTGCGACAGTATTTTGTTTGTCCAACAGGCATTTTTTGCTTCAGGATAGGAGGTATTCCTTTTCTGTTTATTCGTAACATGCCTGTCAAATGAGTCATCTTCGAATACAAATCCTTGGCCAGTTGAAATGAGGTAAAAAAATTATCTACGAATACGTGAAATCCTTTATTCAAGTAGTTTTCCATGTCTAACAATTTCATAACGACAGTATACCCAAGTCCCTTGTTGACACTTCCATCATTTTTATCTGTGTCTCTTTTGCCTTTGTAAAAAAAAAGGATAAACAGTAATGAGAAAACACTCATGAGTAACGATGTCGCGCTATATGAGAGCATGTGACTTATCAGCTCTGCCCTCGATGACGACAAAAACAAATAGCTGAGCCTAGGTCACTGGTACTACCATTGTGAAAATTATTTTCCTGTAGTGTTAGTGACCTCAATGAAAGTATCTAAATACATCTTAAAAATAATGTTTTCCTGGCGGTCCGATTGATCGGACCTTGGCGGTTTTCGCCTTCACATCGTCGGTCCGATGAATCGGACCGTGGCGGTTTTTGCCTACACATCGTTGGTCCGATAGATCGGACCGTGGCGTCCAAAGGGAAGTTGGAAAAAGTACAACCTAATCTAAGAAAAATGAAACTATAAACAGAATACAACAGAAATTAATGTTAGCAGAAATAAAACACAAACATGATTTAAGATAAATCGATTAAATAAGAAATTACAACAGTTAGTTCTAGAAATAATTGTAACACATATTTTATAAAAGATTTCCCCAAACAACATTTGGTTTATAATTGGAGTAATGAAGAATTTGGTAAAGAGGAGTAAGAGGAAATAGAACTGTTAAACAAGGGTTTGAAATTAGGAATTGAAGACCGATGTAAAGATAAAGTGAAGTTATTAATCGACGTTGAAACAGCCTTAAAATTCCAAAATTAGGAAATAAAAAATATTGTTAGGACCAATATTAAAAAGAAATTAGTATACCAAATTACATCTCAGAAAATGTCAGAATAATAACAATTACTATGAAGTTATTCAGAATTTAAGGAAGAAAAATGTATTTTATTTAAAAGCGGATAAAAGTAACGCTATCATAGTTATGGATAGATTGAAATATAAAGAAATAGTAGAAGAAATCCTTAGAGTAGGACCGTATTCAACAATAAATCGAAATCCCATAGTAAAGTTTACTAGAAATATCAACAAAACTTTAAAAATTTGTAAAAGTTAGTGGATAGTGAGTAAAAAAAAAAATTAACTGTTTCAAAACCGTTATTATTGCGTTTGTATTGCTTACCAAAAGTCCATAAGAAGGAAGAAAAATGCGACCAATAGTATCTGGAATTAATTCCCCAACATATTTAATTGCTAAGTGGTTCATACCACGCCTCCAACAGTTTGTTCCGCCCCCATCAATGGCAGTAAAAAATACGTTTGAATTTGTTAATAAGGTTAAGGATTTATGTATTTCGTCTAATGAATACCTTGTTTCATTTGATGCTGTACCACTTTATCCAAATGTACCCAAAGATTAAAGTCAATTTGATAAAAATTTGGTTAGAAAATTCAGGATGTAGTAGAAATGAAGTAGATGAATATATTTCACTTATTAATTTATGTATGGTTCAAAATAGTTTCCAGTTTAATAAATTTTACATCCAGGAGAAAGGCACTGCTATGGGTAACCCTCTATCAAATTTTTTAGCCAACTTTTTTATGAGTTATTTCAAAATGAATGCTAAAAAGACCTTGGAATATTTCCCTAGAGTGTGGCTAAAATATGCAGATGATGTGTATGCAGTGTTTGACAATGAACAAAGCCTGAACAAGTTTTGTAACGCAATTAATGGGTTTTTTCGAAGTATAAAATTTAGGGTTGAAATAGAAAAAGAGGCATGTTTACCAATTTTAGATGTTCTAATATCAAGAATAAAAAATACTTTAAGTTTCAACGTTCATAGAAAACCAACACACAACAGCAGATTTATCACCAGTGATTCATTTCACAGTATCACACAAAAAAGAAGCGTTCAATTCTATGGTGCATCGTTTAATTAGTTTGCCCTTATCAAAAGAAAATTATAAAAGTGAGTTGAATTACATTTATAGTGTACCAAGGTTCAATACAGTAAAATGTTTATAGATGAAATCTACAAAAAGATGAAAAAAAAGACAATAAGAAATCAGAGAAGTATGTTAATAAAAGAAAAAAAGGAAAAGAAATGGGTAAAAATAACACACCTTACAACCTTTACCTAACACACCTTTACCTAAAAATTAGTAATTTGAATGTGACAATTGCCACTGCAAATAACCTAAAGATGTTAGGGAACCATAAAGACGCCATACCTAAAGAAAAGTCAGGAATCTACTGCCTGAAGTGTAGCAAGTGTCCTCTGAAATATATAGGTCAAACAAAAAGAAATATTAACTAAGGCTAAAGAACATTTTTCCCACGTTAAATATAACGGACCAGAAAAATCTGCAATGGTGAAACATTGTTTAGCGGAAAAGCACGAATTTAAAGTAGATGGTATAACCATGTTAAAAAAACGTTGTTAAGTGTAGAGAATTGGATGTGTGGGAAACTTTGTATATTAATAGGAATTTTAAAAATATTGTAAATAATGAATCAGGCCCTATTCAAAATTCTATATTAATTTAATTAGTGTGACACCACAAAATTTTATTGTAAGTTTTTTCGTTAAAATCTTGAAATAATAATAAACTGAAATATTAATTATCTATTTTGTTTATATGTAATTATGTTGTATGGTTAAAAAGTTTAATGTAATTATTGAGGTAGGTATAAAATTTCTATTTGATGTATCATGTTTAAAGTAGGGTTAATAACGGTTGTTTTGAAAGGTGGGCATAGCATGAATATAGAAGTGTAACCTTACTTTCACCTTAGTTGTAAATTAGAGGAGTTTTGTGTAGGTCTTTTATTTGTTTTAACATAACCCCACAAGGTAAGCTCAAAAAATATTTGTATAAATCCTAAAATATTGAAAGCATGTAATGTATTCACAATTTATTTAATGCCTGTAACAATGATGCCTATTTAAATTTAATTACATTATGGATCAATTTTGGTTAAGTTAGGTTCTGGCTCTGTTGTTCGGATAAGCGAAGTTTATTGCATTAATTTTAATTTGTAGAAAAATGTTAATATGATGAATACAAAAAATACATTTTTAATTTTTTCTTAAATTTCTCTTATCTAAATTTCATATTTCTGTACCATAAGATTACTATTTCAACCTGATTTTTTAATAGTTATAAATGAAATTGGTATAAACCTTTTTTTGAAACTTTTCATTCAAATTTGTAACAAAAAGCCAGGAAATAATTTTATGCAGAATTATTGATGTACTGTTATTACTTTTGGGAAATTTTGGACTCTTTGTGAAAAAATATGTACTTTGTTTCCTTCTCTGGAGTACTCTATAGCAGGAGTTCCCAGCGTTCTAGCAATTGCGTACCACCTTTACCATTCCCATGGGAACATTCTAAGCAAAATTTTCCTACAAAACATAGAAAACACCAATATTGCAAACAATACACACGCACATAAAATCATTTACAGACACAGATACGTCGATGATATCACTACATTATACAGAGCCAACACCTGACAATGCAAAAAAACTCCTCACCAATTCAACTCAGAGATTGAAACCAACCGATCCCTAAACTTCCTTGCCCTCACCATAAAAAAGCCACACGCAAAAACACAGCTTCAACATTTACAGGTAACTGACAACAACAGACACACTTATCCACAACACCTTAAACCACCCTATCCAACACAAACATGCTGTCTTTAGATCCATGCTCCACAGACTCAAAGAAGTACCAATTACCACAGAAAACATAAACAAAGAACTAGACACCATTAAATATTTGGTGGTATACTTCCTACTGTATAAATATGGAAGTGTAACCTTACTTTCATCCTAAATGTAAGTTAGAGTTTGTAGTAGCAACACTCACTGATGATGATGAATTTTTCATTAAAACACGTATGAGTCAATAAATGATTCATTTGTGAGATTTGTGTTTTTATTTCTTTTTTTGTTTCTTTATAAAACAAACTAATTTTATACACCAGTAAATAATTATATAATTAACTTACAATGTGCAACAAAGTATCTGATTATGATAGGTTGGTTAGTAAAAAATAATCTTAACGATTTCATTAAATGGGGGTTAGCATTTACTTGAGATATTGACAATTTAATTTATTTTGTAACAAAATTTATTTAAACTATATATGCTCATGTCATTTTAAATAATGATGTAAAAAAACACTTGTAAAAATGCTACACTTGCCTACATTAGCACTTACTTTTATAATTCTTGAGAATGGCCATTTCGGGAGATATACCCCATTGTCGACTCAGACCAACTATCCATCGATACCTCAACATACGCCTCAAAGTAAAAAATGTCAAACATTTTTACAAGTGTTTTTAGTTAAAAACTAATAGTTCGCGTGAAGATGGAATCAACTAATATATAAAATACTTGTTGGTAAAAGCGGGAATGCATCAAAAGAAGAAAATGAATTTTCCATATAATTCGCCAATACAGGTCATGGAAAATAAAGAAATGTAAAGACTTGAATAAATTGACAAACCTCAATACCAATGTTCACATGTTCTCAAATCCAGTTAGAATAACTAAAAATATGGCAAATACAAAGTTGTAACGTTTTGAACATCCAACTACTGTATACATGTGTTTTCTGTCATCTTCAATACTACACAATTCATAAATAGCTAAAAGAAGCAGATTACTATTAATATATCATAAATTGAACTTTATTATATACAAAGATTAATAAAAAAAACCTTACAATGAGTCTTTAAAAAGGGCCGAGATACATGGAAGTTAAGGTAAGCTTATAAATTCATTCACTTTAAATTATTTGATTAAATCTTCACTTAATAGTGTTACTTTTGGAGTAAAAACATTTGAACATAAAATATGTTATACTTGCTTATAGTAGCACTTAATCTTTTGTATTAATTGGTTCCATTTTCACATGAGCTATTAGTTTTTAACTAAAACACTTGTAAATATGTTACACTTGGCTATTGTAGCACGATGAGTCCCATTGTCAACTGAGACTGTAACTGACCTCATGGTTTTTTGTAGGTTAAGGTGAAGGTGGGATATTAGGGTGGGGATGTAGGTGAATTTTGATGAGTTATGAAGGCAAACATTTCAAACTACTCCCTAAACACATACTCAACACCCAACTACTTTATAACTCACATGCACTTTTTGACATCATAACCCCCAATACTAACCAAAATAAACCTATATCCCCACTCTAATATCCCACCTCCACCTTAACTTACAAAAAACCAGGTCAGTTGCAGTCTGAGTTGACATTGGGACATATCTCCTGAAACAGCCTTCCTCAACAATTATAAAAGTTAGGCAAGAGCAACATATTTACAAGTGTTTTTAGTTAATTTTTTGATTATTGAGAAAGGCCTTTTCAGGAGATGAGTCCCATTGTCAACTCACGTCATAACTGACCACTTGGTTAGTTAACCTAAATAACAAAGAGGTCAGTTACAGGTTGAGTTGAAAATAAGAAACTTTAATGAGATTTTATTTAGTACAAAGAATGAAATAAGTCCCAAAATTGATATATTATTCCAACACAGCTTACATCTTAGCCTCTTTAGACATTCATGAAAATGTGCATACTTACATTTTAATCATTATTTGTTGTTTTTTATATTAAAAATTAATTAATTCTTTTTTGGAATATGTTGTTTATCAACATATGTGAACAAAAATTGAAGGTGGTAACAAAAATAATTGACTTTTTATTGAATACATTTTATACAAAACATAACAGTCATTAATTGAGTTTTATACAAAATAAAAAATTAAGATATATATATATATATCCTCAAATGGTTTTGAGAACAAAACAGCTTACAACCAGTGTCTTTGGAGCTTCATGAAATTTTGTACACTTTTTCTAGTCTAAAAAGTGAGTTACATTTCGTCATAAAAAATTATAAGTTTACTAAATTCAACACTTAAATTGTCAAACAATTAAACTAATTAATCACTTAAACAATAGTTTATGACTATCCGAACTTTTTATTTAGTAAATTTGTTAAAACTTACTGAGACAGAACGCTTTCGATCGCTATGTGCCGATCTTCATCAGTGTCTCTCAAGAATTAAACTAAAGAAAATGAATGTAGTAAACTTTTAACCGCTTCTTTAAAATAATACGATATCCACTTCAACTATTACTTTTTAAACTTTTGGACAAAAGTAAATTATTGGATATCTAAATACCAATGATATTGCAATATAAAGGTTATACTAGGCAGTATAAAAAGTACTGCCTAGTGTGTATAAAGCGGCACAATATTTTCAAGAACACACAAAATATTTTCCTCAAAATTACACTCTAAATTTTCAAAACCCATTACATAATAAAATGTTTTAATATGTTAATACCCAATACATTGTTGCATTACGGCATAAAATGAAAATCTACTAGTAAACGTCTCAGACCAACTAGTTGGTTTATGTTACAAAACTGTATATTTTCTAACCAAACCTAACACAAACATATATTAAGTTTTTATTTATTTTTAGGGCTTGAATTATTTTTTTAATAAATTGCAATGTGCGTATAACTTAGTGGTTTTGCATAACAGACTTTGGGCTTATAAAGTTTCGTACGTGATAATTACGTATTTTTCTCAAATACAGTCGAACCTCCAGATAACAAAATCCTCTATATAATGAATTTTTACCTGGTCCCATGACATTTTAGAAGTTATACTGCTTATTTACCTCTATGTAACGAATTTCGGACCTCTCAATAATGAAGTTTTTTCTTCACTTCAACCGAAGAAATGTAGTGTTGTATAGGCAGCTCACAATGTCATTTCCAAGAAATTGTTTATTTTCAGCAGGGAGTTCAACAAAACCAAGAATGGTAGGCAAAACAACATGTCGGCAATTGGTTATAGTTCGGGTTATAGTTATCGGTTATAGTTCGGTTCAGTTAAGAATGCAGTGACTCATCGGTTAGGAATTCTAAGAGCTCAGCATTTATAGATAGGCCTACTGTACAGGCCTACAGTACATTCCCATCCTCCCACCATTTTCTTTTATCACTTATTTCAATGTTGCAGTATCATTAGGACACTGTGGCTTTAACGCAAGTAACGGTTGGAAAAGGAAAATTGCACTTTTCATCGACAACTGCCCTGCACATCCGCATGACATCAATTCCAAACTGAAGAGTCTCAATGTGTTTTTCTTTCCACCAAATGTTACATCGATACTTCAATCACTCGATCAGGAAGTAATAAAAAATTTAAAGCTACACTACAGAAAAAGAATTTTAAAAAAGATTGTGACTAAGTTTTCATAAGCATTAGATAACTTATCATAATAGCCTATGAGTAGACCCTATGAAAAATATTGAATATGGATATTTAATACATACAATGAAGAAACATTCTGAAAACATCAATAAAACATTTTTAACAACTTAAATTTCAAATAAATTGAGACATTATAAAACATTATCCTATATTAACATTGGCCTATTACACTAACTACGCTCGAGATATTATACTGTATCCCTTTTATTACCGTACATACGTAGTGCGATATGCGTACTGCGGTAAGATCAGTAAGATTGGGTGGGAGCATTCTTGACAACACAACCTCTCTATAACGAATATATCTCTACAATGAATTTTTTCTCTGGATAATCGACTTCATTATACAGAGGTTCGACTGTATATTCATTTTTTGGGTGTCAGCATATTATTTTACTATTGTGTTAAATGATATCATGACTGCTATTACAACTACAAATATGTAAGAAACAATTCATACATATGCAGAAAGCAAAACAACTCAAATCTGAAAATATATATTTTTAAAATTATTCAATGTTTCGACAGCCAAACTCTTTACATCATGACGGTGAAGTAGCAGTTTAGGTATTTATTTCATGTAATAAATTATAGAAATGAGAGGTGTGTAAATTTTCAGAGTAATATTTGCTATTTTGTTTGTGGAATAGTAACTACAAGTGTTTGTACCTTAATATTGCAAAAATATAAGATGTGTGTGAAAGTTTTATAATTCTATATATCTGTGCCAGGTAAAATGTGGTTGTAATAGTCCTTTGATAAATAACTTTTTTACAAAGTTGAATTTTTGTTAATTTTTTGGGAGTGAACAGCAAGTTTAATTACATTTTGCAAGTTACCACATCAAAAAAATAAAGCCAAAATTAATTAGTAATCTGAGTGTACCTTAAAGGGAAGAATTGCTATTTTACACAATTTTTAATTTTTGTGGCATGAGCAGAAGTTTTGTATTTTTTTTTTTTTTTTGTATTTGTGATGACTTTCTATATCACCAGGTACAATTTTATTTGCTGAAATCAATTACATGGAAACGGGAAATAAATACTAAATTTTATACTGCCATCTAGTTCCGTACAATATTTACATAAGAATAATCTAATAGAATTAATAAACCAACCAAAATTATAGGTAAAATTTACTTTTCAACTTTATAGGCTACTACAATTAACCTAAACTCCACAAATGATCACACTAGGCCATATACCTTAAAGAATTAAAAATGATAGGGGCACAACTAATGATTAACAAAGAAGTCAGAATATAAAACACTACTGAGAAAAATTATTGTAAAATTTGTATAACTGAATAACTTATTGTGATTAAAAGCAATATCAATAAAATGATTGAATCTATTCAAATATTCCAGTCTTCTTGATGTTATGTCTACACCATAATCTTATTTTTTTCTGTTTCTGACGACTTTCCACAATGCATGCCAGGTATTATTTTTGTTTACAATATCGATGATGATTATGGCATTGTTGGAATTTACCATAAACTGATAAAAAATAATGATGTGACACAAAAAACGAAAAAATATCAATGAAAATAGCCTTTTGACATTTCCACATAAATATCTAGCTGTTTTACGAATGTAAACATTTACGAAAATAATACAGTTTATAAAAAAACACAAGGAAATTATCTTATCTCACTCACCAGCAACCTTGGCTTTAACTATTGCTCTTGCTTCTGCTTTCATCCTTTCTTTACATAACTGATCATCCAAATCAGGATGCCGATATCGTTTAATAAATCGTTCTTTGACAATCGCTGGTTTCCCCAGGTAAATTCCTTTATATAACTTGCCTTCAGCCCCCTGTTTATATGTAACAAAATTAGAAACCAGATCCATTGTTTATCGTTTCTTTTTATAAACAAGCAAACTTTTTGAAATTTAAAGGACATGGATCACATACAACAGCTGTTTCACCTTTCATCTGTTCCTTTTCTGTGTTATTTGTTATTTGCATTCTGTCCTCGTTATTGGGTGATTCATATGGAATATGTGTCAGATTTTATAATGTAAATACTTTACATTGTTCTTTACATTTTTGAATAATGTCTATCATAAAAGTTATTTGTAAAGATTTAGAAAACAACCCAGAATGCCCTCATGGTAAATTACATATTCGTTATAAATTTTACTTTGAATATGACTTGGTTAAGGTGTTATTGATCATAAGAGGTTAAACAAACCTATATTTAATAAATAATTTTGTTTTCTAAAAACCTAAGAAATAACATAACTAATAAAATTAAACCTTTAAAGACAATGGATGTTGTAATGGTAAATGAAGGAAAGGATGGCAACTAAATAAAATTTTATTGTCTACAGAATTCATTTGATACAACCATGAGATAATACTTTAGGCACCAACTTTGATTTTTCTTTGTTTTTCGCCTAAGGTACTCAAACATATATTTGAAAGAAAAAATTATTTCATTTCGCAAACCAAAAATAATAGTAAACATTTCAAACATAACCTCATTGTACCAACACAAAACAGTATAAAGCGTTTCTTAAAAACACAGCAGTATTTTACACTACAATAAAATAAAGCAATTTATCAAAATTCCTGCAAAATGTCCAGTTATAGTAGGTTTGGTTACGAAAAAATAATACGGTAAATATTAAAATGAGCGGCTACGTTTATGATTGGAGAAATTTTTTAATGGTCAATTTAAATTTTGTGAATTTATTTTTTGTGGCAAACCTAACCGAACAATCTTGGGTAGCGGTAGTAATGTGACGTATAGAATGCTTTTTGATTGGCCGCCAGATGAAACCTAACAAGTCAACCAAACGAGTTGTAGTCAGTGTGGAAGTTGTCGATGGCCTGTGACGATTTTTGCCACACATTGTTTTTCAAAAGCTTGTTTGTTCCAAGACAAGTGGGTCGTTGAAGCTCTATGTTCGCATAACGTGCTTCCAATAAAGACAAACTGTTTGAAGTGTGGTAACTCAGTGAAGCTCACAAACGACTTAAATTTCAAGGGCGGAAGGATGTTTCACTGCCACAGTTGGCCCAGAAAAAGTGTGAGCTGAGAGTTTCGGCCAAAGTTGTTATTTATTTAGAGGGAACCAAAGTATAACATAAAGAACTTCTGGTGTTTTGTTATAACATTCCTTTTCACATTGCCTCCTAGCTAATTATTTGTGAAAACACACTTCTATCTTTCCGACACGACGATAGTGGACTATTATTTATTAATCCTGGAAGTCTAAATCGACCTCTTGAAGTTCACCAGCCAAAGGTTGGGAGGACCTGGTGACATAGTAGCAGTAGGCGAAGCTAAATTTGGAAAAGAATATACAACAGGGGTCACGTAGTAAAAGGGCAGTGCGTGTTGAGGGGAATTGATTGGGAGACCAGGCACACTTTTCGCATCTCTGAATACTTGTTAAAGGCCTAATACCTGCCAGAAGACTGAATCCACCCGTTCCTCGGTGCAATAACAACTTTGTACCCACCAAAAAATACCCTTAAGGTAAGTACCTAGGTTAGGTTTGCCACAAAAATAACTTTAGATTCGTGTTCAGCATGGTCAAATTGATCAGAAAAACAATTTCTGTGATCAGAGTGGTAGTCGCTGATCTCCAATATTTATCCCAGTTAAGTTCGATTTGGTTATAAAAAAATTAAGCTAGACACACCATCTCAAGATATGAATGTTGTTGCTTGTTATAAGTAAACACCCTATATATGGTAGCACTTACTTTTTGTTTGTTAACAATTTAATGGTTTGTGACACTTAAAAAAGGTTTTCTTGTATAGAATTGTTTTTTAGTAACATATGTAAAAAAGAAAGAATCCTAGTTAATGTAGTCTTTGTCAAGTATTACCAAATTCTGATTAATGTTTTTAAAATGCATTTCTAAAACAAGGATGTAATTTTTAAAATATCTTTTAGTAATCATCTTGTGAAGAATGACAATCACCTTGATTACATGGTTTTTTTTATCGAAGAAAAGAACACAAAATTAAAGGAAAATTGTTGATTTGTCAAGCTTAATAAATTAAACCATTCACTCACTCGATTCCATCTTCACTTGAGCTACTAGTTTTTAACTGAAAACACTTCTACATATGTTAGTATGTTAGACTTACTTTTTTTTATTATTAATATAATTCATACTAAATTCTGGCCATAACTAATTTTCTACCCCTACAGTAATCTAAAGCATCCAGGAGTTCAGTTACAATCTGAGTTGAAAACGAGATACATCTCCCAAAACAGTTGTCATAATTAACAAAAACAGTAAGTGCTGCTATAGGCAAGTGTAACATACTAACATATGTTCAAGTGTTGTTAGTTCTTTAAATTATTTTTTTCATGTTGGCTAAGTTAATTTTTTTAAAACCAAATATATCCCAGTAATGTAATAAAACATTTAGTGTGTTACTTTTTACCACAATAATTTGTAAAAAAACTTGTTTGTGAAATGAGGAATTATATATTTATACCAATATTTAATGTACATTCTAATCATTATTTGTGGCTGGTCATTTAAAATTAATTAAAAAAACCTTTTTCTATTTTTTAGAATGTGTTGTTTAACATATGGGGGGGGGGGGATTGAAGGTGGTGTGAAAATTGGGGCCTTTTATTGAATTTTATACAAAACATAATTCAACCATTAGTTGGGTTTTATTCGAATTTAAACCTTAATGAGATTTAAAAGAATAGGGAAAAAATTGAATTTGGAATTTTCAGAAAATGCAATAAATATTTAAAAAAATATTTTATAAGTGCTACTATAGGCAAGTTTATAAAATATTTACAAGTGTTTTAGTAATAAATTAGTGGCATTTAGACATTTTTTAACCAATTATTAGATGCAGCATGAATTAAAAAAGAATATAAAGAAGGGTTGAATACTATTTTTCAAGTTGCAGAGAATAATGGATATAACAGACTAGTAAAAGAAAGTTATTTATGAAAATTAAGGCAAGAAATAAAAAAGGCCTGGGAAGGAAATAGAGAAACAGAAATGGGCTTAATTTACATACATGGGAAAGGAGGTTTATAATTTTTTTCAAGAAATTAGATGTTGGAATAAAAACTAACAATACAATAAAAAACAAATTAAAGGTTATTATAGAAAGAATAAATAAGTTTACTTACAACTTTTTTTAAAAAAATGTTTTAACTTGCCTATAGTAGCACTTACTTTTTTGTGTTGAGGACGGCCGTTTCGGGAGATGTGTCCCTTTTTCAACTCAGACCGTAACTGATCTCAAGGTTTACGTAGGTTAGGGTGGGGTACCTAACCTACGTAAACCTTGAGATCAGTTACGGTCTGAGTTGAAAAAGGGACACATCTCCCGAAACGGCCGTCCTCAACACAAAAAAGTAAGTGCTACTATAGGCAAGTTAAAACATTTTTTTAAAAAAAGTTGTAAGTGATTACTAGTAGCTCACGCGAAGATGGAATCAACAAATGTAAATAAGTTTAATCAATGTGGGGTTTATAAAATGCAAATAATTGTGAAGTAACATATGTAGGTCAAACATAATGAAAATTTGAATCCAGATATGAAGAAAATGTAATTTAAATTTAATAAAACACTTGTAAATATTTAATATGAGAAAAATGATTTGAATTATGCTGCACATTTGTTTAAGGATGATACATACACCGCAAGAAATAAGAAAAATTATACATTATGTGAATAAAGGAAGACATTTGAATAATTTTAAAATTTATATAGCAAAGTTAAAGAAAGAAAATATAATAAACAGACAGCCAGACTTTATTTTTAAATGTTAAAAATTATTAATTAGCTAAATTGCTGGAGTCAAAAGAGTAGTACCAATAGGAGGCGAGGTCTGGAAGTGGTGGTAGTGGTGCGTATCTATCAGTATAGAAAAACAAAATAAAAATTAGGGTAAACAGTACTATTCAAGTTTTAAAAATGGAGATATTCTGAAACGCGCCAAGAAACGAAAATATTCTATTCTTGAATTTTGTAGTTCATTACGTTCGGTGAATCTTATTAATCATTTAAGTGATTAAAAATATTCTATTGTTAGGAAAGAGAGAAAAATGTATTCGAATATATATAAAATTCATGTCAACTTCTACAGATCTATGATTAAACGTCAAGTATGTGTTTCACCTTATATAAGTTTTATCAAGCTGCGACTAAAAACAAGACAGGATGAAAAACAGAGGTGTCCAACATCCTACAAATGTGCTACTTACAGGGAAGTGCTATGACATCCCTGGCCTATTTTTTTGAGTCTACCTACATGAATATAATTTTTTGTAAAGTTCTATTGAAAATTTTAAAATTTCTATTGTTGTTGTTGGTGTGATTGTTATTTCACAGCAATATTATCATGTCACATGACAACTGTGCTCCAACATGCAAGATTCAGATGTGTACATATAAATTCACTTAGTCGGACATTTCTAGTCTAAAGTAAGTAGGTTGGTTTACAGATCAAATAGTAAATTGAGAGAAAGAACATCATCTATCAATTAACAAGATTTCACTGAAATTGAAAGAAACGGAACTCAGGAAACAAACTAATTTCCACTCACTCTTTAAACCTTATTATTTTTTAAGAGGTTTAAAAACATAATTTTTCAAGTCAATTAATAACAAACCCAATTAATACAGAACAAGATACCAAAAACCCATGTTACCGAAATCCTAAACATCCTCCAAACCATCACCAAACAAAACTATTTCACCAACAACTCAAACTTCTATTCACAACCAGATGGCCTAGCCATAGAAGGTCCTATCAACAGTATCCTAAGCGAAATTTTCCTACAACACATAGAAAACACCAAGATACAAACAATACAGACGCACACTAAATCATTTACTGGCACAGATACGTTGATGATGTAACACTATACGGAGGCAACACCCAACAATGCGAAAAGCTCCTCACCTACACTAATAAAATACATCCAATACACCACTTCACTTTAGAGATTGAAACCAAACAATCCCTAAACTCCCTGACCTAACCATAACAAAAAGCCACACACGAAACCATAGCTTCAACATTTACAGGAAACCCTAGACACCATTAATTATTTAGCAAACACAAATGGATATAACACCACAATAATAGAAAAACTATGGCACAAAATATAAAGAACACTAAAATTAACATTATAGACAGGGAAAACAATTACATCATAATACCATACATAAACAAAACATTAAATAAAATATCCCACAAATTTCAAAAAACAGGATACAAAATAGCATACAAAACTAATAACAATTTAAAATACAAAATACAACACAACACCAACAACAAAGATAAATTACAATCACCAGGCATATACAAACTAAACTGCGATAAATGCAACAAATTCTACATTGGGCAAACAGGTCATTGCTTTAAACAAAGAGTCAAGGAACACAAACAGAACACCAACTCAGCATTTTACAATCAGATAAAAGAAACAGGACACAAATACACAGACATTTACTGTTCGAGTCAGCGCTCGAAGTTCAAGTTGCTTTGCTGCATAACAGCTGTACCGTGACGTATTGGTCATGTGATCTCTGACCCGCTAATCGATATCCGAAATTATTGATTTTTTCTCTGGATGAACGCTGCACCCCCACTCCCTTCTTATTTTCTAAGCTTTCTTCCGCGTCAAGACAAAGTAGAATCGTTCCGACCCTCGAACAGTGCAGTTCTACGTTAAACCTCGTAGCCTATTTCCGCATGGCTTTGTTTCAGACAATTTAAAGTACCGCTTTCGTTCGTTAATGTGCTTATAGTGCGGACCGCGTTAATGAACTTTTAATGAATGTTTTAACTGTATATTTTCGCCGTGTTAGTAAAAGTGTCGCCCGATTTCGCCGGTTGCGCAATCTTAGTGCGTGTACTCACGGTAATAAACTAAGTGCTTGTAAGCTTAACTTTTACGTTTATTCATATTTAAATTGAGTTTTTTAGTTGCGTGAACGCCTTCAAGATTTCTACGCTGCCTAAGACGACCACAGTACTGTGGAGACTTCACCTCGATTCCAACATTGCATCACTTCTTACCTATGGTAAGTGCGTAGTTAAGGAATATGAACAATTTATAATTTATTTGTATTAAATTCAGTGTCGTTGCGTTGTCAGTGTTAAATGACTCTATTTTGCTTAAAACAGTGCTTAAACTTGCTATGTTAAATATTAACGTAAATTACGCAATCCAGAGTAACCTTGTTAACAATAGGGCTTACCGCACCTCGTGGTTTTAATTCTAACTTTTGATCTGCGGATTAAACATTGGTCCTCGACCAAGCCGGATAGTTTTAATTTATTCCAGCTACAAACATTGGTCCCCACCGGACCGGATCATTGAATTATTTCAGTGACCTAGGGTTTTTCTTTCAATTTCACGATAATGTATTAGTGACCACGTGGTTCCTTTGTAACCAAATTAAACATTTGTTGAGTTATTTCAACGATAAAAATTTATAAATTTTTAAAATTTTTAAAGCTGTAACTAACGTAAGCATGTGCTTACCGCGACGTCACAATCAGGAAAACTTTAACGATAATTACCGGTGCCACATTGCGCAATAAGCCACGTGGCTCATAGTTGCATGATTACGAGCAAGGAAGTGTTTATGCTTGCTACGACTTACAAATTTTATACAGTCCACTTTATTATCGCGTTTGAACTTATAGTGAGGTTTTTTAATTTCAATTGTTTGTGGTTTTGAAATTTATTTAAAATGGAAATTAATACGGAGTATTATTTGTCTAAATTGAGAGATATTGTAGGCGAACTGGAACAAGTAAAGAGTGTACTTCACGATAAAGAAATACCAGAAGGCCTCGCACGGGAAATTCGACGAATTCAATCTAACTTTATCGAAACGTATGAGATATTAGAGAAAACGTTCGCCAGTCAAGTTGCCGAAATTGCTGAAAGTGCATTTAAGATTAAAAAACAATTTCAGGACACGTATTTGCCAATGTTGGCTAAATACCCGAACATTATTAAGACCGAGGTGAAGGTAACCTCGCAGGTCAACCCCGGCGCGAATTCGCCTCACTTACCTAACCTTACAATGCCTAGCTTTTCAGGCAATAGTAATGAATGGAATGACTTTATTTCAATGTTTGACTCAATGGTCCATTGCAATAGCAATATTAATGCCATACAAAAATTTCAGTACTTAAAATCAGCGCTTAAAGGAGACGCTTTAGCCATTGTTACGGGACTCACAATATCCGAACATAATTATGATATCGCCTATCAAGCCTTACGCAATCGTTATGCTAACCCTCGTCGTTTAGCCGATCATTATTTTCAAATTATTAAAGACTTTAAGCCTATTAAGAACGCGTCTCAGAGCGAACTTAATCGTTTTTTAACCGCACATTCAAATGCTGTGTGCGCACTAAAGGCTGTCCAGTTAGACGACTTAGCGGACTTTTTACTTTTTCAAATGTCTGTTGGTAACTTAGATGCACAGACTCGACTTAACTTTGAAACCAGATTGGGAACAAATCAAATGCCCACGTACAGATTGCTAAATGATTTCGTCACTGAGCAGGCTAGAGCAATGGAGTTGCTCAATCAACCCTCTGCCGCGACTGCAGTTAACTCAGAATTAGGTCAGCAACCACGAGCGATGGTCTCTGCGTTGAATGACTCAATTTCCAGTAGTGCCCCTAATTTAAATATTGGCCATGTCGAAACTGACCTCAAAGCTGAACATAGTCCGACACCGCACCTCGAATACCCCGCTAGAATCATGACGCTCATATCGACTACCGCAGCCGCTACCAGTGACCACACCGACCACGCAGATGAAGCCACACAGCTGAATGAAGGTCATCGCCGCAGTACAACGCACCACACCATCAGAACTCGACCGCAGACTCTGCGATCACCAGTGATAAGCCAACGCGTCCAATTCAATCGAAAAGCACCCGCACCGCAACCATTACCGCGTGTTAGACAAAATTTATCCAGACCTCGCTTGTCTAACAGACCTACCAACCCGCCTCGTAACAGTCCGTCCGCCGCACAGTGCTTTTATTGTTCAGCCATTCACAATATCTTTTGTTGTCCAGAATTTCTCAAACAAAGAGTCCAGGAACGTCGCGAGTCTATACGACATATGCAGCGCTGTTTCAATTGTTTCGGTACCCACTACCAAAACAAATGCAAGTCGCTCAACACTTGTAAACATTGCAACGGTAATCATCACTCCTTGTTACATGACTCTAACTTAGCTTCGCCCCAGCGACCGTACACGCATCGGCACCCAAACTCAGCCAATAACGGTAACAAGTCAACTACCAATATAAAACCTCTAGCCACTTATAACACTAACGTCGCTTCTGCCTTGTTAGGCACCGCTCAGGTCATTGCTAATGATCATTATGGCAATCCGCATATCCTTCGGGCAATCATTGACCCAGGCAGTCAAGTGTCTGTCATAACCAAACCCGCAGCCACCATGTTGGGCTTACCTACTAGGAAATCAAATGTTTCTCTTGTCGGGGTCGCTTCTCAAACCACACATATATCCGAATATGTGTCCCTACAAATCTCGTCTAGATATGCCTCAAATTTCAAACTCGATGTCGAAGCTGCAGTACTACCTCATATCGCTGACCCGCTTCCAGCTACCGCTTTAGCACCGTGCATACGTGCTCAATATCAGCATTTACAACTTGCTGACCCTCACTTTGACACTCCAGCACAAATTGACTTAATTCTAGGATCTGACGTATTTAATCGCAGTCTTATTAACGAACCGCAGACCATAATCAAAGGTCAACCCGCTGCCCTCAACACCTTCTTCGGATGGATTATCTCAGGATCGCTGCCAGACCATCGATGTCGTCAACCTCACGCCTTCAATGTGAGATTAGCCGCTCGTTACACCGCTGCACGTCGACCCATGGAGAGGAAAGAGGTCATCCGCACCATTAACGCCTCTCAACGCTGCAAGGACATACGCAAGGTTACCCCCGCCAGTGGCTCAGTTAGAAGAGTCAACCATATCACCGAGTCTCTTCGCCCTCTAGTCGACGCCTCCGACATGCTCATGGTGGGCGGGAGAGTTCATCAGCCTCCACGAAACCACCCCTTTTAGCAACCATCACCGCTCCGACAGTTCCAACCGCTGCTATCACTCTGGGGTCACCTCCTACTTACTTGCGCAACACCGCTCCAACTCTTGGACATTCAACCAGCTCTTGATTTCATTCCTATCGCTAACACTCTCTTATCTACTGATGCCTTCCTCGCCGCATTACACCGCTTCACCGCTAGACGAGGTTTACCTTCAGAAATTTATCCCGATAACGGCACGAATTTTACTGGCGCTGCCAACCGACTTAACGATGTCTACAAGTTTCTGGACCGCTCTAGCTCACTTATTGAACGCAAACTAGCTGACCAACGCATCAGTTGGCATTTCAACCCTCCGGCTGCCCCTCATTTTGGAGGACTTTGGGAAGCCGCTGTTAAATCCGCTAAGTTGTTATTGCGACGCACTGTAGGCAACACCACTCTCACCGCTGAAGAGCTATCTACTCTGTTCATCCGGATAGAAGCCATTTTGAACAGTCGTCCTATTTTCGAAGTTTCGCCAGACCCCAGTGAAGGAGCGTCCTTTCTCACTCCGGGACACTTTCTGATTGGCCGTCCACTACTGTCACTTCCCGAAGAATGTTATACTGAGCCTCCGCTTAAATCTCGATGGTCTATGCTCCAACAGATGTCCAACCGCTTTTGGAAAATTTGGTCCACTCAGTATCTACACACTCAGATTCAACGACACAAGTGGAATAAGGACTCGACGCCACTCCAGGAAAATCAACTTGTCTTCATAACTGGAGAACACTCAAGCCCCCTTCATTGGCCTATGGGAAGGATCATCAGTCTGCATCCTGGAAAGGACCACGTCTCTAGAGTAGCCACCATCCAGACCGCTCACGGACAGCTGAGACGACCAGTCAACAAGCTCGTCGGCTTTCCGCTTCATCCTTAGTTTTCACCGCTTGTCTACAGCTTCTTTCTTCGGCGCTCTCGCCCCTGTTGTTTCTTTGTTTGTCTTAGTTTTCCTTTGCCACTTTCTTCTTCGGCACCCTCGGGTCCCGGTGCTTTATGGTTCTTCGCCCCCCACCCACCTGGCGGATTAAAAACATTCGTTTTGGTGGGCGGTATGTTCGAGTCAGCGCTCGAAGTTCAAGTTGCTTTGCTGCATAACAGCTGTACCGTGACGTATTGGTCATGTGATCTCTGACCCGCTAATCGATATCCGAAATTATTGATTTTTTCTCTGGATGAACGCTGCACCCCCACTCCCTTCTTATTTTCTAAGCTTTCTTCCGCGTCAAGACAAAGTAGAATCGTTCCGACCCTCGAACAGTGCAGTTCTACGTTAAACCTCGTAGCCTATTTCCGCATGGCTTTGTTTCAGACAATTTAAAGTACCGCTTTCGTTCGTTAATGTGCTTATAGTGCGGACCGCGTTAATGAACTTTTAATGAATGTTTTAACTGTATATTTTCGCCGTGTTAGTAAAAGTGTCGCCCGATTTCGCCGGTTGCGCAATCTTAGTGCGTGTACTCACGGTAATAAACTAAGTGCTTGTAAGCTTAACTTTTACGTTTATTCATATTTAAATTGAGTTTTTTAGTTGCGTGAACGCCTTCAAGATTTCTACGCTGCCTAAGACGACCACAGTACTGTGGAGACTTCACCTCGATTCCAACATTGCATCACTTCTTACCTATGGTAAGTGCGTAGTTAAGGAATATGAACAATTTATAATTTATTTGTATTAAATTCAGTGTCGTTGCGTTGTCAGTGTTAAATGACTCTATTTTGCTTAAAACAGTGCTTAAACTTGCTATGTTAAATATTAACGTAAATTACGCAATCCAGAGTAACCTTGTTAACAATAGGGCTTACCGCACCTCGTGGTTTTAATTCTAACTTTTGATCTGCGGATTAAACATTGGTCCTCGACCAAGCCGGATAGTTTTAATTTATTCCAGCTACAAACATTTACCATAACCTAAAAATCTTACACATCAACAAAAAAGGACCAGATCTCAACACAATAGAACAATATGAAATTTACAGACACTCAAAAACACAAAGTACAAACATATTAAACGAACAAACACTACAAATCGCACATACTCCTCGATACTACCGAAAACCTGCCTTTAAAACCGTCATCGCTTAACCCAACATCTCCAAACAGAAGACACTGATGAAGATCGCCACATAGTGAACGAAAACGTTCTGCCTCAGTAAGTTTTCACAAATTTACAATATTTAAAGTTTGGTTAGTCATAAACTAATGTTAAAGTGATTAATTAAGATTTACTGAACGTAATGGACTACAAAATTCAAGAGTTATAAATATTGTTAAAAGTTTGATTAATAATTTTTTGGCCAAGTTTTTTTTTATTCCTTATAAATCATTCATTCCAGTGAATTTGGTTTTCCATGATGATCGGTTCATTATGATTTGATATTTAAACTTCATAATTTCAGCATATTGTTATTTATAAAGCTTAAACTTAAATATTAATTATTGAGAGTGATATATAATTATTATTACTTTCATGTTTGTTTCCAGGCCCAACATTAAAGTTTGTACGGGTACTGAATAACAAACAGCATTCTTTTTATGCATGTTCTACATATAGAGACAGGAAAGACTGTGGCTTTTACCTTTTGGAAAGCGAAAATATTACTGAAGGAAAACGTTTAGCATGGGAAATAGAAAAACAAAGAGCTTTACCTAAAATAAATTTTGAGGAATATAAAGCTAGGTAAGTGTACTTCTGGAATATATATTGACATGTGGTATTTAGATGATGTAACACTGACCACAGTGATAAAATAAAAGTTTATTGAACGTATATACAATTTTAAATGTAATAATGCCAAGGATTTTGTAATTTTTGGGTCTATAAAAGACTTTTAAAAAGCTAAGTTTCTGTTATATTGGCAATAAACGACAGCTTACTAATGTTTTTCAGCAGACGTATTTTACACTAGTTCAGTCACTAGGTCACATGTTCAATTCTGTGAGTTAAAGACAAGATTTGAGTTTGTCTGTAATTATCAGCATCGAACAATGCACTGATCTAGTGAAAAACACATCCGTTCAAAACATCAGTAAGTAATGTATTTTTCCCAAGTGTAATCAATAAGTAAATATTACAAGTACAGTAGAGTCCCGATAGTTCAAGGTGAATGGGACCAAGACCCCCTCGGATTACCAAAAACTCAGATTACACGAAAATAAGTTCCTATGCATTAGAAAAAATATGACTTCTAATGAACCCTAATACAGTAAAACATATCCTGATCAAAGTGGTGACAGCCCGATCCAGATTTATTCATAGCAGGAATAAAGACCAGTCCAACTAATCTTGAGTGTTGTTATTGTTTTATATATTTGTTAGCTTCAAGAGAGTTTATTTTCTGATTTGTCTCGCACAAGACTAAACATTTGTGCTTTCTAAGGGATATTTGTCGACTGACAAAACTTACAACATAAATAAAGAAAGATATTTTTGGCCCATTGACATTCTGTCAGACATCTAAACATAACTGGTAAGGACATTCATACACAACTGATGAAGTTGGGTAATACAACAATCTGTAGAACACTAGTGAACTGAATGATACAACTGAATGGGGAGGAAGAAATATACCGTATTGATATGTACATTTTTTGGAAGCGTGACTCATTTCCTTTGCGTGATATAAATATTTCTTGAGCACCCGATTCATTTTCTTTATGGTTATAAACATTTCATGGACTTCCGAATCATTACTTTTCAAATAGATAAAATAGGCTGGAATGAAAAAAGGTTCGAATTTAACCGAAGCTCGGAAAATCGGACTCTGATTTCCGAGACTCTACTGTATAATTTTATTTTTTAATTCCATTTCAACCTAAGCTACTAGTTTACACTAACATTTGAACATATATTAATATCCCGAACGTGCCTATAATAGGATTTTTTCTTTTTTAATCTTCAATAGGGCGCATAGGGTTTAAAACGAGACAGGGCGCTTGCGGAGGTTTATTCCGTACAAATACCCTTTAAAATTTAAACGGTTTACGATTTTATATTTGTGTGACTTCACAATTAAATATTATATAAATGCATTGTAAATAATTTTAGACATCATTATTGTAAAATTTTAATTTTCTAAACATATTTCTAAAATTATTTTGAATTGTTAAAACATGTAAGCAATTTATACTAGACCACTGTTTTCATTACGGGGGAGGTATTTACGGGTTATTTTTCTGTAATGAAATAATTCAACATCTAAACAAATAAAATATATTATCGTGATGATCGGCCCTACATATAAGAATATGAAATTAATTCTAATATTTAGTGAAAATAAGGAATATTTTTATCAAAATATATAACCCTGAAAATAAGTGGATGAAAAAAATATTGGCTTTATAACACAACAGGTTCTAGCAGAATCTTACAGTCTTTATTGAAAAACCATTTCATAATTGTTAATTTCTAAGCTTACTAGTCACCACTAGTGAAAACCTACCCAATGTGCCCGTGATTGACAAAGATTAAATTCACACTAATGCTACTTGCAAAAAATTAACAAAAATAAGTTGGGCCGTTTTCTAGAATGCAGGTTGTGGAATAACGAGCTGGAAATAAACATGACAACAGATAAGACTTTTTTGTTACAAATAATATGTGTGGATTAAAATTCCGCATGCGCCCTCTTGAGGGTTAATAAGACTTTCTTTAATAAATTTCTTGAGCACTGTGGATTAATTTTAACTAGACAAATAAAAACCCACTAACCACAATGTAAAAATCTTTGTTTTTACTACTACTGTACTTTATTTAAATTGTGCTTAGTGGGTTTTTATTGATTTAGTGAAGACTTTCTTTGTTCAATAAAGATGGCTTTTTCGGGAGATGTATCTCTTTTTCAACCTAGATTATAACTTAGTTGGAGTGTTATTATGTGCAAGTGTGACATATATGTTTAAGTATTTTACTATAAACATTAGTAAGTAGCACTTACATTTTTGATAAAGAGGATAGCTGCTTTAACAACAATATGGCTAAAGATTATTAGGAGGTTTGTTGTATTTTCAGTTCTGTTATAAATATTTATCATAATCCAACAAAAGTACAAGTGTTATGTTTAGGAAAGCTTTAAAAGTGTTATTATAGTAGATCAAGATGGAATAAAATAGATCTTTATTATTTTTTTAAATTTAAATTTATTATTAATTTTAAAGTTTTTACCTAAGCATTAATATAATCAATAAATGTCTACTGTATCCAAATACATAAATTAACTGGAAGTGCTGAACTTATGAAACATCTGGCATTGAATTTGAAAGTATTATAAACATTAGCTCTAAATGAAGGGAAACGATATACTGCATAAAGTGTTAACTGAATTGTGAAAATTAGGTGTAGTGCATCATCAGTTTTTATGCCATAAACAAAAATCCAAGCCACGACTAAAATGTTTTCAAAATATTTGTGTATATAATGTAACTTTTTATTTATTAGGAATATTTTGCTTAAAACTTTATACTAAAATGGATAATTTTCTAAAACTTTCAAAATTTATTAAAAACTTTTTAATTTTCAACGCTTATTGATTAAGGCTAGGAAAATTATTTGTAGGAAACATTATTCTCAACCCTCTTCTTGAAACTGTAGAAAATAATTTTTACTAAAAACGCTATAACCTGTATATTAGTATGTTACACTTGCCTACAGTAGCACTTACTTTTGTACTAACATACTAATATATGTTCTAGTGTATTTAGTGAAAAACTAGTTACTCAAGTGAAGATAAAATCAAATAATAATAATTTTTTTAAGATCCAAATCTTTGATGTCTTTTTTGCAGATTGGAGAAGATAATAAGTATAAATGAAAAAGAACGTGGGTATTGTCATACATGCAACATCCTCATACCCAACACAAAATTTGCTTACCACGAAGGACATATTCTTCAAACTGGAGTGTCAAATCATCTCCTTTCACACCCTTCCAAAGTATGTTTTATCAAAAATAATATAACTTTGAGTAAGTTTAGAACTAATCCTGAGACTTTACCTGACCACTTCAGCATATCAATTATTTGCATAAATGGAGATATTACTTCTAAAATGTCAGCTCTATCAGACTTTTTGAAAAAACAGAGTGTTATCTACAGTTGTGGCCTCACTTTAAACTCTACTTTTTTATTCTTAAATCCTTTGCCATCTTCAAAGCCATAAATAATTTTTGATGTAGATCTCAGTGTTATCTTATATGTTTTGATTTAAAAAGTGCTGTTCAGGCTATGGTTCTTTATAATTTCTTTAGTTGAAGACATTCTCTGTTTAGTTATTCAGATTAGATAGCATAGTACCAGTATCATTGTACTGGAGATAGAACTGCAGACGAAGCAGCAAAAGATAAAATTTTAAAAAATTGTCTAACCAATCTGTTATGGTTTTTGATTTTTCATCCTTGGTAAGCCATTCATGTACTTAACTGCCAATTACATTAATAATAATGAAGAGTAGATTATGGCAAACTATGGAGAGTTGAGAAGGCTGCCTTTATTTGTGGATCTTTTGTTTGAGTGAGTTGGAGATAAGATTTGGTGCTTACCTGATTTCTATCGAAAATAGAACATTGATACAACTCTTTCTATGAGTTTCTGCTTTCATTCTCATTTATGATTTTTGTTTTCAATAGCAATATGTGTAGTGAATTTCTTACAGCAGTAATATAACAACCCTTGATAATGCTGAGCTGCAATTATTAATGTTCTAAATAATTATAGATAGTTTATAACAATTTAAGTTATAACTTACAAAAAGAGATTTACAATTGGCGAGTACAACATAATTAGTTTGTTAATTAGAAGATTCATTTTTTGTTTATTTTTTAGTATTGTTTACTTTTAAATAAATATAGAATGGAACTGTTATTGTATTAAATTTAAATTTAAGTAAATAACTTATCTGGAGCCAATAAAAAAAATAATAATATCTACCCATCATTAATTAGTAGAACTATCCACACCTATTGATAGGTAGGGGCTTAACATCCTAGGTGTTGGAGTCAGCTTTGGTAGATTAAACAGCTCCAGTATCGAATTCAATCAGCCTGTGCTTTGTCTAATCGATAGCTCAATCTATGGTTTATCGTCGATAGTTTAAGACCACGTTGTCCCTTGCCGCGCGCCTAATCCCCACCCTAACACACAGTTCCACCACCCCAGTCTTTTGCTTGCCGTAGACAGACCAGCACGTCCGTTGCGGGTTTAACCTTTTTCGCCAACCTCGTGGACGTTAAGTTCGCCCCGCGCATGTCTAAATTTAAGTGTTTCGTATTGTATTTGCTTTATATGCTCGTTAACCGCGAAAGTGTACATTATTTAGTCCAAGTGCCGTGTTCGTATGCGCCTTAACCTCGCCGTTACAAGCCGTCGCTACGGAGTCGCCCGCGCTTATTTAAATACTTATTCAACTGTGAATAACATTAGAATTGAACCCCGTTTATTAAGTTTTACAGCACGAGCCGTCTGCCAGTCACCACTCCACCCAGGGCCCTGCTGCAGAAGTCCAGAAGACATCAAACCGCCCGCGCACGTAACCCCTTTGTTCAGCTTAGGGTAAGTGTTAATCAGTTCCAAATACTTTTAGCATAAACTTGTGCCTATTTTTCCCGAGGCTTAATTAGTGATAAACACTGTTTATTTGTCGATTAGGCATTTTTGCCGCCAGCCTTAATTTTATTCATGTACAATTTCAATCACAATAACGACCGCGACTATCTCTCTCTTTCGTCTTCTTTCTAATATTTTAGCGGAGCTGACGCCTCCATTTTGGTCCCGCCGTGCCGGATTTTGCATTTCAGCGATCTATAAACATTTAAAGTGCAAAGAACAAGTGTTAAAGTTCTCAGTAACCTCGAACCTTATTCAGTTTAATAGCAAGGCATTTGCTTTATAAATAAGTTTTATTAGTGTTTTATAAGTGTTATTTATTATGCGAACAATTTCGAAACGTGTTAAATTTCACAGTAATAAGCTAAGTTGCAAGCATTACGTAATCCTGTGTAATTTTCCCGCTTCCCTTTCCTTGTCTAATTCAATACGCAGTAGTGACGTCACAAGCTGTAGCGTGCAGCCACATTCCGTTACTCAGCAGATTTATGGGACACCTGCGCAGATAAGGAACACTTGACTAAACAAGTTAGGCAAGATAGACTCAATATTGATCCGTGAAGCTGCACTATAGATTTATCCTGTTCAATAAGGAAAACTTGCAGCCGTTCTAATCTAATGCTTATGATTTGTAAAACGTTATGTCTTTTATTAACTTTATTATACAGTCCACTTTTCGTAATTAAATGTACCATTGTGTAGTCATTAGGTTTGGTTTAAACATAATTGCAATTTAATTTAAATTTTGTTTTTTGTTAGTTTAAATTTTGTCACGATGGCTAATAACAACGCATATTGCCTTGATAAGTTGAAGGCTATATGCAGTGATTTAGAGCAAGTAAACAGCTTGCTCGGTGATAGTGAAATGTCTGAGGGCATAGTGCAGGAAGTCAGGCGCCTTCATGTTGAATTTATCGAAACTTTTGACCGCGCGGAGCAGACTTTTGACAGTCAAGCTTCCGAATTTGTCAAGAATGTCTTTATAGCAAAACGTCAATTTCAGGACACCTATCTGCCCATGATAGTAAAATATCCTAACCTCGTTAAGACGGAGGTTACCTCGACCTCGCCTGTCAAATCAACACCGACTTCACCTAACCTTCCAAGTCTAACTTTGCCAAGCTTTTCGGGCCAGAGCGACGACTGGATAGATTTTGTTACGATGTACGACTCTATGGTACATAACAATGAGACGCTTAACAACATCCAACGTTTTCAATACTTAAAGTCCGTCTTAAAGGGAGATGCACTGGCCATCGTCACCGGACTTTCCATCTCCGAAGCAAATTACAACATTGCTTACAATGCGTTGCGTAACCGATACGCGAACCCGCGACGTCTCGCAGATCATTACTTTAACATAATTAAAGACTTTCAGCGCATCAATAATGCTTCACCCGCGGAACTAAATCGTTTCTTAACCGCGCACTCTAATGCCGTCTGTGCATTAAGAGCTATACCTCTCGAAGACTTAGCGGATTTCTTATTGTTCTCTATGGCAATTAATAATCTGGATGCCAAGACACGATTAAGTTTTGAAAGCCGACTAGGCACTAACCGCATGCCGACATATAAATTATTGAACGACTTTATAACTGAACAGGCTAGAGCCCTGGAGATGCTTAGCCAACCAGCTGCCGTGGTTGTAGCAAACGCCGGACGTGGTCAAAGACCCCGCATGTTGGTGTCATCGATGGATAAACCCGGGTTTCAAGGGGCCCTTGAACCGAATAATTACTTGTCTGAACCTAACCTCACTTTGGGTCACAGCCCTAGATTTCAATCAGTAGCGTCAAATGACAATAGCCATCAGAATAAGGACGCCCAAGGTACTATTCAGTCCAAACGTGCTGCGCCAGTCACTATGCAACCGGTTAATCAACCCCTGCAACCTAACTTGTTGCCTAATATGAATGCGCCTAGAAAGTCAACATTTCGCAATCGCTCGCCACCGCTTAACCTCAATCAGTCTAACATGCCTACCACGCGTGTAGGTAAATGCTACTACTGCGGAGAAAGTCACAGCATCATTAATTGTCAACGATTTATTTCTCTTACAATAGCGGAACGCATTGACGCTATTTCAAAATTACAACGGTGTTATAATTGTCTCGGCTCTCATTATCAAGCTCAGTGTCAGTCTCGTCATCGTTGTAGACAATGCAGCCAAGCACATCACACACTGCTGCACAACGACGCACCGCCGCAGCAATGACTAGCCGCCCCACGACGCCTTAGGCCAACCGCTAGCCATTCAATCGATACTAAAGCTCAACCTCGTTCTTTGTCATGCAACATTACCTCGTCTCTCGCCCTGTTGGGTACCGCACAAGTCGTCCTACAGGACCATTATGGTCAACCTCGTTTTCTAAGAGCTATTATCGACCCCGGCAGTCAGATATCTGCCATTACGAAACAAGCTAGCGATATGTTGAGCCTGCCTACTCGGAGATCGAACCTGTCTTTGATTGGCGTCGCTGCCAAGTCTACACGTATTCACGAATACGTAACTTTAATTTTATTTTCACGACATGACGCGGGCGTCATGCTGACTACGGAAGCCGCTGTGCTCAACCATATAACTGACCCGCTGCCAGCTGATAAATTATCCTCTGCTTTAAGCGCTCAATATCAGCACTTACCGTTAGCTGATCCTCAGTTCGACTTACCTGCCCCTGTTGACATTATACTGGGCGCCGATGTCTTCACGCAAATAATTATCAACGGGCCTCGTACCATCATTCATGGCCAACCATCGGCACTTAACACACTTTTAGGTTGGGTCATTATGGGATCTGTACCTTACAGTACGCCACAACAACCACGCGTGTTTATCACCTCGCTCAAGTCTATCGACGAAAACATGCGACGATTTTGGGAAGTCGAAGAGGTAAACGAGACTAACTTGTTGAGCCCTGATGAGCAGCTCTGCGAAAATTTATTTGCCACCACTACTGAACGTGACGCCACTGGGAGATATGTCGTAGCTTTGCCTTTTAAACCTGACGCCGTCGAACTTAAGTCAAACCGTAATGTCGCTCTTGCTAGTTATCATGCTTTGGAACGCCGTCTGAGCCGACAACCGGATGTCTCACGACAATATCATCAGTTCATGAAAGAATATATGACTTTAGGTCATATGTACCCTGCCGTTAAGCCTTCGAATTATTTAATACCACATCATTGCGTTTTCAAGGCCGATAGTTCTACTACTAAATTACGAGTAGTTTTCAATGCTTCTGCGCCTGATTGCAACGCGCATTCTTTAAACCAGCAATTGCTGGCTGGCCCTAAGTTACAAAGGGACCTGTCCAACGTTATTATCTCGTTTCGATTGTTTGTTCACGCCGTCTGTGCGGATCTTAAAATGATGTACCGCCAAATTGCCGTACGCAAGGATGATCGTCGTCATCAGCACATTTTGTACAGGCCGACTCCTCATTCTCCACTGATGGAGTATGAACTAGCCACTGTCACTTACGGGCTTACCCCGTCTGCTTATTTAGCCCTACGTACACTCGAACAACTCGTCAAAGATGAGGGCGACTGTTACCCTGCTGCGTCGCACGCCATTCTTCATCAAACGTACGTTTGATGATGTAGTCACTGGCGCCGATACGTCCGAGGACGCCCAGGAATTAATACGGCAACTTATTAGCATCTTCGCACTGGCAGGACTAGAGCTCAGGAAATGGTCTTCCAGCGATCCCGCGCTGCTGTCGACGCTGCCATCTTCTCACCTGGAGCACCCGTTGCTATTCCAAGACGACTCTACCGCTGTTAAAATATTGGGACTCCAATGGCATCCTGTTAATGACTCGTTTTCTTATCGTATTCAAAACTTTGTGTCGGTGCCTACGAAACGCACCATTCTCTCTTATGTCGCTCGCACCTTCGACCCACTGGGCTTCCTTACGCCTATCACATTTTGGATCAAGTCATTTTTGAAACAATTGTGGCTCGAAAGGTTATCATGGGATGAACCTTTGCCAACCGCGCTGCGCAGTCGTTGGGACAGCTTCATTGTCCACTTCGCCAAGTTAGCTGACATTCAAATACCTCGACATGTGGGCACACGTGATGCCAAACATCATTTATTAGGCTTTTGTGATGGGTCCGAAGCTGGTTACGCAGCCGCCATCTACTTGCGAACTGAATGGAACGGTTTAGTTTCCGTCAGCCTTCTAAAGGCTAAAAGCAGAGTGGTTCCCGTCAAAACACTCACTATACCTCGAATGGAGCTCTGCGGCGCCGTCTTACTGGCCAAGCTCTATAAGTCTGTTCAGCCTGCTGTGAATTTTGTGGCCGACAACACTACGCTTTTCTTCACCGACTCAGAAATTGTGCTGCATTGGCTTAGCACCCCGCCACATCTTTTGAAAACTTTCGTTGCCAACCGTGTTATTGAAATTACCTCGAACACTTCGACCAATCATTGGTACCACGTCTCAACTGTTGACAACCCCGCGGACGTTGCTTCCCGTGGGTGTTTACCCGCGCAGTTTGCTACACATCCACTGTGGTGGCACGGACCACCATGGGCGTTACAATGTACTACCTCTTGGCGTTTGTCTAAGCCAACTGGACCGAATCGCGACCTGACCGAGCTCAAGACCGAGCCTCAGGTGCTCTGCGCGACTGTCCAAGCGCCTAACCACTTATTGAACGTTATTGAGCGTCATTCCAATCTAACCACGCTGCATCATGTCTTCGCTTACGTGCTTCGTTTCGTTAACAATTGCCGCATTAAGACCCAGTCTACCAGCCATTGTCACAACACTCGCTACAAAGCCAAGAACACCGTAGCCAAGATTTCATTCGCTGCACCTTCAGTACAAGAATTAAGGAACGCCAGAAATCTTTGCGTTAAGCTCGTACAAGAACTAGCCTTCAGCGAAACGTTGCAACGCCTACACCGCGGCGTCCCGATCAGTGCTCAACTTCGCAACCTAACGCCCTTTATCGACTCAGTGGGGCTACTTAGGGTGGGCGGACGTCTTAATCATGCTGATATACCATACGCAGCTAAGCATGCCATTTTACTGCCTAAGCGGCATCATTATGTCAATCTTGTATGCGATCATTATCACCGCCTCGCCTTACATGCTGGGCCGCGTACCACGCAAGCGATGATCAATGGTGAGTTCTGGATCGTTGCGCTACGTTCGTTGTTACGACAACGCATTCATGCTTGCATGCGATGCTTTAGACTACAGTCGAAACCTCGGCCACCTATGATGGCAGCTTTACCGTCTTCTCGTGTCACTCCGTCGCCACCTTTCTGTAAGGTAGGCATTGACTTTGCTGGACCTTTCGACACTAAGGCCAACCATCTTCGTACGGCAAAGATCCTGAAAGCTTACTTATGCCTATTTGTTTGTATGGCCACTAAGGCTGTACATTTGGAAGTAGTATCAGACCTCTCTACTGATGCTTTTCTCGCCGTGCTTCAGCGTTTTGTCGCAAGACGTGGTCTGCCTACAGACATTTATTCAGATAATGGCACCAATTTTGTCGGCGCCGCCAACCGCCTGCACGAGGTCTATAAGATGCTCGACCAATCCAAGTCAATCATCCAACGCAAGCTCGCCGCACAACGGGTTGAATGGCACTTCAACCCTCCAGCCGCACCACACTTCGGCGGACTTTGGGAAGCTGCCGTTAAATCCGTCAAAGGGCTCCTACGCCGTACTCTTGGCAGTACGTTATTGAACCTCGAGGAGTTAGCTACGTTATTTATACGCATCGAAGCTATTCTCAACAGTCGACCTATTTTCGAGGTCTCGCCTGACCCCAACGAAGGAGCTTCGTTCCTTACGCCCGGACACTTTCTCATCGGCCGGCCCCTTTTAGCACTCCCTGAGGAATGTCATTCTGAACCCGCGCTCAAATCCAGATGGACTATGCTACAGCAGATGACCAATCGGTTTTGGAAAACCTGGTCTACCCAATACCTACACTCCCAGATTCAACGCTGTAAATGGAACAAAGACGCCTCACCCCTCCAGGAGGGTCAGCTTGTATTTATCACTGGAGAACATCCGAGCCCTCTTCATTGGCCAATGGGTCGGATCGTACGTCTTCACCCTGGACCCGACCGGATAACCCGCGTAGTCACCGTCAAGACCTCACATGGACAGTTAAAGCGACCTGTCCATAAGCTTGTAGGCTTTCCGCTACAACCTTAATCTCTTTGCCGCTCCTTCAGCACCTGTGTGGTACAACCGCGTTTCCTCGAGTTCTTAATCTCACTCGACTTCTTCGCCTCTTCAGCAATTTTGTGCAACCTCGTTTCTTTAAGTATCTTCAACGCCATAGATTTCTTCGCTACATCTTCAGCACCTCGCTTCTTCCAGTCAACCCCGTTCACCGTCACCCAGTGGTTATCCAGGGTGGGCGGTAGTCTATTGTCTTCAGCACAGCTATTGGAGCTATTCACTTCATCTGCTCTTTTCTGCTTTCTTCGTACCCCGACCACTTCTTCTTCGGCACCCTCGGTCTCCGGTGCTCTCTAGTTCTTCGCCCTCTACCCACCTGGCGGATTAAAAACATCCGTTTTTGGTGGGCGGAATGTTGGAGTCAGCTTTGGTAGATTAAACAGCTCCAGTATCGAATTCAATCAGCCTGTGCTTTGTCTAATCGATAGCTCAATCTATGGTTTATCGTCGATAGTTTAAGACCACGTTGTCCCTTGCCGCGCGCCTAATCCCCACCCTAACACACAGTTCCACCACCCCAGTCTTTTGCTTGCCGTAGACAGACCAGCACGTCCGTTGCGGGTTTAACCTTTTTCGCCAACCTCGTGGACGTTAAGTTCGCCCCGCGCATGTCTAAATTTAAGTGTTTCGTATTGTATTTGCTTTATATGCTCGTTAACCGCGAAAGTGTACATTATTTAGTCCAAGTGCCGTGTTCGTATGCGCCTTAACCTCGCCGTTACAAGCCGTCGCTACGGAGTCGCCCGCGCTTATTTAAATACTTATTCAACTGTGAATAACATTAGAATTGAACCCCGTTTATTAAGTTTTACAGCACGAGCCGTCTGCCAGTCACCACTCCACCCAGGGCCCTGCTGCAGAAGTCCAGAAGACATCAAACCGCCCGCGCACGTAACCCCTTTGTTCAGCTTAGGGTAAGTGTTAATCAGTTCCAAATACTTTTAGCATAAACTTGTGCCTATTTTTCCCGAGGCTTAATTAGTGATAAACACTGTTTATTTGTCGATTAGGCATTTTTGCCGCCAGCCTTAATTTTATTCATGTACAATTTCAATCACAATAACGACCGCGACTATCTCTCTCTTTCGTCTTCTTTCTAATATTTTAGCGGAGCTGACGCCTCCACTAGGTACAAGGTCCATTAAATAGACAAATTGATGTAATAATGAAGTAGGTTTTACGAGGCATTTGGTAATTTTAGAACTTTGTGTAGCATCATTGAGATTAACTAACTGAGTTTAATCATAATTTAAACTTTACCATTTATAAATTGTTTTGTTTATAACCTCAAAACTGAATTTAACAAACTAGTTTTAACTGGCAAAGAGTCTCTTGATAATGCCAATATATTAAATTGATTAAAAGGTTCCAGCAATATTTTAAATATTGTTTAAGAAGTGTATATTAATAATAATTAATTTTATAACTAGAAAAACATAATTTCCAAACGTATGTATGTATGTATGTTAGTGAGTGAGTAAGTGAGCGTGCATGTGTGTCTGTGTTAAAATTTTAAGCCCTACCAAAATTAACCTTGGTTTTATATATTTTGTTACAGCTCTTAAGACCTATTACCAACTCAAAGCAAGAAGCCCAGTATTTCTTCACTCATGAAACAACTGAACTGATTTTCAACAACCTAAGCAGTCTTGGTGTAAACAGAGTGTTGTGTGTTGGAACGCCTAGGATACATGAGAGAATACAAGAGACAGATAAGGCAATGGAATCATTGTTGTTAGATTTTGATCACAGATATGTAAGTTACTGTACTCACTTTACTCTAACAAAACTAACAGAAACATAATAAATATAACAGAAAACCACAATATATGCAGGATTATATAAATAAATTTGTTTAAATACATTTTTTATGTATTGTTCAATGTTTAAATACATAAAGTATGTTTGACAATAAAGAAAGGCTTATGATGTTACTCATACTTTGGTAATTTTAATCTTTCAAAATTAAGATGATACCATTATATTACTCAAAGTATTTGAAGGAACAGTGTAGAGCACAAATATACCACAGTAGATCACATACCATCTCCAGTAGGTTTAGTTACATGTTGAATGTGGAAATACCTTTTCTTTTGTAGAAAATGACAGGTCGTCACTTCCTTTTTTCTTTAAAAACTTTATCGTGCAAAACACGGCGTTGATATTATAAGAAACTAGTGTTCGTTACTTTGTACCGTTTTATATTTTTGATAATACTCCTGCAAGGAGTACACACTCATTGGACAAGCTACAGACAAGCCACGGCCCGACTGAAGACTCAAATAACCCCAATGGCGTTCTATGAAAGGGTGGCCTTGAAGTAAGGAATAGTCTTAGAGAAGCCGCTTACAGATTACCGCGAGTTTTTCCACAATTTACCAAAAGCTAATTGTGGATTGAAGAACCAAAGTCAGTCGAAATCAGCATCCCTGGACGTAGAACTGAGGCAAGCAGCCCTGCATACAATCAATGAAGAGTACCCACAACCAGAATGGTTACATATATACACGGATGGATCTTCAATACAGGAAACAGGTGCAACAGGAGCTGCCTACTACAGTCGCATTTTTGAGGGATACCTAGCAGTGGGATCTCCCCAGACCAACTACGATAGAGAAATAGCAGCAGTATAAGCAGCAGCTGCAGAACTAAACAAAATAGCCCCTATACAGGCAGTTTTCTTCGTCGATTCACAAGCAGCTATCCGTAACCTATCGCGCAATACAAATTCAGACTGCAAAAGAACAATGGAGACAAGAAAAGCCCTGGAACACCTGGCGAATGGGGGTTGTCTTATAGCTTTACAATGGATCCCAAGCCATGTTGGCATCTATGGAAATGAGAGGGCAGACTTTCTGTCCAAGAAAGGCACATCCATGGCACAACCCATTTGCAAGCCTTCGCTGCAAAGCACGAAAGCCCTCATCAATGCAACTATCGACCGGGCCAGCAAACTGCACCTTACACAGCAATCAGCAGGACGAAAATGGGAAAACCTAGTCAGCACAGGGCCCATCAACCACAGATTTCCACGAGCTGTAGGCATTGCCAAGTTCAGAATGCAAACCGGCCATGACTACCTGGCCGCCCATCTACATCGCATCGGTGTGCTCCCAACACCGGAATGCCCTCTCTGTGGACACGATACGATGGAAGGGGATCATCTGATGAAGTGCAGCGCGCTCGACCATTCCGGAGATGATGATGACCCACTGGATCGACTATACTGGTCAGCGCGTCACCAAATGGCTCAACAGCCAAGAACTTTACTTGGCTAGTAAAGTAAAGTAAAGTATTTTTGATAATTGATTACGTTGAACAATCAGGAAAATTGTAACTACTTATACTTTTTTCCCTGGATGTTCTGATAATTTGTTTGTCAGAACTTTGAAATTTCATAAAAATTTCAATTTAAAAATGGTTTAGTGAACTTTTTATTACTATCATCACTTTAAATTATAAATACTGAATTTTTTTAATATTTTCTAAATATTTGTAAATAATATATATTGTACTAGTACAGTGGTTCCCAGCAAAATTTTTCAAGGACCCTTTCATTGGTCGCTATATTGACAAGAGCCCCTAAAATTCTGAAACTTAAATTGTAGATTACACGCAAAATAATTTAAGTTATATTAGTTATTAGTAAGTAATTATGGTTTGCCTACCGAATTACTGTAAGGTGGAAACGGTTCTTACATATGAAAATTAAATTTGATGCTAACACAAGTTTATTACAAATACATTCAAGAAGTTACAATAAAAATATTGAAAAGAACCCCAATACCACAAAAATAATCAAAAATAACAAATAAGACAAGTTACTTAAGATTAAACCCTTATGTACATTTCGATGACCATGTCATCATCATCAGAGGGTCTAATTACAAAACACAATCTAGCACACAAGAAGTTACAAACTAGTTACAAACTAGGATCATTCTAGTTTGTAACTTCTTGTGTGCTAGATTGTGTTTTGTAATTAGACCCTCTGATGATGATGACATGGTCATCGAAATGTACATAAGGGTTTAATCTTAAGTAACTTGTCTTATTTGTTATTTTTGATTATTTTTATGGTATTGGGGTTCTTTTCAATATTTTTATTGTAATATATTGTACCACTGTGCTCTTGATATTGTGTACATTCAAGAAGTGTTTATTATTTTTTTAAACTGTTAATGAAAATAGATCTTTTTTATTTCAGGGAAGCAAAACGGATTTCTAATCCAACTCTCATGAGGATCTGGGTTCTTCCTTGAAAGTGGTTGCTAAACTTTGAAGATGCTCAATATTGCTTTCCTTTATTTGGTTTGTTAAGTTTTCACCAGAAGACTCCAAAAATTCTTTCAAGTGGGGAAATTTGTAAAAGAGAAGTTATTGACTTTTGCTCTCCACAACTGACATTTTAAACCATGGCACTAACTTTGTTTTCAACTTTGAACTTATCTATAAACTTATCTATTTGTTACCTTGAAAACCTAAATTCAAAACATTCAAATGTTCAAACACATCAGTTAAGTAAGCAGTTTCGTAAAGCCCATAAAAGTCTTTAAGAAAATCTGCATATTTGGAATCAAGAAGGAAGATTCTGACCTCATCCTTAAGCTCAAAAAACGTTTTCAATAAACTACCTCGAGAGAGCCACCTTACGTCGGTAAGAATAAGAAGCTGCACATGTTCACTGCCCATCTCTCTGCACAACAAAGAAAACAATCTAGACTGTAAAGGTCAATTTTAATGTAGTTAATAATTTGAAGTACTTTACTGGGAGTTTTGTGCAACATTTCAGGCAATCTCTTGGCTACTAAAGCTTCTCGATGAATGTAACAATTGGATACACCAGCAGAGAACGTGTTAAATAAAAATATTTTAATTTCAGTAACATCTCAAGGACCCCTAAGACATTGTCCGCTGACCCTTAGGATTCTGCAGGCCACCTGTTGGGAACCACTGTAATAGTAGATATAAATATTGTAATTAGTTTTTAATTGTTAACCTCTATCCATTTTTGTACTTTTTTTTTAATAATAGTTTGGGACAAAGTATGTTATTAACAAAAACCTAGCGAGTTTCATGTATAGTCTAGCGGTAAATATATGGGAGGGGGACTAGAGCCCTCCTCCCGAAATTAAGGGAAAATTATTTAGTTTAAACCATTATAATATGAAAAAACTGATTACTGAATGTAATGAACTCAAACCGGCTAACTTTTATGATTTTATTGTTTGATAACCATGTTATTGCAGTTTAGTTTTCTACCAATTTGGGATTTTTTTAGTCTTTTTTATAATAATTTTTGTTTTGGTGGTGGGAGTGTCGCTGATATCAGGTGAGAATTCATAATAGCGCAATCCTTGGCTTTGATGACGCATGTGCTGTTGCCTGTTACTGCTGTTAGTTGGCGTTAGAGGCCTACTCTGTACTCATGTACACTGTTACATGAGCTATATCCATTCTGTTGTTTCTTAATCAGTAAAACTGCAAGTTTTGTTTTTACAAGACGAGTTTGATTTGAGTTTTGAGAATCTGTTTTATACTTGAATGTTGTGGTGTTTTAAATATCAATGTCAGTACTTATTTTGTTACTGTGAGAACTGGGGAAAACTCATGCATAATGAAGAGACAGGCTCCTATTAAAAAATGTTTTGCATAAAAAGCAAAGTCTAGACTTATTAATAATAATGCTCTGTTTCTTTATCAATGCTTTTTCTGAGCAAACCCTAAATTTTCTTCTCGAATTTCAGAAGATTGAAAATTTGCTTAATAAATACATTGTATAGTAAGCCTAATGGCCTAGCAATAGTTTCGATCAACAGACATATTATATCTTTATTTATATGTGAATTAATGATTGTTTGACTTTACAGGGTATATGTATCTCTTATTTTACCTTCAATGAATTTGTTTCATTTTGTTTTTGATAAAATACTAAATTGAGGCCCTCTTAAAGTGATATGCCACTGGCCCAATGCTGCATACATTAGACCCAAATGTGGAGTCATAATGTATATTCCTAAAAATCCAATTTCAGAGTCAAGTAGTAATATTTTAATTTTTGAGGTTATTACAATTAACCTATTAAGTTCCACGTCACTAGCTTTGGATACATGTTGAATAGGTCTAGGTAATTTATTAAATTAAATAAAATTTAAATTGAATGTAAATATTGTTGAGGTTCATATCATTCCTCAACAAGGTAATAATCGGTCAGTGAGTATGGCATTGCTCTTCTAATTCCTATAAAGGTTATCAATAGTATGAACATATTTTAATTGATCATAATTAGTGTATTAGATTGAAGGATTACTTTTCCTTTGTGATCGATCCCAGTTACTCCTTATGATTATATCACACTGTGAGATTATCTCTCTACAAATCAAATAAGTACAAGTCATCTGACACGAATAAACTTTTCGTTTGCTTGTTATGATTGACTTCATAGTATAATAACATTATTATGGTTATGGTCTTCAATTTGAAATTTTGAAAGAATAATATAGCAACTGCCCACTAATGTGGCACCTTTGGGACTTTTATCTAGCCAAATTATTAAGAATGTCTGATTACTAAGTGTGTGTTTTATGATTGTGTTATTACATCCATAAATCCGTCTTTGCATTATGTTCTTGATATATTACTTAACTGTTGGACCTTTATTTATTTTCAAAGAAATTTGTAAAACATATTTTTCCGTGTTTACAAAATTTTATATTAGAGATCGAATAATATTCTTGTTTTAAACAAAACCCAAGTTTAATGACTTTTTTTAGTAGAGTGGTGTTTGAGTAGATGAATATGTATGTATTATGAATATGTGTATGTATTACTAAATGAAAAACAAAAAAAAGAAACTCTAAACAAACTTCAATAATTGTTTCAAAAGTCAGTTCTGAAAACAACTAAGATTCAATAGACATCAGCAAAGTTTTTTTTAATTAGCTAATCGTTCCTTAATTTATTATCTGTCATGAACTTCTAAACTGCAAAAATAAATAGCAAATGTTTGTCTTTTGTTCCTACTTTCTAAATATACTCACCTAAAACATAATGGATGACTCAGTTATGAAATATAAGTGATAAAAATCCATCCACAATATCACGTCGTCTGGGAAATTTAGCATTAGTTTTGTCATCATTGGATTTTTACATATTTTTCAATTGATGGTATATTGTTGTATATAACTTGGAGGGATAAAAGAATATAGTTTAAAATATCAATGTTACAAATTAAATGTTAAATTTTAATATGAAAACATAATTGTATTTAAAAAAAAAATTATAACAATAGAAAACAACATAACAGGTACATAGAAGACCATGAAAGAAGACCTTAAATATTAACTGAAATTAGATAAAATCTCAGATACAGCCGACCATACTCACACTGTGCTGAGTGTTAACTTTTATTTTTATATGTTACTTCCTGAGATGGTCTCCAGATTTTATTGAAAATGCTGGACTATAGGGTTCCAGAGGATGTGTTTTATTGTAATTTGAATTGATGAACTTGCCTTATTTTAAGTAAAAATTTACTATATGTCTAATATTATTTTCATAATAGCCTAACATGCTTTAAGAATAGCTTAGACAATCATTTTAATTTGTTCCAGTATAATTTTTACAACAGCAAATTTGGCTGGTTTAACATGTTCAACTGTTACTTTCTGGGAGAAAATTCAAAAACAACTAAGAAGGCATTGGAGAAGTTTATCAGCCAAGGGAAGATTGCATTTGTCATCGATCCACCTTTTGGTGGTCGTGTGGAGCCTATTGGGTGTACTATTGATAAATTGTCAAATATGTGTAAACAGAAAAATTCTTCTGCTGAAAAAGTATTGGGTGAGAATTATGCAGTAATATAGATAGTTTATTATTATTAATATAATATATATATATATATATATATATATATATATATATATATATATATATATATATATATATATATATATATATATATATATATCGCAATATGTATTCTTGTGTATTAATAAGGAACTAAGTCAAAATACAAATACAAGAATTATAATCACATAGAGTGATTTGACAATGGTCAAGTAACTGAAAGGTGCCTCATCACATAAGGTAAAGTTATTGCACTTATTGGTGAAAAAAATTATTTACAAGTAATAATAATAACTTCATAAAGTCAGTGCAACGGAAAAATAATGGACAATGTGAAATATCACGATATATATAAATAAATATAAATAGAGAGAGAGAGGGAGCTTAAAGCTTACTTGGTTTTTTGTATTCAACAGGAGGCTGACAGATTTACCTTGGTAGTAGTTCGGTATGTCAATAGACACACATTAACACTCAAATAATGATATATTTTGCATACCGTACACAAAAATTCGAAGTCTGTCAGTAACATTAACTGAAGATGAAAACCATATAAAAGACATATTGCAGAAAATAGGGAGAGGTCGAAATATTACAAGCCAACTAAATTCATTATTATCGAATAAGGAGATAAAGAAAAGACACCCACCTATTTACAACATTGGTGGAGATTACAAAGACTTTAGACTCTGAAATCTAGACAGTGAACAAGAACATACTGTAACGGTTTTTTTAATATATTACCGCCAAATTGTTCTGAGAGCAAACAGTTCTAATTGTCGCCGCGAGAGACCGACAGCTGACCGATAGTAAAACAGCTGACTGGGCAAAGTTCGATAATTCCAGTATAGTTTTACGAAGGAAATAGAGTCAGTCGTTGAGAGAGACCCGGACTAGCGAGTCGAAAGAGATCTTCCTGGTAACCAACAGACTACGTCCGGTCGAATGCTAGCTTCCTGAGGGAACCAGTAAGAGGTAACACATAAGACCTAGTAATGACTCACAACAGGTAAACGACTCATTTAATATTCCTTTCATATTTGTTATGTTTGTTTAATGTCTGTTAATTGTACTTAACGGTATTTTAGAGTAAATATCAATGATTTCCCGTTTTATTAAATCTTCCAACGGCAGTAGAGTTTCAATACAGAAAAGAATAAATACAATGGAAAACAGTTTCTGGAGATGCTGTAGATACACATTATAGGATAATATAAGAATAGACAGAATCAAAGAAATAATGAAAGTAGAGACATTACATATAGACAAAATAGAAAGAAAGCAACTTTCCTGGTACAATCATATGAGGAAAATGACAGATGATAGACTACCATCAAAAACTTGGAAATGGAATCCTAAAAGATGAAGAAGGAATGAAGACCAAGTAAATCATGATATAGTGGGATTACAATAGCTATGAGTAGAAGAAATCTAAAAGAAGAAGAAAATTCATGGTAAAACAAGAAACAATGGCGTTCAAATTGTGATAAGCGGCCATTAGTGCTGTAATAAAGTTGTTGGATGTATATACAAAGTCTGTCAGAAGGAAGGTGAATGAAGTTATCTGATGGTTAGGGCAAGGTGAATAGAGTTATTTGATGGTATTGAAAGTAGGGGATTCTCTAGTCTTAGGTATGGTAACTACCATTTTCTCAGTTCTGAAAATATGTGACTAGCAGCCTGATGAGCTGATGACATCTTCGGGGTTTTAATGTCACATCTGTGGCCATTCATTCAGCTATTAGATATATGTGTAAGTGTATTATTTATAGATATATCGCCTTCAATTTAATGTATTTAAAAAAGAATCTCACTATTTTTGCGAGTTGACTTGTTCAAGAGCTATAGTATAGCGCTCTCATTTTGTAGCATTAGAAAGATGACAGTGGTGTCCTTGAAGAGGTTTATCGGGTGAGACTGTCCCCCATCACATAAGTATAAGGGTACTTTTCTATTTTTGATTTCATTGGACTGGATAAAGTTGAGTTAAATTTGCCGCTTATTAGGTTCAATAAAATGTTTTATTCATTTTATTTTTTAATGTTATAGTGATAATTAAAACAAATTTTGGTCATTTTATTTCTACTGTATCTTGTGTATATGGATGTTGCCTATTTTGTTGTTGTTTGGGGCTCAAATTTTGGTTACTGTATTTCAGTTAATATTTTAAATTCTAATTTATCTATCATTTTTTGATAGATATAAAATGAACCGATCAGAAAATTTTGTCACTCAGTAATTAAATTTGTAAAATAGAATCCCTAGATTATAATAAATTATATATTTACCAAAGAAATAAATAAATTAACAAGCAGATATTAAAATCATCCTAAGGCTTACATTAACCAATTATCTATAACTTAAACCTAGCTACACACACCAACAAAAATAATCATATATTCTCCACAATAAAAAACATACATTTAAATTTTAAAAAGGCCTAAAAATAATCTAGAAAGTTACAAATTTATAAACATAAAAATAATATAATAAATGATTAGGTCCAAATAAATTAAAAAATGACAGATTATTCAAGTTAATGGTCAAATGCTTAATATACTCAACTTCATTTCTGATTTCTATATATTTCAGTACATTTTTCTGCCTTTCCTAACATTACAATATTTTCCTCTGTTGACATGTTTCGCAATGACTCCATTTTAAAAACTCAAATCGTACTCTACGAAGTAAGAAAATATTGTTATTTTAGGAAAGGCAGAAAAATATACTCAAATTATTAGTCAAACTAAACTCCAACATAGACCATTGCAGTGAAATGTGAAATATACAGGGAGATGGACAGTTTTACTTCCCCAACCTTTTCAAGGACAACACCATCTTTTAATGCTTGAAAACGAGTAGCTGACACTGTAGTAAAGTTCTCAAAAATCAACTTTAGATTTAAGTAAGATATTGTTTAAGTAGATAATACAGTAGAACCTCTCTAATTTGTCACATTAATAGCAAACATTGTCTGCAAGTCTGCACTGTCACATAGTATAGGCGCCAGCTAACAGATAAGGCTGACACTCGGCATGAGTTATACTGAGAAAATCTCTCAATACATTCTTTGTTATCACACGTCTCATATGCGTGATAGAATGTAGTAGAAGGCTTCAGTAATCGACTAACCACAGCATAGCAGACAACTGTGAGTTATGGTAAAAGTGAAGTAAGCTAACAATTTAGATGAGCTTTCAAATAATAGAGGGACCCAGAGAGAATATATACAGAGAAATAGAAATTGAACAGGGAAAACTGTCAATGAAAGGTATATTTTTTTTATATAAAAAGTAATTTTAGAAATATAATTACTTGTTCTATATTTATGAGTATTTTTATAATAATGAATGTTTGCAAAGATTAAATTTTAATAGTCAGTCTTTTGTTTCATTTTTGTTTCAGTCTTTTGGATTTTCCCATATTTTATGGAGAAACAAATCTTATCTGCTTCCCCAACATTATCTATGCTGGACTACAAAGTGGCCTATGAGAATCATAAAGAATTTCAAAATAGTAAGCCTACTAAATCTTAAAATTTTGGATGTAAATTTTGTAAAAACATTCTGTGACAGTGTAAAAGTTTTTTGTTTTAGGCCGATTTATTTTTACTGTTATAAAGTAGTAGTCTAGCTTGAATGTAATAAGCCCATGCACGTACATTACCCACTGTTAAATTTAAATTTTGCAAAAGTATATATTATTTTACAGACAGTAAAGGACTTAAACATGGATCACCAGTTCGAATCTTCAGCAATGTAGATCCTTCCAAGTTTCCATTACCTTCTAAAGAAGGTTACCATTTGTGTAATATTTGCCAGAGATGGATAAGTGCACAGAACAGACATTGTAAAGTTTGCAATGCTTGTACATCTAAGGTAATATATTAACCCTGTTAATAGTACTTCCAGGATAAGTGTTACCTGTACAGTAAGTTTTTTAGAAATATTTTTTTTCTTAAAATTAAATTTAGATTAAGTAATTACAATGGAAATATTGGAAAAACCCCAATACCACAAAAATAATAAATAAAACAAGTTACTTAAGATTAAACCCTTTTAAGCATTTTAGTTTGTAACTTCTTGTTTGCTAGATTGTAATTTTGTAATAAGACCTTCTGATGATGATGACATGGCCATCGAAATTTACATAAGGGTTTAATCTTAAGTAACTTGTTTTATTTATTTTTGTGGTATTGGGGTTCTTTTAAATATTTTCATTGTGCTCTTGATATTGTATAGATTAAGTAAAGTACATGAATTGAAATTGTAACAACCTATGCACATGAAAACTTCAAACTCGGTAAAATTTTACAATAAACTCATAAAAACTTCAGAATTTGGATTTTCATTATATACTTTAATTTGCCACTGAATTATTTTCACTGTTATAGTTTTTTTGTATATGTAGCTTCAAAATAACATTCATATATTTGCTTCATCACTAGTATTTTCTCTTTCCTATTTAGCATCTTTAATAAACTCTAATATATCAATTTTACATTAGTTTATGACTATCCTAACTTTAATTTACTTTATAAATTTGTAAAAACTCACAGAGACAGAACGTTTTTGATTGCTCCGTAGCAATCTTCATCAGTGTCTACATTTTCCGCTTGGAGCTATTGATAAGTTAAGAGATGGTTTTAAAGGCATGTTTTTGTTAGTATCAAACAGTATGTTTGATTTGTATTGAGTTTGTTCGTTTGATATGTTTGTATTTTGTGTTTTTGTAAATTTCATATTGTCCTAGTATGTTGAGATGTGGTCCTTTTTGTTGATATGTAAGATTTCTAGGTTATGGTTAATGTATTTGTGTCTTGTTTCTTTTAGGTGATTGGCGAATGTTGAGTCGGTGTTCTGTTTGGGTGTTCCTTGACTCTTTGTTGGAAGCTGTGACCTGTTTGCCCAATGTAGAATTTGTTGCAGTTCGTACAGTTTAATTTGTATACGCCTGGTGCTTGTAGTTTATCTTTGTTATTTGTGTTGTGTTTTATTTTGTAGTTTGTTATTAGTTTTAAACGGTATTTTGTATTCTGTTTTTTGAAACTTTTGGGGTATTTTATTTGATGTTCTATTTACGTATCGTATTGTGATATATTTGTTTTCACTCCCTGTAGTGTTGATTTTAGTGTTTTTTTTTGTATATTGTGGCATAGTTTGTCTATTATTGTGGTAATAATATTTTAAATAATAAACCCAATAACCACAAATTAACTTTATTTAAATAGTAATTTGTGATTATTGGGGGTTTATTATTTAAAATATTATAACATAGGCCACAGTTGCTCAAGAAAATCGTATATATATATATATATATATATATATATATATATATATATATATATATATATATATAGATTTTTTGGACTAGGAGACTGACAGACTTACCTTGGTAAGAGTCCACTCTGTAGTCTTGAAATAGAAACACATAATTATTTTATTTCATTCTCTCATATTTCTTTTTGTGTTTTCTCTTCGATTGACAAAGACCACTGTGTGGTTGAAATATATCATTGTTTAAGTGCTTTTATGTGTTTCTAATTCAAGACTACAGAGTGGACTATTACCAAGGTAAGTCTGTCAGTCTCCTAGTCCAAAAAATCTATATATATATATATATATATATATATATAATAATCTTTACCAACCAAAACTAACCTAAATATATATATATATATATATATATATATATATATATATATTGTGGTGTTGTATCCATTTGTGTATGCTAAATATTTAATAGTGTCTAGTTCTTCGTTTATGTTTTCTGTGGTAATTTGTACTTCTTTCAGTCTGCGGAGCATAGATCTAAAGGCAGCATGTTTATGTTGGATGGGGTGGTTTGTGGTGTTGTGGATAAGTGTGTCTGTTGTTGTCAGTTACCTGTAAATGTTGAAGCTGTGTTTTTGTGTGTGGCTTTTTTATGGTAAGGTCGAGGAAGTTCAGGGATCGGTTGGTTTCAATCTCTGAGGTGAATTGGAGTTTTTGGTGTATTTTATTAGTGTAGGTGAGGAGTTTTTTGCATTGTAGGGTGTTGGCTCTGTATAGTGTAATGATATCATGGACGTATCTGTGCCAGTAAATTATTTTAAGTGGTGTATCGTTTGCAATCTTGCAATCGTTTTTTATGTGTTGTAGGAAAATTTTGCTTAGGATGCTCCCATGGGAATGGTAAAGGTGGTATGCCAATATCTTCAAAAACCTTCAGGTGGTGCGCAGTTGCTAAAACGCTGGGAACCCTTGCCTTAGAGCACTCCAGAGAAGGAAACAAAGTACATATTTTTTCACAAAGAGTCCAAAATTTTCCAAAAGTAATAACAGTACCAACAATTCTCCATACAATTATTTCCTGACTTTTTGTTACAAATTAAAATGAAAAGTTTCAAATTGAGGTTTATACCAATTTCATTTATAACTATTAAAAAATTAGGTTGAAATAGTAATCTTATGGAACAAAAATATGAAATTTAGATAAAAGAATTTTAAGAAAAAATTGTTGTTGATGTTTTTTAAACATTTTTCTACAAATTAAAATGCAATAAACTTTGCTTATCCGAACAACAGAGCCAGAACCTAACTTAACCAAAATTGATCCGTAATTTAAATAGGCATCATCGTTACAGGCATTAAATAAATTGTGAATACATTATATGCTTTCACTATTTTAGGATTTATACAAATATTTTTTGAGCTTAGCTTGTGAGGTTATGTTAAAACAAATAAAAGACCTATACAAAACGCATCCAATTTACAACTAAGGTGAAAGTAAGGTTACACTTCTATATTTATGCCATGCCTATCTGTCAAAACAACAGTTGTTAACAATATTCCAAACATGATATATAAAAAAAAATTTATACCTAATTATATTGTTTTGATGAGTAAATGAGGTAACATTTTTATACGTAAGAGTTTTGTATATGTCTTTTAATTATTTTAGGATTTATTTACTATTTTGTATGTTTACCTGCTTTATACATGTATAGTATAAAAGATTCATATTGCATAGAAACTTGAGGCAACTGTAGTGTAATTTTTAGTTTAAATAAATAAACCTCTTGTCCACAAGCAAAACTTTATTTAAACCCTTATGTCAATTGAGGTTTTATTTACTTAAATTAATCATATTATATATTGACTTCTGCTTTTTACCAATTCTGCATTGAGGTACCAGTTATTTCAGTCAGAACTTGACTTCACGAACTATTTAATTTGAGCAATAATGTTGATAATAATGATTAGAAATGCTTTTAAAAAATCGTAGTTCAAGATAAATAATTTAAATGAATGTAATTTTGTTTAAAAACTTGTTGATCAATTATGTTTTTAGTTCAATTCAAAGTATGATTTAAAATAAAATGTGTTAACATGTTTTTGCCAGACCTGGCAACATACAGGTATGACTCAGTATCATTACCGAAGCCAGTTCAATAGGTATGAGATAAAAATGGGTAAAAGGTTTTTCAAAAACAAAATATGCATTGTAATTGTCATGTTTATCAAATAGAAAACATTTCTAATATGCTTTTATTGTTCATCTTTTGACAATTTATGTCTATACAAATCATCCATATATTGTAATTGATCACACACCTAGGCTTGGTTTAGTCTTGTTTCATTCATTGCCAACTTGAGGAAATTTGTTGAAAACTTACAATGTTTGTTAGTATATTTTTGGGATGCATATGATTATGTAAAAGTACTGCACAACCATTGTTTACATGATGGAGAGTCCAGCTTGTGGATGAAACCCTAAAAATATGTGTATGTAAATCTGAAATTGGGTCTACCCTCTATACTTTAGTTAAATTGAGTTTTACTGTAGTTGGGAAAAGGGATTTACCAATATTAAAAGTATACCAAAATTTGCTCACAATAATAACCCCATGAGGAAAAACAATAAGAAATGTGGATAACATTAGCAAACTCAAAATTTAAAAATGTTTTTAGTCTCTATGTACAATGTATTTTCTGCAAAATACTTTACATTTCTGATATTAGAGTTGCAAATTTACCACTATAGATGTTTTATGCTTTTCATCTATTCAAGAAACCTAATAATAAGCTATTAAAGTTAATTTTTATTTTTATTTTATGTAAATCACTTATCTTTTTGGGGATAGGTATGTACTGTTGATAGTATATAAATTCTATCTCAAATAATATTAAAAAATGTAGTCACACAATGTACTTGTCTAAATGTAAATATAATTTTTCAGGATGGGCAGACATACATACATTGTGATCAGTGTGGAAAATGTGTCAAACCAAGTTGGCAACACTGCATTAAGTGCCAACAATGCATGATTTCCCAACATACTTGTTTGTCAAATAAGGTATGTAGATATCTCAACAGTTGTTTAATGGTTAATATTTTGGAAAGACTTTTTGTAATGTATAGCTTACTAGATATAATACCGTTTAACCTAGATAAAGAAAAGGTGCAATTCTCAAATCTATGCATCCTCAACCTGTCTGTACTTAATCCTACTATAACAATGTACTGTATCTGGCCCACATTCTCAACCAATCAGTGTAGCCTATATGAGCTTTTCTAAATCAAAATAAATAAATAAAAAGGTTTGTTGGTAAAACTTTTAAACGTCTTATTCATTAGTTTTCAGCTAGGGCACCAGTACTACGCATAGTTGATATTGGATATCTTCCAAAACAAAAGATTATAACAAATATTTCAGTGGGTCCACTTACATTTTTAAATTCTCATCCTATACCTCTAAAGTCCATTTAAAACACACATTTTCTCATCTAACAAATTAATAATGTGCACCTAAAAGCAGATAGCTTTTTGATAACTTTGAAATGGCACTCAGTGTTTATTGAAAATTTCTACATTTTCATGTTAACTAAAATCCCCTCAGTAATCTGCAAGTAGTGACTATATTCTCCACAAATAATCCCCAGAACTGATTGTTACATGCCTTTTCTAACTACTGTTACTTTAAACAGCTGCAGACTGAATAGGTGAACCAAATATCTAAAACATTGCTTTAGAACTTTAGTAGCAGACTAGTATAATTTACCTAAAATTATACTCACAATATCAATATAATTTTAAAAAGTTGTGGGTAAAAGAAACAGTTTGTACTTATTTCATTATGTAGAATTTAAATTCGGAATTCCTTCCAAGTAAAAAAAAACTATTTCCTTTACAACATAAAAATATTTATGATCCAATTCTAGTACACTATGAATTACATATACCATTAAAGAATTTATTTTTGAATTGCTGTCTTCTATGAAGACTGGCTAAGGGGGTTTTTAAAGGCATTTAGTCAGTATGGATTATGTGTTATTTTTGTGTGCTTAGTAATATTTTACATAAAAGATATATATTGATTATGAAAAAGTGGTGCAAAGATTATTTATGCATGGGTGTGTTACATGAAGTATTGTAATCCCCATATTGTCTTATGTCAATGTATGGCTAACTAAAAATAAATACATTTTTACAGGAAACTGAAACAGATGGAGACCTGGCAGGAGAACCCATATGTAAAAAACCAAAACTTCACCAGAAGAAACATAACCATAGGGTTAAAAATATAAGGAGAAAACCAAATTAAGTTATATTGTGAACAAATACTTTGCAAAAAAACTCTCAAATATATAATTATAGTGATTAAATAATTTTATACTTATAATAATTTAAATAATTATTCAACCTAATTTTTTCTAGAAATTAGTATATTGAGGGCATAATTCTTGTTTCTTTACTCACACTGTTCCTGTTGTGTTTTAAATTTAGTCTTATATCTTATTTCTTTACTCACACTGTTCCTGTTGTGTTTTAAATTTACAGTCTTATATCTTGTTTCTTTACTCACACTGTTCCTGTTGTGTTTTAAATTTACAGTCTTATATCTTGTTTCTTTACTCACACTGTTCCTGTTGTGTTTTAAATTTACAGTCTTATATCTTGTTTCTTTACTCACACTGTTCCTGTTGTGTTTTAAATTTACAGTCTTATATCTTGTTTCTTTACTCACGCTGTTCCTGTTGTGTTTTAAATTTACAGTCTTATATCTTGTTTCTTTACTCACACTGTTCCTGTTGTGTTTTAAATTTACAGTCTTATATCTTGTTTCTTTACTCACACTGTTCCTGTTGTGTTTTAAATTTACAGTCTTATATCTTGTTTCTTTACTCACGCTGTTCCTGTTGTGTTTTAAATTTACAGTCTTATATCTTGTTTCTTTACTCACACTGTTCCTGTTGTGTTTTAAATTTACAGTCTTATATCTTGTTTCTTTACTCACACTGTTCCTGTTGTGTTATAAATTTACAGTCTTATATCTTGTTTCTTTACTCACGCTGTTCCTGTTGTGTTTTAAATTTACAGTCTTATATCTTGTTTCTTTACTCACACTGTTCCTGTTGTGTTTTAAATTTACAGTCTTATATCTTGTTTCTTTACTCACACTGTTCCTGTTGTGTTATAAATTTACAGTCTTATATCTTGTTTCTTTACTCACGCTGTTCCTGTTGTGTTTTAAATTTACAGTCTTATATCTTGTTTCTTTACTCACACTGTTCCTGTTGTGTTTTAAATTTACAGTCTTATATCTTGTTTCTTTACTCACACTGTTCCTGTTGTGTTTTAAATTTACAGTCTTATATCTTGTTTCTTTACTCACACTGTTCCTGTTGTGTTTTAAATTTACAGTCTTATATCTTGTTTCTTTACTCACACTGTTCCTGTTGTGTTTTAAATTTACAGTCTTATATCTTGTTTCTTTACTCACACTGTTCCTGTTGTGTTTTAAATTTACAGTCTTATATCTTGTTTCTTTACTCACACTGTTCCTGTTGTGTTTTAAATTTACAGTCATATCTTGTTTCTTTACTCACACTGTTCCTGTTGTGTTATAAATTTACAGTCTTATATCTTGTTTCTTTACTCACGCTGTTCCTGTTGTGTTTTAAATTTACAGTCTTATATCTTGTTTCTTTACTCACACTGTTCCTGTTGTGTTTTAAATTTACAGTCTTATATCTTGTTTCTTTACTCACACTGTTCCTGTTGTGTTTTAAATTTACAGTCTTATATCTTGTTTCTTTACTCACACTGTTCCTGTTGTGTTTTAAATTTACAGTCTTATATCTTGTTTCTTTACTCACACTGTTCCTGTTGTGTTTTAAATTTACAGTCTTATATCTTGTTTCTTTACTCACACTGTTCCTGTTGTGTTTTAAATTTACAGTCTTATATCTTGTTTCTTTACTCACACTGTTCCTGTTGTGTTTTAAATTTACAGTCTTATATCTTGTTTCTTTACTCACACTGTTCCTGTTGTGTTTTAAATTTACAGTCTTATATCTTGTTTCTTTACTCACACTGTTCCTGTTGTGTTTTAAATTTACAGTCTTATATCTTGTTTCTTTACTCACACTGTTCCTGTTGTGTTTTAAATTTACAGTCTTATATCTTGTTTCTTAAGAAAGTTATTTAATAAATGGAATTTCTGAGAGCTAACAATGAATACAATTTTTACCAAGAAACATACCAAAGTTAAAACAACCCACAACATTATTTTAAAAGAACCAAACCAAAAATGGTCAATTTTCATATTATAGAAGTTTCTCAAAACATGCATACTTTTTTTATCTTTGAACTTCATTTTTCCTGTGTCTTCATATTTCGCAGAAGTTAAAAAAAAAATTTTTAGAGGCGTTTGTGGGCTCTGTCAGGTATTTTTTTTTTAGTTAAATATGGATGCGAGACAGTGTGTAGATATACTCAATTGTAGCATTTGCGCCAGAATAAAAATAATTTTTATGGGCTGTTATAGCAAAGGTTTTGGTTGATAAATGCATTGTTCCAAATTATTGTAACAATGCTTATTGCAACTGATATTTGGTTCTGTTGTAAAAGAAACACCCATATTTTTTAGCCAATCCTTTCTTTAGTGCAAGAATTATATAAAAATTGACATGAACGTCTTATAGGTACAAAATCCTGTTAACACATAGACTCCTAATAGTGGAAAAAGTCAGATATTTTTTAAAACAATAAATTTTGTAAAACATATAATTAAGTTTAATAATGTCAATATTTCAAGTTAAGTTTATAAAATATTAATCAACAATAAATATCTGAACATTAAAAATTCGTGTGAAATTTTCATTTAAGAGAATTAACAAAAAGGAGATTAAACTGTTGTAGTGTAGTGCAAGTTTAAAATTTCATTTGATTTGAGGCTACCATCGCCTCATTTTAAACTTAGTGGGGGATGGATAAAAAAATGAAGTGATGATATCCGGTCTACTCACTGTGAAGAAGGGACTTATTATGACAATACACTGTCGTCATTCATAGTTAACAAATGTATCACTATATATCAGCTATAGGAGTAATAATATCCATTTTTCAAAAAATGTCAGGTTCTGTAAATTTTTCTCAATCAGGTATCCTTTAAGATGTGAAACTTCAGACCTGCCTTAGAAAACAGCATGAAAATTTTTTATATTAGATCCCTTATCAATCGTAGACAGAATTCAGTTTTTTGTTTATATCCTCAAAATATTATTTTTAACAACTGTCATATTTCCAACCTTCTATTATGCAGATCAATGAAAACCTCTTTCATTTGTTCTTAACACTTTAGGTGGTATGTCAAACCTGGGCCTAGTAGGCTGAACCTAAAACAGTCGGATCACTATCCCCCACATTGTTCTCTCGTAAAGTTTTATGTTTATTAGTACTAATCAGCTGGTGTTGCTACTTTTGGAAAAATGGATGGACTGTATTAAACAACAAGCTTCACACTACTTACAGAACTAATTACAATGGTTTTTGTTTGATAGAAAAATGATCACGGCATTATAAACATGGTGTTTATTCTAGGAGCTAGTTGTCGGGAGTTACGCCGGAACACACTTACTTGTTAACAATATTAGTGAAGTTGAGTTGTTAATTCAAAAAAAAAAAAAAAAAAAAATGGTTCATTGAAAGGAGTTTATCTTTATATACTAAAAGATAAAATAAATAATTTTTAATGATGTATTATTTGATTTTTACTATTGTTTTCAAAATTTTACAAAACTTAATCAGAAATATTGACTAGTAACTAAATTTAGTTGTAAAATCATTCTTAAAAAAACTGTCTTGGTTTAAATTAAGTACAAACACTGGTACACTTAGATAAACTCATCCTTACTAGGAAGTAAATTAAAACATAAATTCCTTAAAAAATAAATTAAGTTTTAAAAATTTTATTTATTATGAATCCTGTACAACATTTATTGGATCTGAAGCTTTACTTATCAGAGGGAGAATATGTTAACACTTTCATACTACATATAAAATATTTATAAACTCACATATGAATGACATGTGACACGTTTACATGTCATGATAAGCGCCAAAATACTTTTCTCGGCAGTCAGCTTATTATGTGGGTAACTGGAACATGACATTGTGGTTTTGTTGTTTATTGTTTTCACACAAAACAAAAAATATTAAGAGATTGTTGCACAGGTGAGAAAACATAATACCTCAAAAACAAAGTAGGGCCAATTGGCCCGATGCGTTTTTATATATACATTATGATGAGAAACGTATTTTCATACTTGGGTATGATACATTATTTAAAAATAAGCTTAAAATATTTTGGCAATTCTCCGAGAAAACGCCGATATTGTAGCTGGCAGCTAAAGTGTTAAACCTAAAAAAACCAGTTGCGAACAAATTTTTTTTGGTCACTGTAAACCTGGTATAGAAATTAAATTTCTTAATCAAATAACCCCAATTTTCAAATAAGTATAAGAATAAATAAATAAAATTTAGAATATCCTTATAATTTATAATTAATGTAAGTTAGAAGGTACAGTATTTAATTACAGAGAGGAAGGACTTTTATGGCAACATGTTATAACAAAGGTACAAAATGTAAATTACAAATAAACTTTTAGAACATAATATATATTTATTTATAATACATGGTTTCCTTGTTTTGGTCAAGCATGGATTTTCCTAAAAAAAAGAAAACACAGATCTAGTTAAAAGACAACATGCCATTGGCAAGGCACAGGTTTGCCAAATTTGGCTACAATACAAAGCATTATGACCAACATTAACAATCAAAATATGTATAAAATATTTTATTTTGAATATAAGGCAGACTTAACTCAAGGAAAATTTAAAAAATTATCAACAAAAAGTTTTAATGAAATATTAATGTAATAAAATTGAAAATAGAGAAACACAAAACTTAATGGTAACAAAAAAAAACTTAATTTAAAAACAAATCAACCACAACACACGAGAAATAATATTTCTGTTCTTTGACTGTAACTTAAAACAAAAGCAGTCATATATGAAATTCTTCAGAGTTATATTCTCAACAGTTTTACTCCCATTTACTGGTCTTTAGTTGAAGATTTTTTAGATATTTTCCAAATAATTTATAGGAATTAATTAAACTTAGGCTTTAACTGCCTCTATGAATCTCAGGAGGCTTATTTATATAAATGATATTTGTATAGTCTCTATATATTTATAAACCTTTAAGTTTAAATGTTATTTTATATATTTAAATGTCAGTTGATTATGGTAATTGATGTAGCTTTGGAGTCACATTATGATGTTATTTATTCATTTCAAATTACAGCCAAAGATACAGAAATAATCAAAAACATATATAAAACTGTTCAGATCAAAAACTAAGTGCATATGATCTGATCAAAGAATATTTTGGTCACAAAATAAGATTGCTTGGTGTCTTATGTTTATACTATAGTTTTAAATAAATGCATTTGCAATTGGTGACAATCCCTCAGGGAGCTGTTTCTAGATCTTCATCAGACTACAAAAAGCACTAATTTATAGAAAATATTAGACTCTCACATTCAATTATTTCACTAACCAATAAAATGGGAATATAAGGGGAGAAACAAGCAAGAATTTCAAAGCATCATTTCAATGTTGTAAGCCACTCAAGAAGAAAATATTCTTTCATATAATGTAATATCTCATGGCTTTTATATTCTGGGCTTATAAGCAGTCAACTTTTATCTTTATGATTAAATGGTGTTTATATACTGTTACAAAATATTCACAGCCAAAATACTAATAAAATATATATATTTTTAAATTGTGTAATCTCAATATTGTTATTCTACCTTTACTTTTTATAAGTGTTCATATAATTAAGAATTTAATACCTAATATTTTATTACAATTTTTTTTAAAGTAAAAATTTTATAATTTTTTAATTACTTTTTATGTTTATTCATGAGCCATAATCTAAGCTTTTACAAGTGAAAAAAATTAAGTTTTACTGAATGCAAAGAGTCTGTGAAACTAGTTAAAGTCATCCCTGAGCCAGTCTGGCATTAACAGTGCTGATCATGCGCTTCACCTTTCCATTATAACACATTTCTATACACTTACAATTTAAATGATATGGACAAACGAGTTTTTATAACTTGTTTTTTTTTTTTAAAGTACATAATTTTAATTGCTAGACAATATTCAATTACAGTGCAGTTTTTACTAACAATATACAATATTAATTACAAATTTGGTTTCATCTAAAATCTAGACTTTTAACCTAATTGCATTTTCGGCATGGTAGCACAAAACTTTCAAGGAATCTGTACATATTTTTAACAAATAATTGCTAAAAAATCTACCTTCTCATAAAAACCTGTTGAAGCTATTAAAAAAATGGCTAAATCTGACACTTTTACTTAGCTGATGATGAATCAATAAAAAAATATTCCTGCATCACAGACAGGATTTGTACACCATCAAATTTATAGAAGGAAACAATATCAAGATCTTTTACGAGTATATTTCTTGAATTTATTGACCCACCTAACAATTTCTTTGTTAATTAATATTTCATACAGATAATTATATTATTTTATTTTTAAAAAACTTGAAAGTTACATTTGCACTTTTTATTTTAATACTTTTCCAAATTTTGATATTTCTACATTTAACATAGGAAGTCGACTGTAGAAAATATATTACATACCTAAGTTAAGAAACATTTATATAAACCTAAGTGAAGACAAACTTCACCACATAAACTTCATCTCTAAATAAACTTTTGTAAATAAGAAAAAGACATGTATATCCTTTTAACTTGAAATAATGCCAAAAAATATGAGTAAGATTCCTTGGTGAATATACCATCCACTTTGTAGCGTCAATATTTTAATGAAGCTAATATTAACTATGTAATCGAACAATTTAAACCAAATAATAAAATTTTATATTTTTTTCTGAATTAAAAGCTAGACTTAAATTTACTCACTGTGTCTCAAATACAAAATTTTTTATAAAATATTTGATTCTCAAAGTGTCAATAAAAATAAATACACAATCTGAATAGAACACAACTAAAATTGGGTTAATATAAAATATCCTAAAGTATGTATATATATATATATTTATTTATATGATTAAAGTTAAGCCCTTATTTACCACTTCATAAGCTCCATTCAAACACAACTTTATGGGGGAGAAGGGGGGGAGAGAAAGGAGTGTTAAGGGCAGGGGCAGGGAAAGTAGAGATTAAGTGTTGTTGCAGTCCTTGTAATAAAAAACGCACCTCATTTCGGAAGCCCGGCTTTCAGACATTCTCTCACTGTAAAGTAAAAATTAATTAGTATAGAGATTAAGATTCAGGTGGTCAAGATATTAAAAAAATGCGTTTAAATAGACATGTTTAACACTTTAACTGCCGTATCAGGCCAATTGGTCTAGTAGGCTGAACCGAATACCGCAGAGCCACTAGGGCCGACATTGTTGTATAGTAACATTTTATGTTTATTATTACTACTCAACCACTGATACTACTTTTGAAAAATGAATGCACTTTATTAATCAACAAGCCTTATACTACTTACAGATGTAATTACGATAATTTTTGTTTGATTAACAAACAGCATTACAAACATGATGTTATTCTAGGAAGCTAGTTGTCGGGATTTGCGGCCCGACACACTTATTTGTGAACAGTTATAGTGAAGTTGAGTTGATTATTCCAACCCAAAAAATTGGAATTGAAAGAACTATATCTTTATGTACTTTAATAATAAAATATATTTTTAATTACATATTATATTGAGTTTTGCTATTGTTTTCAAAATTTCACAAAACCTAAAAAAGAAGTCAGAAATATTGACTAAATATTTAGTTGTAAAATAATTCCTAATAAAAGGGAGTGGTTGATGTTAGGTACAAACATTGGTACACTTAGATAACCTCATCCTTACTAGGAAGTAAATTAGAATTTAAATTCCTTAAAAAGCAAATTATTACGTTTTAAAATTTGTGCTTGTTATGAATCTTGTATAACATTTATCAGACCTGAGGCATTACTTATCAGGGAGAGAATAAGTTTACACTTTTGTTCTATACACAAAATATTATAAACTCGCATATCAATCACACATGACATGTGTATTCATGATAAGCGACAAAACACTTTTTTCGCCACTCAGCTTATTATGTGGGTAACCAGAACATGGAATCGTGGTTTTGTTGTTTATTGTTTACACACAAAACACAAAAAATATTAGGAGAGAGTTGCAAAGATGAGAAAACATATTTACTTCAAAAACAATGTTGGCCCAATTGGCCCAAAGGAGTTAATTTAGGTATCATTTATGCTTTTAAAAAAGTTAGTAGATTTTATACTATGACAAATGTTTTTATATATATTAAGATGAGAAACGTATTTTTGTACTTAGGTATGACAGGAAAACAAAAAACAAGTACACATTATTTAAAAATAAGCTTAAAATATTTTGGCAATTCTCCAAGAAAACGCCAATATTGTAGCCAGTAGATAAAGTGTTAATAACGTTAATACAGAATATGCTCAAAACATATTTTATACAATACCAGACAGTTATAATAAACTTAATTTCTCATAAGATATAAAAAATAGTAATATTTAATATAAAAATGTAACTCCACCAAATACCTAGATTCACAATCATAAATATTTTAGACAGTTTGTACATTTCTTAATTCTGTATGACAAAGTTTATTTCATTATAGATTAAAGTAACGAATGATAATATTCTTCCCTTACAGATTTCAAAATAGATACTTGTTGCTTTCATAAAACAATTTAAACCTCAAGAAAAAATTTACTATTTCACTTTACTAAGTTTATAATTGTCTTTAAAATGCCCAATAAACTGAGAATTGTAGTATACATAACTTAAAACATTAGATGACAAATTAAAATTTAACTTATTATTCTGCTATGATTTAGACTTATGCTATCAGAAATTAAAGAATTATCTTTTCATCAACAAAGTGTTTCTCATGTTTATCAAAGTAAATTCTAAAATACAATTATTCCCTATTTGTCAAAAATTAAAATACATTATTATAATTATCTTTTATATTATACCAGTTGGTAAAAGTGGATTAGGATTTAGTTTTAATTAATTAGTAGGAAATAAACGTATTAATTATTAAAAATTATTAATAATGAACTTAAATGGGTTTAGCTTATAATGGCATGCAATTTTAACAATAAATTGAACTCAACTGATGATCAATGCCAAGTTTATTATTTTTATAGCATACAAGCAACGTTTCGGTTACATTTTAGGTGGTCCTTTTCAATCTTTCAAATCTAACATCATAAACATTAATTGTTATGATTTAATAATTATATTCACAATAAAATTGCAAGTTCAACAACTTTAAACACAATTTTAGAAAACAAACACTGGTAAAAGGTTAGTCAATAGTAATCAGTGCTTACACAATCACATTCATACCAATACTGAGACGAGCAGGTTATAATAAACATACGTTCAATCAATCACATGAAGCGGCGCTATTCAAAATATCATTTGATCAATTTGAGAAAGTTAGTAAATACTCTTTTCAACTTATCAGTATCTGAAACTCTTACCACTTTTCAATTTAATTATATAAATCATTTCTGACAATAATCTTTTTTGTTTGTTGCTTTTTTCATCCAAAATTTTAACTCTGTCAAAATCAAAGCCATGACCGGCTTCTCTCATTTGGTTGACAAATGCAGACCTTTCTCTATCATTTTTGCAATCAGATTTATGTTATTTGATTCTCTGTTCTAAATCTCTAACAGATTGACCTATATAACTACAATCACAGTCAATACATGGAATATTATAGACAACATTAGTACTTTCCTCTTTGTCTATAGGGTTAAAAACTGATTAAAAAACTGGATTCTGTCAACGGATTTGAAAACAACATAATGTATGTGGATGATGGTGTGTATCCAATGTGAAGTTGGTACAATACCGAAATTGTTTAATAGCTATTAGTCAACCAGATGAGAGAAACCGGTCATGGCTTTGATTCTGACAGAGTTAAAATTTTAATAAAGAAAGCAACAAACAAAAAAGATTATTGTCAGAAATGATTTATATAACTCAGTTGAAAAGTGTTAATAGAGTTTCAGATACTGATAATTTGAAAAGAGTATTTAATAACTTTCTTAAATTGATCAAATGATATTTTCAATAGCGCCGCTTCATGTCATTGATTAAACTACTGTCTGTTTATTGTAACTTGCTGTTGCTCGTCTCAGTATTGTTATGAACGTGATTATGTAACCACTGATTGCTATTGACTAACTTTTATCCAGTGATTGTATGTTTCATATTGTGTTTAAAGTTGTTGAACTTGCAAATTTATTGTGAATCTAATTTTTAAATTACAATGATTAATGTTTATGTTTATAGATTTGAAAGCTTGAAAAGGGCCACCTAAATTTTGACCGAAATGTTGCTTGTATAGTATTAAAATAATAAACTCGGCATTGACCATTGTTTGAGTTCAATTTAATAATGAACTTATTTTTGAGAAATTAACTTTTAATAACTTAATCACTCTCAGAACCATCATGACTTTCAATAATATAATTACCGCTATTACTAGTATACACACGTAATTAATAAGGATTGTGCATCTGGTCCGACCCATTGGCATTCTAGCACTAGAAGCTTTTGACAAGCGTTTAGTAACAGCTCAACACCTTACTTTGTATGTTTATTTGCCAAAGTAAATCAAGACAAACTTTATTCAGGCGTTTAGCTTACCCGCATAAACATTGACTTTGTCCAGAAATGTTTTGATATTTATTACAAAAAAAGAAATAAACAAAAAGTACCCTTTGAACGTAAAAAGTCTCTCAATTTTTAACAGGCATAAAATACGTAGTAAATAAAACAAAATGTAAATAAAACCATAAACATATTCCACCTGTTATATAACAATATTTATAATGTCAATAGAAATCTGTGCAATATGTTAGGCTTACAAGTTCTTCTAAATAATCAAGATTAAGTCATCACAACCACTTATAATGAGCTGTCATTATGCTTACTAAGATTATATGAATCATAAATAATTAACATATAACAGGTGAGTGACTTCGGTGACATAAGAAAGAACCAAGTTTTTAGGCCTTGCCTATGAAATCAATTTAAAAAAATATGAGATAGCAGTTCATCATTACAATTAATCTTAATCACCCTCGTTTATCTATGGTGATCTCTATATTTTTTGACATTTGGAAATACCATGAGTTTTACTAACTTCACTTAACAATTTATTCCAGGCTCTAATCAATATTGTCACTTAATATTAATATGGACATTAGAAACCATACTTTAGATATGGCATAACATTGCATCTTTAGTCTTTGTTAGATATCAGTCTTACTAAAATTAAAATGATAATATTTTTTCTATTATGCAATCACACATTAGATTCCCAGTATGTCCTAAATCTAATACATTTAGAGGTAAGACCATGACCAGTGTTTGTCAATCATTAGATATTAAATTCAGATCTGGATAGGTTCGAGGATTAATAACACTGCTTCTTTTGGATTTGGAAGTTGGGTGTTTATGCGCTCAACTGGCAAGAATTTAACCACTTTTCTTTTAAAACAGCTTGGCTTTTATACTTTACTAATTATGGGTGCCTGCAGTGTTCGAGATACACAAAATCGTTAAATAATTTCAATTGTGCTGATTTTATAACCCGGGCCATTATTTTAGTTTTTACTGACAAGATATTTAGATGGCAATTGGTGAAAATTTAGACGTTACACAATCACCATTGTTTCCTTGGTAAACTGATTTTCAGTAATATAAGCCTTAATTTTTTGCCTTGAACAGACAATTTGTGAATGCTGTGATATTTAACATGATGCAACCATAAAAAACTGGCGATAAATTTAGTGCTAAAATCAAGAGCATTATTACAATATTTTACTACTGTAACCAGTAAAGGTCCAGATGAAAAGGCTGAACAAAACCAAAAGAGATTGTTAATGTAAAGTGAATAGCCTTATGTTTCTTTACCAAAAGAGATTGTTAATGTAAAGTGAATAGCCTTATGTTTCTTTACCGAAAGAGATTGTTAATGTAAAGTGAATAGTCTTATGTTTCTTTATCAAAAGAGATTGTTAATGTAAAGTGAATAGCCTTATGTTTCTTTACCAAAAGAGATTGTTAATGTAAAGTGAATAGCCTTATGTTTCTTTACCAAAAGAGATTGTTAATGTAAAGTGAATAGTCTTATGTTTCTTTACCAAAAGAGATTGTTAATGTAAAGTGAATAGCCTTATGTTTCTTTAACAAAAGAGGTTGTTAATGTAAAATAAATAGCCTTATGTTTCTTTACCAAAAGAGATTGTTAATGTAAAGTGAATAGCCTTATGTTTCTTTACTTGGGATTATTCAATGTAAATTTAAAGCAGTTATGGCTTTTTTTTTTTTTTTTTTGAAATACTGCAGTCTGAACACACCGATATAAATTCTGCAGTCTGAACATTCCGAGATAAGTTTTGACACACTTTTATCTCTTTCTAAACATTCAATCATTTTCAGTTTTTGTTTGATGGTTGGAAATTCACATTTTCATTTCCCACTCATTGTGAATTGATTTTAAAAAGTAACTAAAACTATTTATTTTAAATAATCTGTGTACTATTCAATATAATCGACTTCACTTCTTGTAAGAGAAACAAATTTAACTTTACGACAAAACGCCACTAAACAGTTAATGGTAAACTTTATTTTCTTACTACATGGAGAGGCTAGGGATGGAAAGGTATTGAGTCATTGAGAAGGATAAAAGTTATTAGTTATTTTGAAACCATATAGATAGTAGTAGAGGATTTCTTTCCATTATCCTAAGCAAAATGCTATCGGCTGCTTACGCCAAACATCCATTTATCAAATTAACATATAAATGTATCATGATAAAACCTTTTTTCTCCATAATAACAAAAATTGTTGTCCTACGCATTGTATTTACTGTATTTAAAGTGATGTACAGGTAATCTCTCATCCCATTAAACAACACAGAATTCACAAAGGCTTCACTGTATTTCAGTTGCACTTAATCTTTTCTTAATTAGCATAAGGAAGGACTCTTCATATTTAACATAAAATTATCAATTTACTTACCATGTTTAAGAATGATACGGAGTGACATATGTCGCTGGGAACAATCCTTTTCTCTGTGCTATTTCACCATGCCACCAGTGTTGGTCACTCCTATCTGTCACTGTAATTACATCTCCACGTCTAAACTCTAACTCTCCTGGCTCTTGTGGTGTAAAATCATATAATGCTTGCACCAAACACTGAAATTACCACATTAGTTTTAATATAAGTAAGCAGATTTTGTGAAAAAATGGTGACAAAGTAGTAACTTAATGAAAGGTAGGAATATTTAGAATGAAATCTGTCTGCATTTCAAAAAACATATACGAGGTCTGTTAAAAAAACAAGCAAACTGTTTGAATTACGCGGCTCAAGTTAGTTTCAGGAGATTTCACTTGGTGTCTCTAGGTACGTATAAATCAGCTGATTAAAATGCGGTATTTCAGTCGCAGATATTCTCATTTGCTGATGAGGTACACGCAGTTTAGTAAAGAGTGTTATTTTCGTTTGTGGGATTTTAAAACGTACAGCCTGAAGGAGCAACGAATTGCTGTGAAATTTTGTGTAAAACTAGGGAAATTTGCAACAGAAACATTTGCCATGCTTAACACGCCCTACGGCGATGTTGCCATGAGGCGTACTACATGTTTCAAGTGGCATGAACGTTTCAAGGGTGGCCAACAGTCGATTGATGATGATGAGCGTCCTGTACGTCCTTCAACGACAACTGACGACCCACATGTTGACAAAATCAACACCCTGGTGCGCGAAAATCGACGACTGACCATTAGGGAGCTTTCCGAAGAGTGTGGGATATCAGTTGGATCTTGTTACAAGATTTTGACCGAAAAATTGAAGATGCACCGCATCGCTGCGAAATTTGTGCCACGCCTGATGACCAAAAAGCCAATCGCGTTCGGGTTTGTCGGGAACTGATTGATCGTTCAAATGAAGATGAGAACTATTTGTCAAGAATTATAACCGGTGATGAATCATGGGTGTATGGTTACGACATTGAAACGAAGGTCCAATCATCCCAATGGGTGAGTCAAACGTCCCCAAGACCCAAAAAAGCTCGCCAAGTTCGGTCGAATGTCAAGGTGATGCTGACAGTTTTTTTTTTTGATGCTAAGGGTGTTGTTCACTACGAGTACCTATCTGAAGGCTCTACAGTCAACCAGATTACCTACATTGAAGTACTGAAATGTCTGAGGGACGCCGTCAGATGCAAAAGGCCAGAACTGTGGAGAAGTGATAACTGGTTTTTCCATCACGACAACGCTCCAGTTCACTCAGCACTCAGAACTCTTGAGTTTTTTTCCAAACACTCGATCACTGTTCTTTCCCACCCCCCTACTCACCTGACCTCGCTCCTTGTGACTTTTTCTTATTCCCAAAACTCAAAAAACCCCTCAAAGGAAGAAGATTTGAAACGATTTCGGAGATTAAGGCAAATGCGACGAAGGAGCTGAACGCCATCACAAAAGAAGCGTACCAGGACTGTTTTAACAAGTGGAAACATGGTTAGGATAAGTGTGTGCATTGGGGAGCAAAGTACTTTGAAGGAGACCCAGACGTGTAACTTCCAAATAAAGTACATTTTTTTTATGACTTCAGTCCGCATATTTTTTGAACAGACCTCATATATTAAAATGTTTAATTAGAATAAGATTTAGTAATGAAATGTTGACACTATGAAAAACTGTAATTTGATGAACATGTTTCAAGAAAAATATCCCTAAATAAGAATTTCTTTAATTTCGTTATAAGTGATACTATCTGCATGTGAAAATCAAATTTTAATATAAACTACACCTTCCTATGGATCTTTCTATTTTTACTTCAGCTTTGCTCTTGCCATCTACACTTCCCACTAAGGAAGGCAATAGGCCATACCTTGTCCATTGGAAATTATCTAATCTTCTATTTTGAAACCTGTCACCTGAAATATATCTCTCTTCTGCCGTTAATATTTTATAAATTTTTATTTTAACTATTTTTAGAAGTAAAGTTTTTGATTTAAAAGAATTTAATATTTGTAAAATCTGCTATACATTTGTGTTGAACTCCAGGTTCCTGAAGTAGTTCCATCTCTTTAGGTTCTGCAGCAGATTGTAATTGATTTGGTACATTATCACTTACAATTCACTCAGATTTTAAAATTTAAGTCAATTTATTTCTTTTAGTAATAAAGTTCATTATGTTAAATATCTTCATAGTACATTAATTTTAAATTTAAATTTATTTTTCTAAATATATATATTTCACGGCATCCAATAAAATTCTGTACAGCTTGGAACAAAGCATCTTATGTTTTAGATGTTTTCAAATCATATTAAATCGTCGAGGCTGTCCTTCTGGAAACCAAGACATATAGTCCAGGCTCTTTTATAACTTCACTCGACTTACATCACACACAAAATGTTTTACTTTATTCAATATAGACTAGATAAGGCATTAAATAAAATAGTGTATCTGCTTCGAGGATCTGGAGCAGACGGCTTTATTACTCTACAAAATATATTATCAAACATGAAATACAACTTCACAAATAATAATTTTTTGCACATCCTTTAATTAGACATTTTTAAAGCAAAAGTTCTCAAAAAGAACACATGCCTGAGCAAGTACATAAATATGCTTAAAAAAGGTGGGCAAATTGATTAAGTATTGTATTAGAGAAAATATAAGCATGTTCAATGAAATTTAAAATACAGTAATACAGTACTTACACAATAAGTGGGACCGAGTGATAGCCATGTAAGTCGAATTCGCGTAAGTCGGGGTATAATTTTACACACAATCAGATAAGAATAATGTTTAATTGGGACTAAAGACTAAATAAATTATTAATTTAAAATATTAAAATCTTCAATACATAATACAACAAAAAATTATACTATACACATGCATATTGCAAATAAGTGAGTAAAAAGAAGTTATTTGACATAGGTTTCATAAAATCTAATAAATTCGTTTGACGAATTGAAGATTTTTACTTCTCACGCAGAATTTCCTCTTATTTTTTGTTTTATGGCAGAAATACGTGTATCAATGGAGTCTGTTTTCAAAAATTTGTAAGCCTATCTAAATTAAACTAAGACATTTTGTCATGTTTCTAACCGTCATTTCATCTTCTACGTCAACTGGGTCTAAAGAATCTGCGTTTTTAAGGCTCTTGAGCACTCATTTCTATGAGCTCATCAATTAATTGTCAGCTCCTGGTTGTGTAAATCCAGCAGTTCTTGAACGTCATCATTATCCACTTCTAAATTGAGTTGTATAACAAAACCGACACCTTCTTAAATCATATCAGCAATTTCATCTGACTCTGGGTTTCAATGCTGAAAAAACAGACACTTTTTTCCAAATGTCATTCAAAGTTTTTCGGGAAATTTCATCCCAGGATTGTCCAATGATTCTCAAAGCAACTAAAACATTGAATTGTTTCCAAAAATCTTCAACACAGAGCTTGTTGTTCTCTCTCATAGCTTCATATAGATGAGCAAATTATCTTCTTGTGTAATAAGCTCTAAATATTTTGATGATTCCCTGATCCTTCGGTTGAATCAAACTAGTTGTGTTTGGTGGCAAAAATAACACTTTCATACGTGTGTTGAAATTAGTTAAGTAGTAGGAGGATGGCCAGGTGCATTGTCAATAGGAATTACTTTAAAAGGAATTTGTTTAGGGCGACAATACATTCGACTAGAGGTATGAAATGATGTCCAAATCAGTCCTCAAAAAAAGAAACAATCACCAAAGCCTTCCGATTCGACTTTTAAAATCACAAGCAAGGTAGCTATAGAAATATTTTTTAATGACCTTGGATTTTCTGAGCGATAAACTATGAGAGGTTGCAAATTAGTCACCAGCTGTATTTGCGTCAACCATCAATGTCAATCAGTCTTTGGGGCCTTGAAACCAGGAAATATTTTCTCTTTATGCTCTATAAAAGTTCTTTTTTCTTTCAGAACAGGCCAGTTTCTCCGTAACTCTGACCGCATGATTTAAAACTGCGTTACATGGGAATCTCGTAAGACGGGGTAGTGTAAGTCGAGGTATTACTGTATAAATTTCAACAGCAAATAACAGTGAATAATTTTCTCAATATCCTAAGTATCCCATTTCTGAAAGTTTCTAATTACTATTGCTCCTCAAAATATTTGCCCCCATGGTAATATGTATTCTAAGAATGATCTTCTTATGGTGATTAATAAGATATTAACCAAACCTGTTATTAAAATGAATTTTTCTAACAGGACTGAATGTTTTCTAGCAATATCTTCAAAATTCTAGATCATTGGGAAAGGTTGCGCAACAATTTCAAAATATTGAATCTTTATATATATATATATATATATATATATATATATATATATATATATATATATATATATATATATATATATATATGAAGTAAAGTAATAATTTGACCAGCTAAGTATTGTGGCTATTATAGTTTTATTGTTTTAGATATAACTGAACTCTTTGACCTTCAATTGGTGTACAGAACATACACGGAGCAACAAGAAGCCCCTATGCTGTAACGGCACTAGCCAGTACTAGTAAAATGGCAATAGTTCAGTATAAAAAACAGCGTATATTAAGGCTAGCGAAGTTTAATTAGGTAAAACCATTCAGAAAACTTTCTAGCTAAAGACCAATAACCTGTAAGATTGTCATGCAGGATAAAAGCCCATTGAGAGCGTACATCAATTTCCAACTTTCAATTGAATTTTTGTGGCTTCACAACAATACAAAAACAAAACAGTTAAAAAAATAACATTTTTCTATTAGCTCACACAAACATATTTGTATATTGTTGTGGCATATATCATATGAAAGCCAGTACTAGTAAAATGGCAATAGTTCAGTATAAAAAACAGCGTATATTAAGGCTAGCGAAGTTTAATTAGGTAAAACCATTCAGAAAACTTTCTAGCTAAAGACCAATAACCTGTAAGATTGTCATGCAGGATAAAAGCCCATTGAGAGCGTACATCAATTTCCAACTTTCAATTGAATTTTTGTGGCTTCACAACAATACAAAAACAAAACAGTTAAAAAAATAACATTTTTCTATTAGCTCACACAAACATATTTGTATATTGTTGTGGCATATATCATATGAAAGCTGAATTATCAATTTTGCAAAAACCACTGACAAAAAACTTGTAACATTTAAACCAAAGAATAAATAAACAAAGACAAGTTTTTAAAGCAAAGTTTGACAAATTCTTTATTTAAATTTTTTAAACTTGATTAGAAACTACTGCTATGACTAGAAATCTCATAAATTAAATATCATTAATCTCACAGGAGATGTCTTAAAATATTATTCTTAAGAGACATTTAAAAGAATAATATTTTCCCCATAATGTGTTGCTGGTATGATACTGGGAATAGTTCCTAGCAATACTAAGCAAAACCCAGCAATATTGGTGACATCATATAGAAATGGCTTAGCAATATTGCTATATGGTCCGGCAATATATCTGAGTAGCCAGCATGATGCTACGATGAGATTCATTAATCTCTTTCCATCAACGGTTAGAGGGAGATGTGAAGAATTGCTTTCTTCCATTACTCCGATAAATCAAACTTCGCAGAGTGAGTGTCAAACATTATATATGATACATCCGAGTTTTGATTAACCTACAGTATTGAGTTTTTTAAATTTATAAAACATGTTAACTTTAACATAATTACTTTTGTACTTGAGATTTCCACTAATTTAAATATAGACAAACTCTTAAACAAATTATTATAACTTACTATCATTGAGTGATAGTAGAAATTTTTTTTTACTTACTTGAATAAATTCTTTCATTCTAGTCATTAGCGCATCGCACAGTTCTGAGACTATGAGGGATATGGATTAGTTGGAAACTCTGAAAAAGTACATTACTGACTTGTAGAACTCCCTTGTGGCCTAGAACAGTTGCTAGCCTCTTGATGAGTATGACATCTCTCATCCCAGTATTCTTTTTTCGAATTAGTTACACAAAAACTCAAAACCTGTCTTTGACATTCTTACAAAATTATTGAATAAATTGCTGTCCAGTCATAGCTCTCGCGTCAAATCTCTGTTTATTTCCCTTCTCTGCAAGTAGAGTCTCATCCATAATCTCTTTCTTCCAGCATCATCATTGGCATGATGGTGGTGAAGAAACATGTAGGTTGCTGCCATTTTCTCAATCATTTCAACATGAAGAATAAACTAGTAATAGGTATATTTATTCCCTATCTAAACCTCAAGCTGGCCAGCAAAATGTAAACTGCATGTTGCTTGGCAATATATTTCTGGAATACTGCTGACATGTTGAACGACAATAGATTTCAAGCCATAACTACGGCAATTTTGTTGCTCATCTAAACACTCTTTAAATATTCATTAAATTACCCTATAGTTGAAGACTATTTTCTCGCTTTACTAACCTCTTCTGGCACCATATCCCGCAACTTGACATCTTGGGAACGAGAAACAGACGCTGTCCTGTGATACTCAACCAATTCATTAAGACTGTTAAACTTGACAACCCACAAGAAAAATTTTCCTTGAGCATCTCGCAGTACTTTAAAGTGTTGCACTCCATCGGAACACCTACAATCATTTTTTAATGTAAAGATTGCAAATTTTAGTTTTCAAAATTAAATGTAAAATAAAGTTATATTCAACAGAAACCTCCACACATTAACTTCTTTGTCAACAATTTATTAGATTAGCACATTATAATGAGTGACATGAAAATGAAAAAGCCTCATTACCTGTTACAACAGCAAAAACCATCAATAAGTCAGTACAATGGAAAAAATGTTCAACATAGTTTTCATTAATAATTAATTCTACTCCTATTTGTTCATTACATAAAATAGGAAAAATAATGTGTATTTCTTCTCCTTATCGAGTTTCAAGCCCAAAAGCACTGTTTCCCAATGTTTCATAAACCCTCTGTACCAGATCCCAGAGAAGATGATTGATGGCAATTTCTGCCACTGATAATTGTTTAAAAAATAATGTATTTAGTATATGAGTTTTGTTGACAGTATATAATATGAAATCAGTATATTGTCTAGAGTATGATATTACATAACCTAATATAAACATATTTTTTATAACTTTTTAAATTTGTACTTAGCAAAACTTTTCTGGGACAAATTATAAAGTTGCATAATATGAACTACAAAACATTTTTAGATGATCAGAGGGATTATTAAATAAAATAAATCTTAAAGAGGAAGATTCGACAATTTACTTGATCAAACTTTTAAAGCTTGATAGTTTCTTGATTTACGTTAGAAGATTGTCTGTAGCTTATATTACCAAAATATGTAACTTCATGAAAAAAAAACAACTAATTTTGATATTAGAGCTTTTATGAATAATATATAGTATGTATCATACCATATACGTCAGTTTAACACAGCTGTAATAAGTGAACATTCAGAATTTTGCAATTTTAAAATGCACTACAGTGCTCAACAACTTTGATAAGTGGATTTGTCATATTGTGTGATTTGATTCAGGATGAAGGATTTAATTAACCCTTTGGTTAGCATTCATGTACCAGTACGTGAGATCGCTCCTTGCAGTACGTTCTATATATGTACGTCCATATATGTACGTTCTACCATTTCTCTTAGATTAGCATTGCCATACGTTTACAATATTTTTCCTGTGCATTGTGCTGTCTATTCTAGGTTAAATATTTGCAACTATCTAGATCATAAATATTACACAGAGTACATAGTCATCATTCATTTGTGTTCAATGGGTTTTCCCACCTATTTGTAGATCGTTTCAAAGTTTGTGCGGTATTTTACAATGAATAAGTATTTTACAAAGAAAAAGATTAACTGATAATTTTTAGCAAAGAAATTGTCAGTAAATATAAGGTAAAGTTTGGTTAAAATGAGAAAACAAGTATATACATATATTGTAACATTTATAGAATGGGCTATATAATGTTCTTTAAGAATTGGAAAAATATATTAGAAATAACTCACACAAAATTTAAAAAGAAATTCATTAAAAGATTGACGAGATTAAATAGAAACTAATTTTAGGTAAAAGCCTAGAAAGGTTATAAAACGGTTGTAACATATAAAAAAGATATTTGAACTGTAAATACATAAAGAAATTTGTTGTATCAAATAAAATTTAAAACAAGATAATCTAATAATAATTATATTCAAACAAAATTGTAAATATTAGTAACATAGGGCATAAGTAATTACTTGAAGGAGAAAGTGAAATACGATTGTAAACAATGAGATTAGAAAGGTTATGTTTCTATGAATTCGGCTCAAAACACACACAATTCAAAATATTACAAGAGTAAAACACAAAGACACTTCACACACTAATAATATTAATTAAATAAACACTGGAAGGTTTGTTAAGGATCGGAAAATTGAAACAGTAAGTTTCAACTAAAGTTTAACCAAATTAAAACGCCATTGTAAACAATCGCGTTATTGCATCAGCTGTAAAAACAGAGGTGAAAGCAAGAAGTAGGTCAAGCGTGCAGTCGACTATAGTGAGAAGAAATTGAACTAAATTATAGCAACATGTGTTTTAGAAGAAGGAGAAGCCGCCATATTAAAAAAACAAACAATTGTTTAAAATCTAAGGACGCGTAGTTAGAGTCAGTCTGGCGTGGGACGCCGAGTAAGGTAGCAAATCTGCCAGGACCAGTCCAAATTCTATTTATTAGAAACTTCGTCAAAATTATACAGATTTGTGAAGAAACTTTACAAGATTAAACAGGGATAAGTGAATTGAAAGAGTTAATAAAGTGTAAATATAATTTAAATGAACTAAAACGAATTTAAGTGTGAAAAAAGTGAAATTTAAAGAGAACGGAATTCTATGTGTGAGCAAGCAGCCATTCGCCGTTATTTGATAAGTTAAGTACCTAGCGCTATATAAAAAAAATAAACTTTAGTGGACCTTTAAGATAATAGGGAAGTTTAATTTTGTACATTAGAATATCTTGTGATTAATAGTAATAAGATCATAATCCAGTTCAAATAGTTTCGCCTTTTTGCTTATTCCAAATTAAAGTTTTTCCATCGGGAAAATATTTATTAAAACTAATTTCAAAATTTATTTAATTAACAAAAGAAGTAAAAATATAGCCCATGCTATAAACCCCGAGATTGTAAGAGATCGTAAAATTAGCCAAGGGTATTAAAATTGTGTAACTATAAAATCAAAAGAAATAAGAGTTAAACCGAGTTTGTTAAAACTTGTTAAGTTATAAATTTTTGTTTTGTGTTTATTGTTTAAATGTTGAGATGAAATTGTGATAATAAAGAATTATGAATTGTTTCTGAGTAGTTTTTTTTTGTTTTAAATAGAAATTTGATATCATCAATAAAATAAATATTTAATAGTAAAACATCGTTGCGTCTTTTTTAAAACTATTACATTTGGCGCCCAACGTGGGGCACGATTATTACAAAAATAATAATAAAGAATTAATTATTCAGGAGTTTGTGTTTTGTAACTAGAGAAATTAATTATTTTTATTAAATAGTAAAACCCTGTTGCGAATTATAAAAATAAATTTATAATTGGCGCGACAACGTGAGGCTTGATAAAATAAGAGATAAAATTTATTTAGAGAGATTTTGAAACAAAATTAATTTAGAACTTTTTATATGAAAAACATTTGAACTGGAAATAGATTTAGAAAAAATTTTGTAAAATTAAACACTGAGTTGAATAGAATCAAGGCTAGGTTTATAGTATATATAAAAATTGTTTATGTTTGTATAATAAGTTACTTACAGATAAAAAAAAAAAAAGAAGAAAATATTATAGGCGAGCTGGTAGTTGTAGGGGACCAGGAAAAAGGGACTAGTTATGAATTGAGGGAAATAGAAATGGAAGGCACAGATATGCCAATACCAAACATGGAGGTAGATGAAGCTAGGGGACTACCACTTGTAGAAATTGAACAGGAACGAAGGGGTAGTGAAAGTGGAAGTAGAAATAATGATGACTGGATAAAAAAATTGTTCGAAAGCAACCAAAACTTACTAAAAGAAATAAATAAAGGGAGAGAGGATGTAAATAGACAATTAAATATAAATAATGAAAAAATAAATAGACAATTAGATAAGATGGATGAAATAAAAAAAGAATTAGAGGAAAATAGAGACGAAATAAGAGAGATGAAGGAGGATCTAAAAGTAATAAAAGATGAAATACGGGAGGACAATAGGAAAATGATAGAGGATATGAGGCGACAGTGGAGGACAGAGAGTGATACTGTAATAGAGGATGTGAGAAGAGACTTAGAGGAGAAAGATAGAGAATTAGAGGAGAAGATTAAGAAAAATTTTGAGGAAACAAAAGAAATAATAGCTGATGAAATAGAAATTAATAAAAAAGAGATAGAGAAAGTAGAAAATATAACAAAGAAAAACACAGAAGAGTTAGGAGAGTTGAAATTAAAGGTGATAGGTGACAGATGAAAGTTTTAGGAAAGTCGAAGATGTAAGGGAGAAAATATTAGGAGAGCAGGGAAGGTTAGGAGATAGAAATAAAATGGGAAAATTAGAAATATGGCAAATAAAAAATTTAACCATTCAAACCGTGACAAATAAGAAGATTGAAAAGCTTAATAAAATGAAAATGGTAATAGGAGAATTAGGAGGAGTTAAATATCAGTCTCAAGGGTTAGTGGTACAAGGCTTATTGAGAAAATTTATCAGAGGTACGGATATGTTAATGGATGTGGAGGCACAACTCGAGTTTGGAAAATGGGAGATGGAATTTAAATATGAGAATAACAGAGAAAATAGAACTTATGAAGCAGATGAGAGATACAATGGAGATGTAAACGGTGTTAAGGCAAGGACAGGCGTGGGGACAAGAAAAGAGCATGGTGCCCACAGTCAGTCGGAAAACTAAGACAATCAGAAACCCAGGAATAGAAACTAAATAGAGGAAACAAGTTTACAGGCATTAATAGACACAGGCAGTAATATGACATGTATCCAGGAGAACTGGAAAAGGAAAATAATAATAAAATAGGAAGGGAGATATTAAATATAGGTAAAGGAAGCAATATGAGTAAACTCTAGGTGACTATGTGTATAAGAAAACGTTAGCAGGAGATAAGTTTTAAGGGATGGTAACTATATCTACGATAATCTATTAGGAACTTCGTTGAATAATGAATAAAGATAAATATGAATCTATGTTAATAAATATTGAAGCATCGTTGTAATAAAAATATGGTAATTGCGTATTTAAACTTCGTCGTATTGTAAGGGAGAATCTGCGTTGATAAATAATGGAACTTCGTCGTATATATTATATATTATAAAAGAAATATGAATCTATGATAATAAATATTAAAGCATCGTTGTAATAAAAATATGGTAATTGTGTATTTAAACTTCGTCGTATTGTAAGGGAGAATCTGCGTTGATATATATAAGTATTAAAACAAAATTTATATTCGTTGATATAGGGACAGTGTAATCGAAGGAGCTATAGATATGATCAGATAGAGGATATGGGATTGCAACCTTTAAAAATATTAGATGTTAAACTTCATACAAAATAAACTGAAATGATATAAGAAAATAATTGAACTGGATGTGAGATTGGAAGGGGAGATAAAATACTAACTTAGAACTGAGAGTTAGATGAAGCTAAAAGCAAAATAAATATGAGATAAATAATAAACAAGGAATAAACAGAAAGAAGGGAAAGAGAAATGTTATAACCAACTTGACCAAATCTAGACATACTATGACTCGGATAGGCTGGGATTTAAAGACACGGTATCAGAGAATATATGTTAAATAAATATTGAATCAGACTTATGATTGGAAGGATTCCAATTGTAATAAATGTAAAAAAAATATAATTATGGAAGGAATTGTAAATACCAGAACATGATTTATTGTTACTATACGTTAGAATTGTTAAAGAATTGTTGATTGAATGTTAGTTATAAGTATATTGTATTGTTAGAAGATAAGTTAAGTAATATGTAGCTTGAAGTTTTCAGCTCAGTATTTGATTGTTAAAGAATTAAGATAAAAATTGTGTCGCAGAATTAAGTATAAATGGACGAAAGTGGACAGATGAAGGTATAAATGACTTTTAAGTGGACAATTCTAAAAGTGGTAAAGACAATGGACGATAAGTTAGCCAAAGTGTTGAGGTACTTACTCAATAAAAAAATGTGTTCAATTAGTTATTAAATAAAATGTACAATTAGGAAATAAATGTTAATTTAAATTTAATTTAAAAAAAAAAATATGTATATTTAAATGAGCTTGTAGAATGTAAAGAATGTGTAATGTAGATATTAGTAATATTTTTTTTAATTTAAATTAAATTAGGGGACATTGTAACATTTATAGAATGGGCTATATAATGTTCTTTAAGAATTGGAAAAATATATTAGAAATAACTCACACAAAATTTAAAAAGAAATTCATTAAAAGATTGACGAGATTAAATAGAAACTAATTTTAGGTAAAAGCCTAGAAAGGTTATAAAACGGTTGTAACATATAAAAAAGATATTTGAACTGTAAATACATAAAGAAATTTGTTGTATCAAATAAAATTTAAAACAAGATAATCTAATAATAATTATATTCAAACAAAATTGTAAATATTAGTAACATAGGGCATAAGTAATTACTTGAAGGAGAAAGTGAAATACGATTGTAAACAATGAGATTAGAAAGGTTATGTTTCTATGAATTCGGCTCAAAACACACACAATTCAAAATATTACAAGAGTAAAACACAAAGACACTTCACACACTAATAATATTAATTAAATAAACACTGGAAGGTTTGTTAAGGATCGGAAAATTGAAACAGTAAGTTTCAACTAAAGTTTAACCAAATTAAAACGCCATTGTAAACAATCGCGTTATTGCATCAGCTGTAAAAACAGAGGTGAAAGCAAGAAGTAGGTCAAGTGTGCAGTCGACTATAGTGAGAAGAAATTGAACTAAATTATAGCAACATGTGTTTTAGAAGAAGGAGAAGCCGCCATATTAAAAAAACAAACAATTGTTTAAAATCTAAGGACGCGTAGTTAGAGTCAGTCTGGCGTGGGACGCCGAGTAAGGTAGCGAATCTGCCAGGACCAGTCAAAATTCTATTTATTAGAAACTTAGTCAAAATTATACAGATTTGTGAAGAAACTTTACAAGATTAAACAGGGATAAGTGAATTGAAAGAGTTAATAAAGTGTAAATATAATTTAAATGAACTTAAACGAATTTAAGTGTGAAAAAAGTGAAATTTAAAGACAACGGAATTCTATGTGTGAGCAAGCAGCCATTCGCCGTTATTTGATAAGTTAAGTACCTAGCGCTATATAAAAAAAATAAACTTTAGTGGACCTTTAAGATAATAGGGAAGTTTAATTTTGTACATTAGAATATCTTGTGATTAATAGTAATAAGATCATAATCCAGTTCAAATAGTTTCGCCTTTTTGCTTATTCCAAATTAAAGTTTTTCCATCGGGAAAATATTTATTAAAACTAATTTCAAAATTTATTTAATTAACAAAAGAAGTAAAAATATAGCCCATGCTATAAACCCCGAGATTGTAAGAGATCGTAAAATTAGCCAAGGGTATTAAAATTGTGAAACTATAAAATCAAAAGAAATAAGAGTTAAACCGAGTTTGTTAAAACTTGTTAAGTTATAAATTTTTGTTTTGTGTTTATTGTTTAAATGTTGAGATGAAATTGTGATAATAAAGAATTATGAATTGTTTCTGAGTAGTTTTTTTTTGTTTTAAATAGAAATTTGATATCATCAATAAAATAAATATTTAATAGTAAAACATCGTTGCGTCTTTTTTAAAACTATTACAATAAATATATATATATATATATATATATATATATATATATTGTAACATTTATAGAATGGGCTATATAATGTTTAAGAATTGAAAGAATAGATTAGAAATAACTCACACAAAATATGAAATCGGAGAAATTAATTAAGAAATTGGTTAGATTAAATTAAAACTAATTTTAGGTGAAAGCCTAGAAAAGGTTGTATCATATAAACAAGATTTTGAACTGTAAAATGCATTAGGAAATTTATTGGATCAAATAACCTAACAAATAAAATTAGAACAAGATAATCTAATAATAATTATATTTAAAAAAATTTGTAAACTTTGTTAACATAGGGCATAAGTAATTACTTGAGAGAGAAGGTGAAACACGATTGTAAACAATGACGTGAGAGGTTATGTTTGTATAAATCCAGGCCAAACGCACACATTTAGGAATTATTACAAAAGTAAAAAAAAACAGACACTGCACACACAAATAATAGTAATTAAAAAAAAACTGGAAGGTTTGTTAAGGATAGGAAAGGTGAAACAGTATGTTAACCAAATTAAAACGGTGAGAACAATTCGTTGGTTGGTCGAGTCTTGAGCCAAGAAAGTAGGTCAGTGTTACAGTCGACTCTAGTGGGAAGAAATGGAACTTCGTTACATGAAAGCAAAGGTTTATGGATAATTAATATGAGGTTTGGAAAAGGAATCGCCACCATGTTTTAAACATTTTTAAAAGTAAAAAACGACGTGTTAGTATAGCGTGGGCAGCCGAACGAAGCGAAGGCATTCTTAGAAGCCAAAATCCCGTTTGAAGAATCTCGTCAAAATTATACGAATTTGTGAAGAAACTTGGCCAAATTAAAACGAGGATAAGTGAATTTAAAATCTATAATACAGTATTAATATAATTGAAGTAACTAAAAGGAATTTAATTGTGTGAGATATAAAATTTAAAGAGAACTGAATCCTAAATGAACAAACAGCTGAACTCCGAAAATTGATAAGTACATAGCGCTATAAAACTAACTTTTAGTGAACTTTTAAAATTATAAGGAAATTTAAAATTGTACATTATTAGAATATCTTGAGATCAAATAATAGTTTAGTAGTAAGAAACCTAATCCAGTTCAAACAGTTTAGGGACCTTTTTGCTTATTCCAAATTTAAGATTTTACATCAGGAAGCTAATTATTAAAACTATTTTCTAAATTTAATCTTGTTTATCAAAATGTATTTAATTAACCAAAGAGATAAAAGATATAACCCATGCATAAAACCTCGAGATATTAAGAGATCTTAGAAAATAGCCTAGGGTATAAAACCTTGTAACTAAAATTAAAAGAATTGAGTTTAGCCTATTGTGTTAAAACTTGTTACGTTTTATTTTTTTGTTCTGTTTATTGTGTGAATTAAAAAATTGTTATAAAAACTTTAAATTATTAATGAGTTTTTGTTTTTAAATAGAAATTATATATCTTCATTCAATAATAATAAAAAAAAACCGTTGTAAAAATTAAAAGAAATTATAATTGGCATAACAACGTGGAGCTCGATATAAAAAGAGATAAAGTTTATTTAGAGATTTTGAAACAAAATTAATTTAGAACTTTTTATATGAAAAACATTTGAACTGGAAATAGATTAAAAAAAAAAAAAAAAAATTTGTAAATTAAACAAACTGAATTGAATAGAGTCAAGGCTAGGTTTAGTAGAATATAGTACATATATAAATTGTTTATTTTTGTATAATAAGTTTACTAATAGCTAAAAAAGAAAAAAATATGTCTGATGAAAGGGAATCGTACAATTTGCGGGGGGGGGGGGGGATGAAGCTAAAAAAAAAAACAGAGAAAGAGGAACAATTAGAAAAGAGTAGGCGGAAAAGAGTGATAGAAACAGAAGGGGCTGCTCAGGGGAGATTTGTTAGTTTTCAGGAGGGGATCGAAAACAGGGAGGAAAACATTATAGGTGAGATGGTCGTTGTAGGGGACCAGGAAAAAGGGACAAGCTTGGAAGTGCAGGAAATAGAAATGGAAGGCACAGATATGCCAATAGGAAACATTGAGGTAGAGGAAGTTAGGGGACTACTACTTGTAGAAATTGAACAGGAACGAAGGGGTAGTGAAAATGGAAGTAATAATAATGATGACTGGATTAAGAAAATGTTCGAAAGCAACCAGAACTTACTAAAAGAAATAAAAGGGGAGATGAAGGATATGAACCAGAAGTTAAATGAGAAATTAGAGGAAAACAGAGACGACATTAGAGAGATGAAAGAGGATTTAAAATTCATAACAGATGAAATAAGGGAGGATAATAGGAAAATGATAGAGGATATGAGGCGACAGTTGAGGACAGAGAATAATACTGTAATAGAGGATGTGAGAAGAGACATAGAGGAGAAAGATAGAGAATTAGAGGAGACGATTAAGGAAAATTTTGAGGAAACAAATGAAATAATAGCTGATGTGATAGAAATTAATAAAAAAGAGATAGAGAAAGTAGAAAATATAACAAAGCAAAACAGGGAAGAGTTAAGAGTTTTAAATAGGGAGATAGGGAAAATGGAGGACAAAGTGGAGAAAAACACAGAAGAGTTAAGAGAGTTAAAATTAAAGGTGATAGGAGAAAGAGAAATAATAGATGAGCGTTTTAGGAAAGTCGAAGATGTAAGGGAGAAAATATTAGGAGAGCATGGAAGGTTAAGAAATAAAATAGGAAAAATAGAAATACTGCCAATAAAAAATTTAACAATTCGAACTGCAACTAATAAGAACACTAAAAAGATTAATAAAATGATAATGGTAATAGGAGAAATAGGAGGAGTTAAATATCCGTTTCAATGCTTAGTGGTACCAGGCTTATTGAGAAAATTTATCATAGGTACGGATATGTTAATGGATGTGAAGGCACAACTCGATTTTGGAAAATGGGAGATAGAATTTAAATATGAGAATAACAGAGAAAATAGAAACTATGAAACAAATGAAAGAAACAATAGAGATGTAAACAGTGTTGAGGCAAGGACAGGCGTGATGACAAGAAAAGAACATGGTGCCCACAGTCAGTCGGAAAACTAAGAAAAGTGAAACCATAATAGGAGCTCCAAATATAGAAATAATTTAATTATAAATAATGTACTTATAAATATGGAATTTTTGGAACAAGAGGATGAGAGAAATTATAATTTAGGAATGAATAAGAAAATAAGAAACCCAGAAACAGAAATTAAAATAAAGGAAACAAGTTTACAGGCATTAATAGACACCGGCAGTAATGTGACATGTATCCAGGAGAACTGGATATTGGAAAATAAAAAAAATCAATAAAGTAGGAAGGGAGATATTAAATATAGATGAAGGAAGCAATATGAATAAACTCTAGGTGACTATGTGTATAAGAAAACGTTAGCAGGAGATAAGTTTTAAGGGATGGTAACTATATCTACGATAATTTATTAGTAACTTCGTCGAATATTGAGAATAATGAATAAAGATAAATATGAATTTATGATAATAAATATTGAAGCATCGTTGTAATATATAAAATATGGTAATTATGTATTTAAACTTCGTCGTATTGCAAGGGAGATAAACTCAAAATAGACAAAATAAAAATATATGGATTTGACAAAGTGTAACAGAGTAGTGACTAAGGGTAATAATTTAAAATATATTAAATAACTCAATTAAAAATAGATATCAGAGATAAATCGGAATGAGTACAAGTGGGGTGCACTGCAGAGATAAAAATATGTATATTCTGGATGAGCATAACAATATAAAAAAAAGGAAATATAATTTGAAAAAAAGGGGAATTTTAAATAAAATAAAATATATAATTAGCGTCGAGAAATATAAGTATAAAGTAATAAAGTGATATAAAATAAATGTCTACGTGAATAAGGAGGTTAATGTGTTGATGTCGTCGATAATATGTTGAAATAAAATAAATGTCTACGTGAATAAGTGGAGGTAAGGTGAAATACCGTCATATATATGTAACAAAGTATATAAATATAATAAAGAATTTAAAAATAAAAAATAATAGTAGTATAAAAATTTGGGGTTAAATTTAATATAGTTGTGTTTAGATAGAGTGGATAGATTTGTAACTGAAGTGCGGTTGAGGTTAGGTTAAGACGAATTATTTTTAATTGAAAAAATTTATGATGAATAGTTGGGAGGAAGTTAAGAAATATAGTAAATATAATAATAAATATCAACCTATAAAGTTAATGAAATAATTGCAGATATCGAGAGATGGGAGATAGACAAAAGTGTCTAATTTAGTGAGTTTTAAAATAACATAAACCTTTTAAGACAATTAGCTTGAAATTTTCAGCTCAGTATTTAATTGTTAGTGAATTAAGATAAAATTGTATCATAGGATTAAGTTATAAGTGGACAGATGAATGTATAAACGACTTTTAAGTGGAAAATTATAAAAATATTAAAGACAATGTACGATAAGTTAGCCAAATGTATTGAGGTATAACTTACTCAATAAGAATTTGTTCAGTTAGTTATTAATGCAAACGGACAATAAGAGAATAAATGTTAATTTAAATTTAATTTTTAAAAAAATGTATATTTAATCAAGCTTGTAGAATGTTAAAGCATGTATTAATGTAGATGTTAAGAATATTTTTTTTATTTAAATTAAATTAGGGGACATTGTAACATTTATAGAATGGGCTATATAATGTTGTTTAAGAATTGGAAGAATAGATTAGAAATAACTCACACAAAATATGAAATCGGAGAAATTAATTAAGAAATTGGTTAGATTAAATTAAAACTAATTTTAGGTGAAAGCCTAGAAAAGGTTGTAACATATAAACAAGATTTTGAACTGTAAAATGCATTAGGAAATTTATTGGATCAAATAACCTAACAAATAAAATTAGAACAAGATAATCTAATAATAATTATATTTAAAAAAATTTGTAAACTTTGTTAACATAGGGCATAAGTAATTACTTGAGAGAGAAGGTGAAACACGATTGTAAACAATGACGTGAGAGGTTATGTTTGTATAAATCCAGGCCAAACGCACACATTTAGGAATTATTACAAAAGTAAAAAAAAACAGACACTGCACACACAAATAATAGTAATTAAAAAAAAACTGGAAGGTTTGTTAAGGATAGGAAAGGTGAAACAGTATGTTAACCAAATTAAAACGGTGAGAACAATTCGTTGGTTGGTCGAGTCTTGAGCCAAGAAAGTAGGTCAGTGTTACAGTCGACTCTAGTGGGAAGAAATGGAACTTCGTTACATGAAAGCAAAGGTTTATGGATAATTAATATGAGGTTTGGAAAAGGAATCGCCACCATGTTTTAAACATTTTTAAAAGTAAAAAACGACGTGTTAGTATAGCGTGGGCAGCCGAACGAAGCGAAGGCATTCTTAGAAGCCAAAATCCTGTTTGAAGAATCTCGTCAAAATTATACGAATTTGTGAAGAAACTTGGCCAAATTAAAACGAGGATAAGTGAATTTAAAATCTATAATACAGTATTAATATAATTGAAGTAACTAAAAGGAATTTAATTGTGTGAGATATAAAATTTAAAGAGAACTGAATCCTAAATGAACAAACAGCTGAACTCCGAAAATTGATAAGTACATAGCGCTATAAAACTAACTTTTAGTGAACTTTTAAAATTATAAGGAAATTTAAAATTGTACATTATTAGAATATCTTGAGATCAAATAATAGTTTAGTAGTAAGAAACCTAATCCAGTTCAAACAGTTTAGGGACCTTTTTGCTTATTCCAAATTTAAGATTTTACATCAGGAAGCTAATTATTAAAACTATTTTCTAAATTTAATCTTGTTTATCAAAATGTATTTAATTAACCAAAGAGATAAAAGATATAACCCATGCATAAAACCTCGAGATATTAAGAGATCTTAGAAAATAGCCTAGGGTATAAAACCTTGTAACTAAAATTAAAAGAATTGAGTTTAGCCTATTGTGTTAAAACTTGTTACGTTTTATTTTTTTGTTCTGTTTATTGTGTGAATTAAAAAATTGTTATAAAAACTTTAAATTATTAATGAGTTTTTGTTTTTAAATAGAAATTATATATCTTCATTCAATAATAATAAAAAAAAACCGTTGTAAAAATTAAAAGAAATTATAATTGGCATAACAACGTGGAGCTCGATATAAAAAGAGATAAAGTTTATTTAGAGATTTTGAAACAAAATTAATTTAGAACTTTTTATATGAAAAACATTTGAACTGGAAATAGATTAAAAAAAAAAAAAAAAAATTTGTAAATTAAACAAACTGAATTGAATAGAGTCAAGGCTAGGTTTAGTAGAATATAGTACATATATAAATTGTTTATTTTTGTATAATAAGTTTACTAATAGCTAAAAAAGAAAAAAATATGTCTGATGAAAGGGAATCGTACAATTTGCGGGGGGGGGGGGATGAAGCTAAAAAAAAAAAACAGAGAAAGAGGAACAATTAGAAAAGAGTAGGCGGAAAAGAGTGATAGAAACAGAAGGGGCTGCTCAGGGGAGATTTGTTAGTTTTCAGGAGGGGATCGAAAACAGGGAGGAAAACATTATAGGTGAGATGGTCGTTGTAGGGGACCAGGAAAAAGGGACAAGCTTGGAAGTGCAGGAAATAGAAATGGAAGGCACAGATATGCCAATAGGAAACATTGAGGTAGAGGAAGTTAGGGGACTACTACTTGTAGAAATTGAACAGGAACGAAGGGGTAGTGAAAATGGAAGTAATAATAATGATGACTGGATTAAGAAAATGTTCGAAAGCAACCAGAACTTACTAAAAGAAATAAAAGGGGAGATGAAGGATATGAACCAGAAGTTAAATGAGAAATTAGAGGAAAACAGAGACGACATTAGAGAGATGAAAGAGGATTTAAAATTCATAACAGATGAAATAAGGGAGGATAATAGGAAAATGATAGAGGATATGAGGCGACAGTTGAGGACAGAGAATAATACTGTAATAGAGGATGTGAGAAGAGACATAGAGGAGAAAGATAGAGAATTAGAGGAGACGATTAAGGAAAATTTTGAGGAAACAAATGAAATAATAGCTGATGTGATAGAAATTAATAAAAAAGAGATAGAGAAAGTAGAAAATATAACAAAGCAAAACAGGGAAGAGTTAAGAGTTTTAAATAGGGAGATAGGGAAAATGGAGGACAAAGTGGAGAAAAACACAGAAGAGTTAAGAGAGTTAAAATTAAAGGTGATAGGAGAAAGAGAAATAATAGATGAGCGTTTTAGGAAAGTCGAAGATGTAAGGGAGAAAATATTAGGAGAGCATGGAAGGTTAAGAAATAAAATAGGAAAAATAGAAATACTGCCAATAAAAAATTTAACAATTCGAACTGCAACTAATAAGAACACTAAAAAGATTAATAAAATGATAATGGTAATAGGAGAAATAGGAGGAGTTAAATATCCGTTTCAATGCTTAGTGGTACCAGGCTTATTGAGAAAATTTATCATAGGTACGGATATGTTAATGGATGTGAAGGCACAACTCGATTTTGGAAAATGGGAGATAGAATTTAAATATGAGAATAACAGAGAAAATAGAAACTATGAAACAAATGAAAGAAACAATAGAGATGTAAACAGTGTTGAGGCAAGGACAGGCGTGATGACAAGAAAAGAACATGGTGCCCACAGTCAGTCGGAAAACTAAGAAAAGTGAAACCATAATAGGAGCTCCAAATATAGAAATAATTTAATTATAAATAATGTACTTATAAATATGGAATTTTTGGAACAAGAGGATGAGAGAAATTATAATTTAGGAATGAATAAGAAAATAAGAAACCCAGAAACAGAAATTAAAATAAAGGAAACAAGTTTACAGGCATTAATAGACACCGGCAGTAATGTGACATGTATCCAGGAGAACTGGATATTGGAAAATAAAAAAAATCAATAAAGTAGGAAGGGAGATATTAAATATAGATGAAGGAAGCAATATGAATAAACTCTAGGTGACTATGTGTATAAGAAAACGTTAGCAGGAGATAAGTTTTAAGGGATGGTAACTATATCTACGATAATTTATTAGTAACTTCGTCGAATATTGAGAATAATGAATAAAGATAAATATGAATTTATGATAATAAATATTGAAGCATCGTTGTAATATATAAAATATGGTAATTATGTATTTAAACTTCGTCGTATTGCAAGGGAGATAAACTCAAAATAGACAAAATAAAAATATATGGATTTGACAAAGTGTAACAGAGTAGTGACTAAGGGTAATAATTTAAAATATATTAAATAACTCAATTAAAAATAGATATCAGAGATAAATCGGAATGAGTACAAGTGGGGTGCACTGCAGAGATAAAAATATGTATATTCTGGATGAGCATAACAATATAAAAAAAAGGAAATATAATTTGAAAAAAAGGGGAATTTTAAATAAAATAAAATATATAATTAGCGTCGAGAAATATAAGTATAAAGTAATAAAGTGATATAAAATAAATGTCTACGTGAATAAGGAGGTTAATGTGTTGATGTCGTCGATAATATGTTGAAATAAAATAAATGTCTACGTGAATAAGTGGAGGTAAGGTGAAATACCGTCATATATATGTAACAAAGTATATAAATATAATAAAGAATTTAAAAATAAAAAATAATAGTAGTATAAAAATTTGGGGTTAAATTTAATATAGTTGTGTTTAGATAGAGTGGATAGATTTGTAACTGAAGTGCGGTTGAGGTTAGGTTAAGACGAATTATTTTTAATTGAAAAAATTTATGATGAATAGTTGGGAGGAAGTTAAGAAATATAGTAAATATAATAATAAATATCAACCTATAAAGTTAATGAAATAATTGCAGATATCGAGAGATGGGAGATAGACAAAAGTGTCTAATTTAGTGAGTTTTAAAATAACATAAACCTTTTAAGACAATTAGCTTGAAATTTTCAGCTCAGTATTTAATTGTTAGTGAATTAAGATAAAATTGTATCATAGGATTAAGTTATAAGTGGACAGATGAATGTATAAACGACTTTTAAGTGGAAAATTATAAAAATATTAAAGACAATGTACGATAAGTTAGCCAAATGTATTGAGGTATAACTTACTCAATAAGAATTTGTTCAGTTAGTTATTAATGCAAACGGACAATAAGAGAATAAATGTTAATTTAAATTTAATTTTTAAAAAAATGTATATTTAATCAAGCTTGTAGAATGTTAAAGCATGTATTAATGTAGATGTTAAGAATATTTTTTTTATTTAAATTAAATTAGGGGACATTGTAACATTTATAGAATGGGCTATATAATGTTGTTTAAGAATTGGAAGAATAGATTAGAAATAACTCACACAAAATATGAAATCGGAGAAATTAATTAAGAAATTGGTTAGATTAAATTAAAACTAATTTTAGGTGAAAGCCTAGAAAAGGTTGTAACATATAAACAAGATTTTGAACTGTAAAATGCATTAGGAAATTTATTGGATCAAATAACCTAACAAATAAAATTAGAACAAGATAATCTAATAATAATTATATTTAAAAAAATTTGTAAACTTTGTTAACATAGGGCATAAGTAATTACTTGAGAGAGAAGATGAAACACGATTGTAAACAATGACGTGAGAGGTTGTGTTTGTATAAATCCAGGCCAAACGCACACATTTCGGAATTATTACAAAAGTAAAAAAAACAAAGACACTGCACACACAAATAATAGTAACTAAATAAACACTGGAAGGTTTGTTAGGGATAGGAAAGGTGAAACAGTATGTTAACCAAATTAAAACGGTGAGAACAATTCGTTGGTTGGTCGAGTCTTGAGCCAAGAAAGTAGGTCAGTGTTACAGTCGACTCTAGTGGGAAGAAATGGAACTTCGTTACATGAAAGCAAAGGTTTATGGATAATTAATATGAGGTTTGGAAAAGGAATCACCGCCATGTTTTAAACATTTTTAAAAGTAAAAAAACGACGGGTTAGTATAGCGTGGGCAGCCGAACGAAGCGAAGGCATTCTTAGAAGCCAAAATCCCGTTTGAAGAATCTCGTCAAAATTATACGAATTTGTGAAGAAACTTGGCCAAATTAAAACGAGGATAAGTGAATTTAAAATCTATAATACAGTATTAATATAATTGAAGTAACTAAAAGGAATTTAATTGTGTGAGATATAAAATTTAAAGAGAACTGAATCCTAAATGAATAAACAGCCGAACTCCGAAAATTGATAAGTACATAGCGCTATAAAACTAACCTTTAGTGAACTTTTAAAATTATAAAGAAATTTAAAATTGTACATTATTAGAATATCTTGAGATCAAATAATAGTTTAGTAGTAAGAAACCTAATCCAGTTCAAAGAGTTTAGGGACCTTTTTGCTTATTCCAAATTTAAGATTTTACATCAGGAAGCTAATTATTAAAACTATTTTCTAAATTTAATCTTGTTTATCAAAATGTATTTAATTAACCAAAGAGATAAAAGATATAGCCCATGCATAAAACCCCGAGATATTAAGAGATCTTAGAAAATAGCCTAGGGTATAAAACCTTGTAACTAAAATTAAAAGAATTAAGTTTAGCCTATTGTGCTAAAACTTGTTAAGTTTTATTTTTTTGTTCTGTTTATTGTGTGAATTAAAAAATTGTTATAATAAATACTTTAAATTATTAATGAGTTGTTTTGTGTTACAAAAATATTAATTATAAATAATAAAATTATAATATATATATATATATATATATATATATATATATATATATATATATATATATATATATATATATATTGTAACATTTATAGAATGGGCTATATAATGTTCTTTAAGAATTGGAAAAACAAATTAGAAATAACTCACACAAAATTTAAAAAAGAAATTCATTAAAAGATTGGTTAGATTAAATTGAAACTAAATTTAGGTAAAAGCCTAGAAATGTAAACAAGGTATTAGAACTGTAAATGCATAAGGAAATTTGTTGTATCAAATAAAATTTAAAACAAGATAATCTAATAATAATTATATTCAAACAAAATTGTAAATATTAGTAACATAGGGCATAAGTAATTACTTGAAGGAGAAATTGAAAAACGATTGTAAACAATGAAAGGTTATGTTCTATGAATTCAGCTCAAAACACACACAATTCGGAATTATTACAAAAGTAAAACGCAAAGACACTTCACACACGAATAATAATAATTAAATAAACACTGGAAGGTTTGTTAAGGATCGGAAAATTGAAACAGTATGTTAACAAAATTAAAACTGGTGAAAACAATCGCGTTATTGCATCAGCTGTAGAAACAGAAGAAAGTAGGGCAGACAGTCGACTCTAGTGGGAAGGAATCGAACTAAATTATAGCAACATGTGTTTTAGAAGAAGGAGAAGCCACCATATTTTAAACATTATTAAAAATCTAAAGACGCGCTAGTTGGTTATAGCGTGGTGACGCTACGAGATGGGACCTGCCATGACCAGTCAAAATTCCTTTTGAAAAAAGCCGTCAAAATTATACAGATTTGTGAAGAAACTTGGCAATTTTAAATAAGGAGAAGTGAATTTAAAGATAAAGTACAGTGGTAATATAATTTGAAGGAACTAAAACGAATTTGAGTGTGTAAAAAGTGAAATTTGAAGAGAACGGAATCTTACGTAAGCGACCTGCAGAATTTCGATATTTGATAAGTTAAGTATATAGCACTATAAAAAGTAAACTTTAGTGGACTCTTAAGATAATAGGGAAGTTTAAATTTGTACATTAGAATATCTTGGATTTAATTGATAGATAGTAGGAAGAATCATAATCCAGTTCAAATAGTTTCGCCTTTTTGCTTATTCCAAATTAAAGTTTTTCCATCAGGAAAATATTTATTAAAACTAATTTCAAAATTTAGTATTGTTTTTCAAAATTTATTTAATTAACAAAAGAATTAAAAAATATAGCCCATGCCTATAAACCCCGAGATAGTAAGAGATCTTAAAATTAGCCTAGGGTATATGAAAATTTGTAACTAAAAATCAAAGAAAGTGAGTTTAGTATATTGTGGTAAAATTTGTTAAGTTTATTTTTGTTCTGTGTATTGTTTAAATGTTGAAATAAAAATTGATATAATAAAGAAATTAAATTATTCATGAGTTTGTGTTTTTAACTAGAAATTAAATATCATCATTCAAATAAATATTTATTAGTGAAAAACCCCGTTGTTGTGTTAGAAGAATCTTTATAATATATATATATATATATATATATATATATATATATATATATATATATATATTGTAATATTCACTTTTTTTTTAACATAAATATTTTTGTAACACAAAACATAACTCATTAATAACTTATATTCTTTATTATAACAATTTTTTAATTCACACAATAAACAGAACAAAAAAATAAAACTTTACAAGTTTTAACACAATAGGCTAAACTCAATTCCTTCAATTTTAGTTACAAGGTTTTATACCCTAGGCTATTTTCTAAGATCTCTTAATATCTCGGGGTTTATATGCATGGGCTATATCTTTTAACTCTTTGGTTAATTAAACAAACTTTGATTAACAAGATTAAATTTAGAAAATAGTTTTAATAAATAGCTTCCTGATGAAAAACTTAAATTTGGAATAAGCAAAAAGGTCCCTAAACTGTTTGAACTGGATTATGTTCTTACTACTAACTATTAATTAATTTCAAGATATTCTAATAATGTACAATTTTAAATTTCCTTACAATTTTAAAAGTTCACTAAAGTTTATTTTTATATAGCGCTATGTACTTAACTCATCAAATATCGGCGATTGGCTGCTTGCTCACGTAGGATTCAGTTCTCTTTAAATTTTATATTTAACACACTTAAATTCCTTTTAGTTACTTCAAATTATATTAATACTGTATTATAGCTTTCAAATTCACTTATCCTTGTTTAATTTGGCCAAGTCTCTTCACAAATCTGTATAATTTTGACGAAATTCTTCAAATGGAATTTTGACTCCTAAGAGGAGGTCCGCTCCTTGGCGTCCCCACGCTATACTAACTAACGCGTCCTTATTACTTCTAAAAATGTTTCAAATATGGCGGCTATTCCTTTTCCAACTCTCATCTTCCATGTAATTTAGTTTGATTTTTTCCCACTAGAGTTGACTGTACACTGACCTACTTTCTTTGGCTTTATATCTGTTAATGCGCCAACAAAATTGTTTTCACCCGTTTTAATTTCGTTAACATACCGTTTCAACTTTCCTATCCTTAACAACCTTCCAGTGTTTATTTAATTACTATTATTTGTGTGTGAAGTGTCTTTGCTTTTTACTTTTAATAATTCCGAAATGTGTGTGTTTTTGGGTCGGATTTATATAAACATAACCTTTGACGTCATTGTTTACAATCACGTTTAACCTCTTATCTCTCCAATAATTACTTATGCCCTATGTTACTAAAGTTTACAATTTTGTTTAAATATAATTATTATTAGATTATCTTGTTTATATGTTACAACCTTTTCTAGGCTTTTACCTAAAATTAGTTTCAATTTTAATCTAGCCAATTTCTTATTTGCTATTTTCAAAATGTTACAATATATATATATATATATATATATATATATATATATATATATATATATATATATATATATATATATATAAGCAAATATTACTATAATTTATAAAAACGAGAGAAATTTTTTTTTAATTATAAAAAAGAAAAAGTGTAAAAATCTTTCAATATATTGCTCCCAGGGGCCATATCAGGGCAGTCACATGTTGCCCATCAAAGGGTTAAAGTATGCTAAAACCTTCATGTAGAACATTTCCTAAAACTTCAGGATGTGCATAACACAGTGATTTAATTTTAAAACTCTTATATAAAACTGTAAACTTTAAACTTCTTCTGAATTAGTTCATCATTAATAAAGATTACTGATTTTTAACCTTATTATATATATTAGTACAGCTTCCTTTAAATGTTTATTTTCACAAAATTTTCATAGTCTAATTCTAATAACACTTCATTAATCTGACGATTTGAAAAAAAAACACATTTTATTATTGCATACTGGGCAAAGCTTTCAATATACAGAGGAATTTTAAATTGCTCTGAGCTATGCTAAAGTAACTGATGGACATTTTAATCCAACACAAATACATTGATGTAAAAAATCTTAGCTACTGAATACAAGATACAAACCACAGTGTTTAGATGGCTATGCATCAATTAAATTGATACACTCCTTGAATTTCACTCTAGGAGGGTTTCTCTTGTGATATCTTTCGCCATTGGTGGCTTGAATGAGTTGTTTACATTAAAAAACTGATTCTTTTTATTATTAAACTGTGCTCTAATTTTCATCAGGTATTACATCTGAACCTGTAGTTTTTGTGTTGTACATCTTGAGGCTTTTTAAAATGATCTTATTAATATCACTAGACCAGAAACCATTACTTAGTGTTATTTTTCACCATACGCGTTTTGCACCGGATTGATGCATTTATCAATGTTGTGAGTCTATGACAAAGATTTTATTCTGTGATATCAGAAAAATACATGCTTTTGATAATACTTTGAAATTCGTATCATGCTTTGTTAACAAATAATTATTGTTTCAATGAGTCTTTATTAATTATATATAAGAATAGTTTATAGGTACTTTGGTTATACTGACATCTTTACAATATTTTCAATAATTGATAGTCAGAACAAAGTTATATGGTAAACCATAAAAAGAAAAACCTGGAAAAATAAAAAAATCATAGGATTCTGTTTCACATTGGTTTTTGTTAAAGTCATACTTTGAGAAACTGAATTTCACAAAATATCAAGCAGCTTAGCATTAAAGCCTGTAAAAAAATGTCCAACTATTTAAAATTGATTGAGCCAATATTACAAAATACAATTTGGTTATAATGGAGACAATAGAGTTCTTCATCGCAGTGTTAACAACTGTTTAAACACGTATTCTGTCAGAGCATACAGAGAAGCAACTGTTCAGAGCATGCTAGTATGTTCTCAGCATGACAAGAATAATTAAAGTTTCACAAAATATCAAGCAGCTTAGCATTAAAGCCTGTAAAAAAATGTCCAACTATTTAAAATTGATTGAGCCAATATTACAAAATACAATTTGGTTATAATGGAGACAATAGAGTTCTTCATCGCAGTGTTAACAACTGTTTAAACACGTATTCTGTCAGAGCATACAGAGAAGCAACTGTTCAGAGCATGCTAGTATGTTCTCAGCATGACAAGAATAATTAAAGTTTCACAAAATATCAAGCAGCTTAGCATTAAAGCCTGTAAAAAAATGTCCAACTATTTAAAGTTGATTGAGCCAATATTACAAAATACAATTTGGTTATAATGGAGACAATAGAGTTCTTCATCGCAGTGTTAACAACTGTTTAAACACGTATTCTGTCAGAGCATACAGAGAAGCAACTGTTCAGAGCATGCTAGTATGTTCTCAGCATGACAAGAATAATTAAAGTTTCACAAAATATGCACTTATTTTCTTGTTATGAAAAAATTTCATAACAAAATGAATACAGTGTTTGACAAATTAACAAGAATTTTCTTTCAACATTATTCAGTGGTCTTCCTCCAATGAAAAATATTATTTGACAATATCAATTTTCAACATATACAATGTTGTATGTTTAAGTAAACTAATATGGTACTTTGGTTAAAGATTAAAAATAAAAATTTTAAGGCTGTCACATTATTCATAAAATGTTGTCTTATGTAACTTAGAAGATTTAAATTTACACATTTCATACCACACATTGGAACTAAACAAAATTAAGACTTTTGAATCAATTTACAATTTGATAAAAGATGTGTATTATAAACTCCTCCGAGAATGATTGCTTTGTAATTGTAGATAAGGGTTTTAATAAAATGTTTTATTTGTAGTTAACCCTTTCAAGAGCACTCCCGAATATACTTGATTCCGATCACGGTGTGATGTCAGAGCACACACGAGAATACTCGGTTGGTTTGATATTTCTTCTGACCATACCCAATTATATTATTTTCTGTCAAATGGCATTGCTACACTATCTATTGGTCAATATTTGAACTTCTTTGGTGTCATTTGCTAGGACATCTATTGGTAAATAATTGAAGTAACTTTTAATATTTCTGTAATGCTTTTTGATCAAGTAACCATCTGGAAATCAGCTGACATTTTATGTTGGTCAGACAAGAAATATTTGTATGTAATCATGCTAAAGTTGTAATTTTTCACTTATCAAGCCTAATTCTGATCACATTGTCTATTTACTCAGTTTTATTTATGTTAACTAAATTATGGCTCTATAGCGTGTTGTGTTAATATTTAGTAAACAGTTAGTTATTAGTGTACATATTTTTGTGTGTTAGTAAGCCTAATTATTTTACAGTATAGGAGTATAATTGTTGGTTTTTCTATAATGGAAAATGATGATGATAATGATGTTGAGGAAAATAACAGGATCATCAACAACAAAATTAGGTAATTTTGATACTTCAAAATCTGGCCTAAAGCAAGAAATAAATGCAAATCCTGATCCTAATGAATTGAACTGCTTTTTGGAATTGTTTGGTGGAGACTTGATTCAACATATTTACAATGAAACTAATTTTTAAAGAAATATAAGAAAGAAATTCTAAAAATTGTTTGATGAATAAATAAATAAGGGCTTTGTATTTCTTTCAAGTTTTATTTATTATTTGGAATATAAAAAATTTTATTATCTGAAAATCAGGAAAATATTAATCAAATAAAAAAACAATACCCACTCCGGCAGATTTCGCTAGTATTGAAAAAACGTGCTACTGAAAAGGTTGAGATTTTATTTATTTGAATTGAAAAATTATGCCACAGTTGCTTCAAGTTCTTAGTTTACAAATTTTTGCATATGACAAACTACTCTTTTGTATTCAAAAACGACCTCATTTTCAATACATTTAACCCTTCTCAGTCGTGTGTCGAGCTCAGAACAGGCTATTTTGCCTGATCACTCGTCTGATAATGATGGCTGTTTTAATCATCTCCAGCTCACAAGTTACATGTCACTCGACAAATATTTCAATTTTGTCCACTGCTGCTATCTTTTGGTTATAAAATGAAACTACTTTAAATTTGCTTCAACCAAGTATAACTATGAAAGTGTTACTTTCTGTGGCAGCTGTTCTTAGTAAAAAAAACTAGTGAAAATGTCAAATCAAAGCGGAATCACTGATTAAGAAATCAGTGATTATTTTTATTGAGATTTAATTAGTGATCATGAAAGTGATCCTTATTTTAATTCGAAAAAGTGCGTTGAGTGAGAAGAGAGACTATCCACTTCTGTAAAACCAGCGAGAAAGAGCCTGGGCCTTATCCAGGATCATGTTTTGGAAGTATCACACACTCCAAAAATTCACACTTGTAAAAGGAAGTTAAATTCATATTTTTAATGTATTTCTTACAAGTATAAAATATTTTTAAAATATTTTGAGTAACAGTTATAATTAATATTTAAAATTAAAAACAGGCTGATTTAAATTGCAGATTATTCACAATCCGAGCGTCCAATGTGTACGAATAAATTCCTCGCATCATTCAGTTGTATTTTAGTACAAAAATATTCTATAAATAAAGTACTAAATATTATATATTTTATAACGATGCAATTTTTCATTCATTAATTTGTGAATTAGTCTCTTATTTGTAATCATACTTAGCAAAAATAAATTAAACGTTACGGTTTGAAGTTCGCATAAAATTCTGGACTCCCACTATTACTGTCCACTTCAGTCCACTTACACATAAATACACTAATTATAAAAAAATATTTGCATATATTTACTCTAAGTAATTTGTAACTTTAGATATCAGTACCCTCGCTCTCACTCACTTCCAAAAAATGGTCAACCTCAGATGACTGCTGATTATTTATCACCTCACAAGTTTCACACTGTCTATTTTTCTGAGCTAGAATTTTCAATCATATTTACTGTGTGTATATGTAGAGATAATATTTTACACACAATTGTATGCAACTACAATTTAGAGTTTATAATTACATAATATAAAGAGGCTTAAAACCTGGAAATTAAAAAAGTTACATATCTAGCATAATTAAAAATCAAAGAGCTTACTTTACAGAAAGTGAAAAGTCGCCAGGTGAGCTCTCGCTGACTCTAATAAGGAAAGCGCCTTCGTGTTTGTTTAGTAAAAGTTTTTCTGCGTCTGCTCTTGTTATCCTTCCATAGTACCAGCTAAACAAACAAATACAATACTATTTTAGCTAACAACACTACTTTATAACAATATTTCTAGATAATGCATACCATACCTAAATTAACAGAAAATATCAGTAAATTTCCATTATTATTTCTATATCTTATACTCATGTACGAGTATGTGAAGTTGTGTATATAGCACTAATAAACCAAATCACTAAAGCTATGATGGTTCAAATACACACACCCTGTAATTTCAACAACAATACCTCTAACTACCGTGAAAGTAATACCCCTTTTGGTGCTGTAGATGCATTCCATGACCATACACCACTAAACGAAAATGGTTACACAGTACATGCTTGAATGACTGTCACCACATCAGGTGATAACGTGCGATTGATAGTACCGCAGTAGATTCTTATTTATTTTAGAAACTCGGTAAAATATTTATTCCATCCATTTTTAAGGAGCTTTAAAACCAGTAACTTTATATCTAAAGTGATACTTTCCTTAATTTGAAATGTGGAACTCTATGAAACCAACATTTATAAAACTTGAATGAAATAACCGATCATTATTCTCACAGTAGCTGACTGACTCACAATAAAACTAAGGCGGAATGACTTGTCAACGTCATTATAAATGATAGAATAATATAGACACAGCTAGACACATATGTACCCTATATAATTGTAACCATAGAAATAATAGACTGGATGTTATTTTATGTGAGACAGTAACTAATAGGGTTATGGGGATTTTATTTCTCCATCATTGTATGATCTATTTATTGATACTACTCTTTATTTAATTGAAATTAATTTTGCATAATGCAAATTTCAGCAAGTTATGAAAATTCATTCACTTTCTGTGATTCTACAATGATCAGGCCTAACAGTTTTTAAACAAATTTGCAGTTTCTAATATAAATATAATATGAAACAACAATTTAACATCAAATGAAACAAAAATTTTGCTACTTCAAACTTCAACCTCTTTTAATCTATTCAACTAATTCTTAACCTTCAAACACATGTGCCGGGGTGTAAAGCACCCCACACCATTCATTTCTCCCTGATTCGACTACAAAAATTTTTTGTTCTTGCTCCCCTCCTAGGTAGTTGTTTTTCACTTCTTCCTCCACACTGTCACTCATGGTCAACCCGTTGTGGTGTACCAGTCATTGTGTTTACATTGTTGTTTTAACTGCAGGGCGAATTCGACCCCGCTCGTGTGTTCTCGCCAAAACTTTTTGTTGGTACATTTTCAAGTTATTGTTTTTTAATTAGTATAATTTTTTAGTGTGAGTCTTTTATTGGTGTTTAACATATTTATTTATCTTTTTTGTTGTAATTTTGTCTTTTAGTCCTAAAAAAATTAAAATTCTGGGTCAAGAACTTTCAAAACCCCATATTGCATCAAGAGCCTTACTGCCAGGACTACCTTTGCATATAAAAGCAGGTGTGAAACACATAAGTGGTGTTGAGGAAACTCGAGAAAAAAAAAATAAAAGGAAGTTCTGGAGAATGTGAAGTTTACCCGTGGCAAAAAGACCGGAAGACAACCACTTCATGCTGCAACTGCAACAAATTACTTTTTAGAGAACATTCCTTCATATTCTGTGAAGAATGTACACCTGAGTAAAAAAAATACATTTTGAAAATATTAATTTTAAAAATATCTTTACTTTTTACATTTTTTGCATTTAAATTTTTTGCAAAAATTTGGACTGAACTAATGTTTACTTCTAAACCAATACTTCTGTACACAGTTATGAATTTAGCTAATTTTTTTTCACCTAATAAAATGTGTATATTTTTTGAAATATTTTATTCCAATGTAAAAAGTTATTTACTAAAGTTTACTTGACTAAATATGAAGTAAATTGCATAGTAATAAGTATTATTTTTCATTATGACGGGTAATTTTAAATTTTGAGTGTGGCAAATTTTGACGATTTTCAAGCTGAATTTATATAATTTTTTTTCAAATAAACATACTGTTGTATTTATGTTGTCTAACTTTTTGAAAAGTTCTCTAAAGAATCTAACCATTACAACTTACTAAAATGTATGAATAAATGACTAATTTTAATTTGAAAAAAAGATACAATTTATAAAGTCAATTTAAATGCATTTAGACTATAGTACTACAAAAAAAATCTACTGGTGATACACCCATACAAATTCTATAAAACGTTTTATAAACAACAACATTCACACACACAATTTTATAAAGATGAAAATTTAGTGATAATTAACTTTTTTTTATATAAGAAATGGGGTGGAAAATACCCCGCGCGCGTGTTTATGCCCGAATAGTTGGCGCGTGTGATTGAAGGTTAATTATATTTGTTAGAAAATAGTTCATGTCCTAATTTTAGTTTGTTAACTAAAATATCATAGCTAATTTTTTCAAAAGTAGGTAATTAGATAAATTGATTCCCAAAACAATAGGTCTCTTAAAATTACCTTCTTTATGAATTTTAGGCAACCAATACAGTCTATACAATACTGCATTGCAACCTTAACCTAAAAAATCATCTTTACAAATAATTAATTTGAATAACTCTGTAAACAGTCTGTGGTAAAATTAATTTGTTTAATAGAAGTATTTATAATTTTTCATAATTCTTATTGTAATTTAATTTGTTATATTAATTTGTATCAATTATTATCTCCGTATTACTTTTATACGATTTAAGTTAATAATCTCAAACAATATTTTTCTTGAAATTAGTGGCATTAATTTCCTTGCAGATAATTTCTTAGTTTTCTACAAGCTATTGATTGTGTTTGGCAATCATATAATTTACATCTGTTTTTATGTAAGTATGAATGCTACTAAACCATCTTTTTTTTATCAACAATAACAATTCTGACAAATCTGAATTATATGTTACTTTGTTGTCTACTTTGAGGTTTTAATACAACTATTTTTATAATTTTTGCTGACAAATACTATTAAGTTAGTGGTTTTACAAGTATTTGAATATAAAAGTTAATTAGCACTAGCCACATCATCACTCTGCTAGCATTTACTAAAAGACAAATTACTGATGACAGAGATTCTCTGTTGTACACTTTAAACATGCCTGTAGAATGTGCGTTCATATAAAATGAAAACATGTGCTTATAATACATGTCTTGGCTTTCAAATAATACTCTTCATTGAATCATCAATCTTCTACAACTAAAATCTATCTTCTATAACAATCTTCTTAGTGAACACTACAAATTTTTTTCCTATATGGAGTTAAATATACTTCTACTGGATGATGTAAAAATGCAAAATTTAAAATTAAAAATACCTTGATAACTTAGGAAATAATATAAACAATCACAAATTCATCATCTACTTTCATACTATTGTGATGTAATTACTGTTCATTAAACATTTTTGCTCAACAATACAATTTACTAACAAACCGGACACATTTTATTACTAAAAAAGGAAACATGTTTGCAAAACAAATTAACAATATGCTATACATTTTATAACAATTAGATCTAACTGAAGGGCAACACCTTAATACTTTATTTTGTAAGGGTAGATTGTCTAGCCTGATTTAATTTATAGGCATCTAATTTTTTGTAAATAATTCATTATATAAAATTAATAAACACTATTCTCTCTAAGGTTGCAAGATGACCTCTAAATGAACCTTTGGTAAAATGTTTAATTAAAAAAATTCTCTAGTTTTTCAGTGAGTAAAAATTAAATAAATCCATAGCTTTTGAAACTCAAAAGTTTATTGCTGTATTAAAAAACCCTTTACTTCTTTTCAGTTCCAAATAAGTCCATTTTGTTTTGTCAATAGTATTTTGGCAACTTCCATTCATAATTTTGTCTTTTGCAGGTCTTCTTAATGGACGCCTTACACAAATTTTTAAAAACTGTTTTTATATGAAAGTCTTCTAAAAGTATAATTTTGTATTAAACCCTCAAAACATGGAAAGAGAGTGTACAATATGCAAGTAGAAGATGGCTCTCATGACAATGAAACATAACTAGAAATGGGAAACAACTTAAATTTGTATTTTTAAAATTTTTGTTAAAGTTTCTCTTACTTGTTCAATCTGTTGTAAAAAATTAGGTTTAAAAGTTGGATAAACATTAATGGACCATCAAATTATACAACTATAAGCATATTATTTCAATAGTTCTCTCTTTACATGAAATGCTATCAATACAATTAATTAAAGTAAACACAATTTTAACTACAATATGTAACTTCTGTTCATTTTCAAAATGCAAAAATTAAACAAGGCTTTGGTTGCCATGGCAGAACAGTGCAGTTTTGCAAAACAAAAGAATTTACAAAAGTAGGCCACAACAATAGAGTGTTGTGTCATCCTATAGGTAGTTTTGTTTACAGTTATTACAGCTAACTTACATAATATCAGATAATTTGTAGCAGCTATATCTGCTATTTTTCAGGCAGGAGGATAACATAACCTTGCCCTGCCAATGTAACTATAATCATAGAAACACTAATGTCTGTCTTACTACTACAAAATGTTTGTTAATCCACTGATGCCATAATCTTCAATCTTTATACTACTTGCAACATTACCTTGATTAAAAAAAATTTCTTTGACATTTGCTACAAATAAATAGATGATAATAATTTTTCCTCAATAATAATAACACTTATTTCATGAGCAGAGGTTATGGAATATCTTTTAACATTTTATGCAGTTTTTCCAACCATAAATTATTCATTTTGTGTGGTTTGTAAAATTGAATTACTAATAAAAGAAAAATAATACACTTTTAATTTTGTTTTTAATAAAAGAGAAATAAATAACATATTCAATAACTACACTTAGAGATTACAACCTGGTTAATATAGCCTGCTTAAGGAAAAGTAAACCAATACACATTTCTATTCTTGTACTACTCATTAAGCAGATATAAACACACTCTTGGTAAATACAAATCACAAACCGACTTTTATTTTAGTCTAAAAAATTTCTTGAAAATAAAAAAATACATAAAGTATATTTTTTTTTGAAAAAATAGTAAATATTCTTTAACTTGTTATGTTCATGGTTCCAGTGATAAATTTTTAACTATAGGAATTTATGTTGTTCAGAAATTATTTCTTGTTGAAGTTAATAAACCATCATGGATTAAATTTACCAAAATATGTAAATTCACACATTTGAATTTAATATATGCCCTTATGTCATTACACTATATTATAAGTTTATAAATTTATGGTAGAGAAATTATTCTAACATATTATTTGCTATCCAAATAAAAACTACTGTATCTTACATTTAAAAAAATAATAAATAATAGCTTTTCTTTGCCTAAGGCCCAGGGTCAAACAAGATCATACCTGCCTTTGTCTGCTTCTTATAAAAGGATGTAGTCAGCTCAATAATTAATAAGTCAGCTCAGTATATCAAGTAATTACTAAACACTCTCAGACAGAACTAAAGTTGGCTTTTTAGCTAACTTTCTTTGACACAATAAAAAAATCAGATACATTAATGTGTTAAAAAAAATTAAATCAATATTACAACTCCTCTTAATTATTTTCATAAAACATTTGAAAAATGTTTCAGTGTGAAAAATTATTACAGAATTTCAAATGGATGGCTCAGTTAAACCTTACTTTTTCAAAACTAATCTTCTTAAAAAAAATTAAGTTTGAATCTCTAACCACAATCTCAATTAAGTAAATATACAATATCAAGAGCACAGTGATACAAAAATATTGGAAACAGCCCCAATACCATAAAAATAACTGATAATATAAAAGTTTCTTGATGTAATCATCTTGAATTCACTGATTAACTAATTTTACACTACTTAACTAAGTGAATACGTAATTGCTTACTTGCGGACGCGTTCCTTTTACGAAGCTAACCTTCTACTCGTAGAACGTTCAAAAGGAACAATCGTTTTGAAACGCATCAGCAAGTAAGCAATTACGTATTCACTTAGTTAAGTAGTGTAAAATTAGTTTAATCAGTGAATTCAAGGAGTAGAGGGTTAGCTTCGTACAAGGAACGATCGTTTTGAAATGCGTCAGCAAGTAAGCAATTACGTATTCACTTAGTTAAGTAGTGTAAAATTAGTTTAATCAGTGAATTCAAGGAGTAGAGGGTTAGCTTCGTACAAGGAACGATCGTTTTGAAATGCGTCAGCAAGTAAGCAATTACGTATTCACTTAGTTAAGTAGTGTAAAATTAGTGATAATATAAGTTACCTTAGATTAAACCCTTATGTACATTTCGATGATCAAGTCATCATCATCAGAGCTTCTTATTACAAAAATACAATCTAGTAATTGGTCAGTCAGTTTGTAACTTATTGTTTACTAGATTGTATTTTTGTAATAAGACTCTCTGATGATGATGACATGGTCATCGAAATGTACATAAGGGCATACTCTTAGGTAACTTGTATTATCAGTTATTTTTGTGGTATTAGGGTTGTTTCTAATATTTTTATTGTAACAATTTAGTAGGTTTAAACACAAGATTTGAATTTTGTAGTCCATTATGTTCGGTGAATCTTATTAATCACTTAAACAGTAGTTTATAACTATCCGAAACAAAAAACACAACATACTCTCAACCTACACAAAAAGTCTACCCCAGTACAGTTAACCTCACTAATACCAAAATCACACAAGATTTATAAAACGTTTTTATCATTTAATATAAACTAACTATATATTGAGTAAGTATATTTGGATTTGGTTAAGGCTAGTATATCCTCTCAAAATAATATTGTATCAATAGATATAAGGATAAAAATATCTAAACTTGATACTTTTTCCAAGTAATTTCATTGTACTTGTAGTTGGTGAGAGTTAAGAGCACACAACTCGAGACTATTGAATTATACATTTATCACTTTTCAGGTATAATATCTAAATTAGAAAAGTTGTACCTAGGGTAGAATTATTAACTATCATTATAATTTAGTTCTAATGGAAAGATTAGCTAATATACTTTATACAAATAATACAGAATTAAAATTAATTGGCTGTAATTGATTTCAAATTAAAGATATTTCATACTGTTTTAGTTTTTAGACTGCTTTAACTTCAATTAGAAAGGCAATGTTGAAAACATAATGTAGAGGGCCATTCATGGTACAGGCAAAGAGGAGGGGGAAATTATTGGCTATGTGAATTGAGAATTTCTTGTAAAAGACTTACTCTTTATCAAGAGCACATAAAGTATTGTACCCATAATTTTAAAAATCATGTAAATCTAAGTGAGTTAATTAAGTTTTGTGATAACACATTGATGTTAGCCATTTTTACTTGACACTCTCTACTCATTGGGTATTTTTCCAAAAGAGCTGAAAATGGGCAATTTTTATAAAATGTCAATAATTTAATTAATATTCTATTCCATGCTACCTCACTGTATAGTGCATTAATTTTTGCAACATTAAGTGTTTGTGATGTTAAAAATATAGTAACAAAATGTTTCTTTATAAAAAAAAGAAGTGTTTTTACTTGGTCACTCATAGGAAGATGGTTTATTTATAGTCTGATGTCACTATATAACAGTCAACTGAGCTATTTTTGGAACTAAATCAGAATTTATTACTCTTTTATCATGTGATTTAAGTAGATCAATAATCAAAATATTTTAATGTCTGAAAAAATCGCCTTCTGCAACTGACTAAAATATAAACATTATGGCCTTTTTTATAACTCTAAATTCTTAATCAAGACCATAAAAGAAGTAAAAATTCTGGCAATTGTGGCAAAAATATTCAAAAGCTTTGAATTATTAATTAAGAATATAATGGGAGTTTAAACAATCAACTGTGATAGAAATCAGAACAAAAACTTTTTTCCAGATTTTTAAAACTGTTTAGGAAAAACAGGAAAGGATTAAATATAATACATAGACTAAACAATCACAAAACTTATCAGATAAAATAGCTTATTTACTAAATGAAAGTAAACACACAGTTGCAGTTGACTGTGAGTACAATGGGTTTTCTTTCCCTGGCTAAAAAGGTTTATAATCAATATCCATAGGCTCTTAAAACAGATTAGTTTTTAATGTGAGTGTATTTAATTTTTGACGGATGTTTATACATCTCTATAATTACCAGCACATGTAAAAATCTAATTTTCTAGTTGCATTTTGAGAAACTAAAATCTTTCCCCAAATAACATATCCATATAATAGAAAAATGCCTCTGCTTGACATCAATATATTAAAAACCAACAAAATTACATACAATATTTGAAATTAAAAAAATAGTATACAAAAAGTTAAAATAATGAGATTTTACATTTAGTTGAAAATACCATTGCATAATGTATGGTGTTATTTAATTTAAATAATTCCCTTTTAATTATTATGTTATACAATTTAGTTTATTATTTTAATACTATTTTTAACTTTTCATTCATTCCAGTAATACAATGCATATTATTTATGATATTTTGTAGTAAATAACTCACTCTGTTACTAAAAACCTAAATATATTAATAAGGATTAAGTAATTGCCAAAAACTTGATAAAAATCTTAAAGCTTTGAAAATTATAGTCAACTAGGTGTACCCTGCCACTCTTTGATGAGGTACAATGTTGTTGTATGGATAAGAAATGAGGACTAAAACAAAGCATATGTGTCCTAGAAGTTTAATTTGCAATATTTCTTTAGAGGTTAAGGTAATCCAGAGCTCAAGGTATGTTATTTTTTGATTGAACTGTTGCCACAATAAATCTGATAAGATAAGAAAATCTGTTTTTCCAGTTCCTCCTTGCACATCCAAGAAGAAGTCACCCTCCCCAGCTTTGCCATTTATTATTATCACTATGCGTTCATAAATGTCACTACGTTCATGTGTTAATTTTATAATGCCTGATTGGATCTATGACTGAAGATCAACAGTGTTGTAACTCTGTTCACGGCACAATGAAATGAAGCGGTCGCACCTTAGGTGGGTACTAGCATACCCAAATAACCTCTACTTGTGAACGGCGCAGCTCAATCATGACATGACCACACAAAAGTACCTCGATTACGGTGAATATTTAATTCAGATTGTATAGTAGCCTAAATGGGATGCAAGTGGATAAGTTCTGTTTTTGTTAATAAACAATCTAATTAGGAACAGGTACTGGAGTCACATGAGACTGTGGTTGTCATTAGTTAGTATGGCGAATGATCCTTTCGCTTTTGCTAGATGGTTGTTGCTGGTATACAGCCGACCATTAAAAAGGCGGATTTCTCACGGTGGCAGGTTGAGTCTTAGAAGCGTTCATAGACTAACTCAACATTTATATAAATAAAGAACATTATATTTCACCCAGCTATATCCAATGATTTGAATCCTAAGTCTTCATAAGTACCAAAAATAAATTTTTCTATTTATAACCTACTTTTTCATATTTTCTAAAAGGATTATTTTGAATGAAAAATATTGTCTTTTTCTCCACACAAATTTGTTTATTTTATATGCCTACTTTTTACTTAATATTAATAAATTTAAATATTGTACACTAATGTAATATTTTCTGTAACCATATAATTCATTTACCTATAATTTATTTTGTTTTGCACTATATTATATTAATTTTTTAACAAAAATCAATTAACAATCAAGTTTTAATAATTAAAAAAATTATTCAATTCATGATAGTGCTAACATATAACAAAGGATACTCTTGGCACCATATCCGTCAAGGTCAAACTCCATTATAAAATACACTTTACAAATCTCTTATCACAATACCATATCACAGTTTCCAATTAATTTATTATGTTTTCAAGTAGTTCATGATTATTATTTATCTTGCGATTAGATGCTGGCTGCTGCAGATTGTGGCCTTGTGGGTTTCTCCATCAATTAGCAGACAATAACTAGTTGGTGTGTGGCCTACTGTTACTAATGTGTTTTTAACTTAGTCAGTTTATGTGAATGAATTATGATTTAATATCCCTGCTTTAAGTGACAAATTAAAATTTATTTAAATCTCCGTAGATTATAACAATAAAAAATCTTTTATATTTTGAAAATAAGTGATATAGTAAAATAATATATAAGTAAATAGTATACAAACTGTGTTAACTATAACATAGCTTTAATACTACAATTTTATTTATTTCAATAATTTGCAGTAATCCTAGTGAAAACTATAAATTTTAATCTTTACAGATGAGAAACAAACACAACTTTCATATAAAAATTTACAAAAAAGGAAGAAGTGTCTTCATTCTGTATCCACAAATTATTTAACACCTTTGGGAGAATTTTTTTTACAGTGTAACAAGTTATGACAAAGTTATGTTTAGTGATACATAATTCTATACCCTGTGTGAAACATATTGTGGCATGATTTTTTTTTTTAATCAGTTTGAAATAATATTTGTAATTGTATCTTTTTATAGGGATTGAAAGTGCGTATTTTTCTAATTTTTAAGTGTGTTGTAACAATAATAAATTCTGTTATAAATAAAATATTAAGATATGAACAAATAAAATCAACATAAATCTGTAGTTAATTAAAATACCAAAAAAACTGATTCTTCTTCAAAATTATCAATTAAACTTTTTCTATTTTCGCCTTCGTATTCAAGTTATATTTATTCCTACAAAATATTTCAACAATGTCTTAACTCAACAGAGGCTTTACCAGATTTTGAAGTTTTTAACTATTAACATAAGTTATTAAAGTTCATTTGAAGGGTAATAAACTTGATCAGCTGTGGTGTAATATTTTATTATAAATAAATAAAACCTATTAAATCACAAAAACTTTTTATTTTTGATTCTGGAGTTTTGAAATAACTCCTCTGATGAATATTGCTTTACAATTGAAATGTACATCAGGACTTAAAAGTTTTTGTGGTTTAAGAGGTGTTATTTAAAAATAATAAAATATTCATTTGAGGGGGATTACTAATGGTACGAAGCTGAGCAAACATAGCTTGACCGAAACAGTATGAATGTTGCATACCACTTATCTTTTACACACTTCTCAGGGTGTCTAGTAAAATAGCTTGAAGAAATTCCCTGAGTTTTCCCTGACTTTTCCAGGGTGTCTAGTAAAATAGCTTGAAGAAATTCCCCGAGTTTTCCCTGACTTTTCTAAATTGTATTTACACTATAACACTTAGAATATAAACAAATTTATACAACTGTCTTGTCTTAGCTTTTTTGCTTTAGTTTTTCAATCTCTTCAGATATAAGTTCTATTTCTTTTGTAGCAACTGACATCACTCTTGCTTTTTTAGCTTCCAGTTCCTTCAGCTGAATATTATTTTTCCTCTTCTTAGCTGCTCTTCTATCTTTCTCGGTCATTTTCTGTCTATAGAAAGACCAGTTTACATTGGACCCATCCATTGATATCTGAAGGATCTTGGATAAATCCAGACTTTGAACACCTTTTAAGAACGAATTGAGTAACTCTTTTGCTTTTGTGTCTGTAAGGAACACAGAACCAAAATATCGAGCTTTCATTTCATCCGTCTCTGCATCCCAATACCTAACACTCAAATCCATTTGGGCTCTTTGTGATATTTTGTTTAAACTTTCATCAAAGCCAATTACATAGTTAGAATTTGAATTTAAAATAATTTGATAAACCGAATACAACACTATAGGAAATTTTATCTTTCCGCAATCTTATGTTCTGTGCAATGGTGCTATCAGGGAACATCCTTGGAAAGAGGCACACACTACCTTCTGCATTGCGTAAAGAAGTGTTGCATTACTAAATTCACGCACCATATAATCTCTGCTTCTGTCACTTCATCTTTCAGTTTATATTTATCCTAAGGAAGGAGGGAAGGTAATGACGACATCATCTGCATGACGTGATTGCCCGCTACGGCAATGAAAACCGGAACCTTCCATGTTGAAATAAACAGTGTAAAAATAATCACCGTCAAATAAAACACATACTATCACGAGTCTAGACAAATAGCTGGCTACGAATGTTTACACAGCATTCTGTGTGGTCAGAAACAGACTGAGTTATCTGTTATCCCCACCTGTCCATATGATAACAGAACCACTGCGCACCCCAAGGCCACGGTCCAGGCTAAAACTTCCCAGCTGTACCAACTCGACACGTTTAATATTTATTGACATAAGTCCTGAGGTCATAGCAACGGGCTTATCAAATAAATAATGGGCATCTAAATAAAGAAGTGTTATTTCCTGACTGCCCTGCCCCTAAACAGCTGGCTTACAATACCAAATATTCGAGAGCAATGGCCACCAGTTTTGTTTCTAATCAAAATAAATATTTTCCCTGACTTTTCCCTGAATTTTCCAGAATCTTAAAATTCCCTGACTTTTCCAGGTTTTCCCTGTCACTAGACACCCTGCTTCTATAATACTATTTGCCTATGAAAATGTTTTTCTATGTAGAGATTACCAAAACTAATAATCTGATCACTGTCGCATCTTTTAGATCCCAAAAGATTCGTTTCACTTCATTATTTCGAACTTTTAGAAGTTATAACAATAATTTATTAATATTTAATTGTAATTACCATAGTGGTATTTTGTTAATGATAGTAAATCTAGAATTTAAAACAAAAAGCTATTTTAAAATTTTATTAAAAGCATGATATTGCCTTCCTAGAGTAAAAGAGCCATTTCTTATAGGAGAGGAGGTCAAATTTACTGTTATGTTTTTATTATAAGGAGGGGAAGTTCAAAATTTATCATTTTTTCATTTTGTAACTTCAAACTCCTTCAGTGAACATAACTTATAAAATAAAAATAAACATTGAATAGTGGAAAGAATACAGTAATACTCCGTACTTACACGATAGGTTGGACCGAGCGATAGCCGTGTAAGTCGAATTTGCATAAGTCGGGGTATAATTTTACATACAATCAGATAGGAATCATGTTTAATTGGGACCAAAGACTAAATAAATTAATAATTTACAAGAAAAATATATATGTATTTAAACCTCAAATACATAATACAATAAAAAATTGTATTATATACATACATATTGCAAAGAAGTAAGTAAAAAGAAGTTATTTTGACATAGAAGTTTTTATAAAATCTAATAAATTGGTTTGACGAATTGAAGACTTTTTTCTTCTCACGCAGAATTTCCTCCTAATTCGCTACTTTTTTTTTGTTTTGTGGCAGAAATACGCTCATTGTTGGAGTCTATGTTTACCAAAATTTGTAAGCCTAAGACATTTTGTCAAGGGTCTAACCGTCATTTCATCTTCTATATAAACTGGGTCTAAATAATCTGCATTTTTAATTTCTTGCTCTTTCATACGCATTTCTATTAACTCATCAATTAATTGTCAGCTTCTGGTTGTGTAAATCCAGGAGTTCTTGAACGTCGTCATTATCCACTTCTAAATTGAGTTGTTTGACAAAACCGACACCTTCTTCAATCACATCAGCAATTTCATCTGACTCTGGCACTGATTCCGCTTGAGTTTCAGTGGCGAAAAAAATAGATACACCTTTCTCCAAACGTTATTCAAAGTTTTTTGTGAAATTTCGTTATAAGATTGTCCTTGATTCGTTGCTCTGTCTTATAGCTTCATGCAAATGCGCAAATGATGTTGTGTAATAAGCTCTAAATATTTTGATAACTCCCTGATCTATTGGTAAAAGCAAAATAGTTGTTTTTGGTGGCAAAAATAACACTTTTTCGCGAGTGTCGAAATTAGTTAAAGTAGTAGGAGGATTACCAGGTGCACTGTCAATTAATAGGAATTACTTTAATAGGAATTTGTTTAGACCGACAGTAACATTCGACTTGAGGTATTAAATGATGACCAAACCCGTCTTCAAAAAGAGAATCTGTCACTCAAGTCTTCCGATTACTTTTAAAATAATGGGTAAGATAACTTTAGAAATATTTTTTAATGAATTTGGATTTTCTGAGCGATAAACTATGAGAGGTTGCAACTTACAGTCACCAGATGTATTTGCGCCAACCATCACTGGTAATCAGTCTTTGGCGGCCTTAAAACCTAGAAATATTTTCTCTTCATGCCCTATAAAAATTATCTTAGGTATTTTCTTCTAGAACTGGCCTGTTTCTGCCTAACTCAATCAGCATGATTTAAAACCGTGTAAGACGGGGTAGCGTAAGTCGAGGTATAACTGTATTCCAAACGAAAATGCAAGGGGAAATGTTTATTCTAACCAATTTATTGTTAACTGGATATTAAAAGTTTATCCCATCAACAATTATTGTCTTTACAGAATCTGAATCCATATAGCAAGAATAATACTAAATCAGTAATTTATTATAGATGACAAATGTTAAAAGCAGAAATAGAAATTATTTTTAAGATCTCTTAGAAACATGGAAATTTGCAAAGATAAGATAAAACATGGGCAACTCTATATATTAAATCTTAGTGAGTTACAATATCGTTCATAATAACATAGACCCAATAATACTTCTGCAGCTGGTGAAATATTTTACCTGGAATTCAGTACCTAAGGTGAAATAATGTATAGTGAAACTTGTTAGCGGTTATTTATGGGCAGATATACTGATGGGATATTTTGGTTTCCAGTTAGAAAATTTTGAATAAAACAGGCCATCAAACTGTAATTTTTAGTTTGACCAGGTGGAAAACAAAAATTTGAGACAAAACAACAGTATTTTTACACGTGGCCAACGATAACTTTGTTAGATTTTCAATATAAAGATAAAGTTTTAAAATAAAACTAGTAGGACTATTTATATCCTAATAAAATAGAACAAATAACTCTACAAAAGTGGATAATGAAATGAACACATAATGTGTTTACTTAACACAGATATTCCATACCGTGCAAAGCAAACACATAGTTTTACATTTGCTAATGAAAATCTAACTTTGTAAATGAATGAACATATCAGTATAGTCAAGTTCTATTAACTCTGTTTGGCAATAATTTTTCAATTCCTTATATTAGCTCACCCTCTCCTTATACATACCTTGTACAAATTTTCAATCATTAATAAAATACGTTTTCATTTAATCAATTAGGTTCAAATACATTTTTTTAAACCTATAGTGGGTGACAATTGATGTTAATTCGGTTTTTCAAATATTTATTCAATAATTAAATTATAAAAATTTGGAGGGTATAGGTCGAATTCGAACTGAGTATCTTTGTTTGAAGTCTATACCACTGAGTCAAATTTCCTATAACTAGAAGTGTATTCCTCAAAGAAATTGTAATGTTTTTATACAAAAACACTAAAACAATAAATAACAATAATTCAGAATATAATAGAAGTGAATTAAAAATGGATAAAAAAAATGTAAACAATTGAGCCATCACCTAAAAAAAATTATCATAAAATATTAAAACCAAGATGGCGGCTAGTATAATTATAAAACAGCTGATGTTTTTCAAACGTAGAAATGTACAAAACCTAAAAATTATTGCATAGAGGATAAAAACTTAACTGTCCAGGTAAGAACATGAAAATCAAATAATCAGTGGGTTATGTAACAGATGCTTCAACAATGGAAAAAGTTTTATTCTTTTCTCTAGAATCTCAATAGAAAAATTCATTGTTAGAAAAGGTTGCATTGGAACTGGAAGCAAAAACTTAGTTGGCCAACATTTTATTAAAGGAAGAATTCAAGTATTAAGAAAGCAAGCCTAATTAAAAGTTGATAGAAGCCAATAGTGGTGAAAGCATAAAAAAAGCATAGTGGTGAAGATTTGATTATAGAAATAAATTTAAAAGGCTACAATTTTGGACAAAAACATTAAACCTCAGATAAGTAATTAATTTAAGAAAAGATTGTAAATTATTATTATATTGTAAATTCAAAATTAATAACTTTAGGCCTAGGAGTTTCTTTTATAAAATTTATTACAACATTAATTGCATAAACCAATTTTTAATTTGTCATAATTAATACCCACCGAATAACCTGGGAGGAAACGTCTTGTGATATTTAACTAAATTAAGAAATTGAAAAAGTGTATTAAAAAAATTTTATAACTAGAATAATCAAAAAAAACTAAATTAAACAAAGATTAATGCAATTATAAGAAGGTGTTATTATTTATTACTATAAATGATAAGTAATAAAAATTAAAAGTAATAAAAGAAAGGAATCTAAATTTTACTGTTAGGGTTACAATCATTTTGTAATTCTAACTGGCGCCCAGCAACTTATTGTTTTCTGAGGATTATTACATATAAATTTTGTTTTATTATAAAGAAATTATTTAAATTATTCAAAATTATATATTATAAAAATATTATAAAAAATATGAATTTGTCTTTTCCTCCCATCTGGTTGTCATCGAAACCTCCATTGTACAACCTTAAATTGATGCCATGGTTACCACAGAATATCATAAATAATGATCAAGGATTAAAAGTTAATGAAAAGAATAAAATAAACAAACAAACTGAATTAACGGTATCAAACCTTACTTCACAAACAAACAATGCATAAAAAAAGCAAAAATTAAAAGAAATTTGCTTTTTATTTTCCCAGTTAATATTGTAATTCTGACATATGTTTATACATCTTTATATTAACCCTTTTGATCCCAACATCCTATTTTTCAAACGTGTTTCAAAATCTTGTTCAATCCGAACACAAATTTTCAGACGTTCACAAAATATTTTTTAAAAAATACAATATAATACGTAAAATAATTCTTGCATATATTAAAGCATTCATAATTAACTCATTTAAAGCACTTCTAGTATGATTTAGCAACTCTGTTTTAGTAGAGTTCAAACTTGTTGACTGTAGCTGCTCTGCACCAAGTCCTGCGTCAGTTATCATTCTTGTTAATAGTGAGTGAGTGGTCTGTTTGTTACTCACAATTTTATTGTGAAGTTAATCTTTTTGTTTGGAAGTTTAGGGTTTACACTGTTTACAAGTTTATATATGTTTGAAGCTGTTTTTGTTAGTGTATATAACATAAAAACTTTTTTACTGACAATAACAACAAAAAAATAATTTAATTAAAGGTAAAATAAGATTATTCATGTTTATTTTGTAATTTTACAAGTGACTTAATTATTTATTTTCATTTTTATACATATTCATGTATATTTCGGAATGTTGTGCATGTGGAACTAAATGTGCACTTTTTCATTATAAATCTATATCTCCGTTATTTGTGAATATAAGTGAAAATTTGGAAAAAAAACTCATTTTTATGTGTACAAAGACAAGATGCTTTTATTTAGAAACTGATTTTTAATTTTATATACTCTATATAAAATGGAAACAGAAAATTTTGGAAAAATGTTTTTAGTGAGTAACATTTTTCTCAAAAATTATATTTTGCATGTTTATCATAATTCTAGGTAAATGTATATTATAGTAGAGTCTTTGAGAAGTAAATTAAAAAAAGAATCATGAAAATCCATTGATAAATAAAAATTTGGTGTAAGTTTTGTCAAAGCACTACATTTTCAAAAAAATCATGACTGGGACTGGAGCAGATACCCATGCAAAGCGTTCCGGGATCAAAAGGGTTAATAATTATGAAATAAAAAGAAACTAAAATACAATTTTTTTTGTTGACTGAAATAGGAAATGATTTTTTTAAAATTTACAGTACCTGTTTAGAATAAACTATAACTATATAAGTTATATTATCCGCAAAATCATAATTTAACTGTCCAAAAATGAATTCTTGAATTATTTTGAGAATTTACTATTTATTTATTATACAACACTGCTCTAAAGAATGAATTGTTCTGTTTGTATCCATTAGTACTGGATTACAAGGTAACTCAGGTTTATGAAATTACTTAGTTAGTAATGCCTTACTTATTTAAATCCAAATATACTGATATGAGATATTTCAAGCTGTAGAGTTTAGAGAGAAGCCAGTAATGTTGCCACTGTTGATAAACCTATCCAGAAGTCTTTTTGTAGAGTTCCAAATGCAAGAACTATTAGTTTTGTACTACGTATGTTACGGAGACATAATAAATGTTTACCATAAGTATTAACTAACATTGGCCTTCTCCAACTTAATGAGATATTATTGATGCTGTTCAATGTCTCAATATTCAATCTATTGGATATTAGTACAAGATATATTTCTAAACAGTTTTAGTTATATAATATGAACTACAGAGTAGACTTAACCTTAAAAATGACAACATTTATATCCAGGAAACATTAGTTTTGTAATTGGTTAAATACTCATCAGCATTTCAAGTTCATTTTAGATGGACAAGTTTCAGTGATTGCTTAACAAATTGCAAAATCAACCCCAATTACAGACAAAAGTGAACCCTCAAAAAACAGTTGAATGTTATTTTCAACAGCAATAAATCATTATATGGGATTTTTGCAACAAGATGATTGGACCATTTACCTTCAAAAATGTGTAACAGGCCTGGCATACTTTCTGCAAGAAGAATTCCTCTCATTGCTTGAAGATGTTTTGCTTACAAAATGTCGCTGGTTATACTTTCAACACAATAGTATTATTTCCATTTATTGGTCAAGGAAGTACAATGACCTATACCACTCAGACAATATCACTGCTGGATTTTTACACATAGAGGTGGACTAAGAAAAATTGTACTAGGCAAAAAGTAAATTCCAATGAGGCATTATTGGCCTATATTATTGAATTCCTGAAGTTAAAGGAATGCTGAAATGACTCTAATGTTAATTTTAAAAACAGAATCATTTAGTTTTGATATAATAAACCACTTACTCATGATTTTTCATTTCAATATAGTTGCTAGGTATAAGTCCTTCTTTGCCATCTAGTTCTGCTCTATACCAGTTCATATCATCTTCCATGTTTAATATCTGAAATCAAAGAACAATTAAGTCCCATTTGTTGATTCTATCTTTATGTGAGCTACTAGTTATCACAAAACACTTTTAAATGTTTATAAACTTGCCTATAGTAGCACTTACTTATGTTTGTTGAGGCCAGCCGTTTCGGGAGATGTGTTCCATTGTCAACTCAGACCGTAACTGATCTCAAGGTTTACGTACCACCCCCACCCTAACCTATGTAAACCTTGAGATCAGTTACGGTCTGAGTTGACAATGGGACACATCTCCCAAAACGGCCGTCCTTAACAAACATAAGTAAGTGCTACTATAGGCAAGTTTATAAACATTTAAGAATATTTAGTAACAGTTAAGTGTCTATGTAAAGCATTGTAGCCACATGTTAACCACATGTTAAGCATGTGTTTTTTCAACATATTCATTGCCAAATATAGCCATACTTTAAAAAATAGGTAGTAAACAAAACGATACAAAAAATAGATAGTAATGTTTATTTTCAAACTTGTTTAACAAAGTTTTATGTTGAAAAATGATCAAATACAGTATACCATTTCACAGTATACAAATCCTTAACTATTTTAGTTTGACTTCTATGGTCTAGAAGATGTATCATCCCCTGTGGTTCATCTGAATTATCTATTGTGACTGTAAATTGAGTATACTACATTTTACCATCCTTTACATCTCCATCAAGGGCTATTTTATTGGCTCCTATGTATGACATCCTACCAAAGATTGATGATTCAACTGCTACTGGGAAAACTTACCAACTTAGAAAAAAAATGAACAGCAAATCACTGCCAGGTTTTCAGCATTTATAAAAATCCTTAACAGTTAAAACAACATTTATCAACTAAAGTAACTTATGATAATATTGTAATGTTTATGTTAAGTGTAGTCTTAGTATTTTAAATATGATGCCAACATGAATTATGAAAGCACTCGACCAAGAATCATATCTTGACAAAGAAACATATCATCGCTATACGATTACCACTCTGTTTACTTGTTGTTTCCAACCTACTTGCCGCTGACCAATGCCTATTAAATCCTACAACAATATAATCTCAAAGAAATTGTTACAACTGGATCAGTTACAAAAAACATGTCAACCGGTCGCCCTTGTACAGCAAAAACTCCACAAATGTTGACAATGTCAGAGTATCCGTTCTTTGAAGTCCTTACTGCTCCATAATGGGGGATGTTCTGACCTTGGGCAAAACCCGTCACTACAGCAGATCCTGAATTGTGAGTTAAATTCCATCCTTAAAAGATTATGATTGTTCAGAAGTTTCACAAAAATGATTTGATGAATGTCAATTTTTTGTGAGAGAATTCTTGATGCTGTTGCCAATGATAATGCTGTTTTAATGGCCAGTGATGAAGTACACATTTATTTGATGGATGTTTAAACAAGCAGAACTTCTGCTACTGGTCAACCAACAACTCACAAGAATTGTATTAAAAACCAGTCCTAAAGTTACGGTTTGGTGTAGAGTTTTGAAAATTGGTATGTTGGATCTAATCACAATGTCATGTAGAAATGCTTCACAACATTTTACAACCACAACTCGTACATTTGGAGATCAACAAGGCTGAAATGTAGATTCAGCAAAATGGGGCTCAGCCCACAAGAATAATGCTCCTGTGGAAGACACTAGAGAAATGTTTCTTCATCACATGATTTCATGTTTTGACGATCTCCATTGGCCTGGTAAATGTCGCCGAGCGGCTTCTTCTTATGAGGTCACATGAAATTTAAAGTTTACATAAACCTTGTTCCGTTAAATATTTGAAGGTTCCAATACGTGAAGTTTCAGAAATGCTGCAGTTCCACTGGGCCCTTTAAATATAGTTATGGAGAACTTTATAGAGACTTTTAATGTGTATGAATGTAGAAAGACACCTTCTCTTCAAAGTTATTTTAAAAAAATAATTAAGTACTTTGGAATTCTTAATATCCTATATCTAATTATCCTAACAATTTTACATTACACTATAAAATACAAGTAGACTCACACAGAAATTTAAAAAATTTTCCAATGAAATTTTAGTCACAAACTTAATAAAATAGCACACCTACAAGGTGAGAAGCATAAATTCATCAAAAAAATATAATTAAAAACAGTAACAAAACTGAGAGAAGAACAATTATACTCATATACAAAAAACACCCAAACGAAATAACCATACATACACCATAAAACAAAAGAGTTAAACATACAACAGCATTAATTATTTCTTGGATGCTTTCAATTCATACGACAATTGCTTTTACCTGCTACATAATTAATCAAAATCATTTTTAATATTGATACCATTCTTCTGTATGTTAATATAGAGAACTTCAGAATGTCCTCTTCTTCCAGTTGGATTTATTATCCAGTATAATAGAATTTTCAAAATCAAATTTATGCCCAAACCTTCACCATGCTCAAAGAAAACACGAGAGGAAGAGTTGTGTTCGTGACGAAGAAAACCTTAAGACAATGGTTCTCATGTTCGTAAACATGAGAATAACAGTAAGAAAGATAAACTTTACTAGGACATTGATTCCAGAAATATTTTGTTGTCTACTTATAACTGAAGTGGTTTAGGTTTCTGGGGTTTGATTAATAGATTTTCATCTGCTATTCCATAGAAATTGCTGAAACTTATACACAGTAGTAAGCATGCAAAATAACTAAAATCTCACAATTATATATTTTTTAATTACTTCAATCACGTGCACGTTTCAACAGTCATGCACACTTGACATTAAACCTATTTTAAAAAATACATTTATTGTATGTTATTCAAAAGCCTAGCTTAAAGGTGAAATAGTTTATATTTTGCTGGTTCTAATGTAATAATAGAGTTGAAAACATCGTGTTGTAAAAATATAGCCTTAATAACGTTGGTTAAAAAGTTTTTTTTGTTTTAAAATTACTCGTTTTAATGTGTAGAACACGAATATCAACTTTTCTTTCTGCGGAAAATTACTTTTTTTCACATTTTAAATGTTAGGTTGTAATGGCATGTATAGCGTAAACTAGTCTTATTGATATGGTAGCTACAGCGCACTGCACTACGTCAAAGTCAGTTTATTTTAATACTAAACTTAAAATCTAAATATTTACCTTTTGGTTATAATTTTATACAGCATGACTATATACCTACATTAAAATATACCTTCGAAGTATCCAGTCAGGATAGATTTGGTTATAATTTTATTCTACTTTACTATTCACCTATATTGAAATATACCTACGAAGTATTCAGTCAGGATAAATTAGGTTATAGTTTAATACAACATTACTATATACCTACATTAAAATATACCTATGAAGTATCAAGTCAGGATAGATTTGGTTATAATTTTATTCAACATTACTATCTACCTATATTAAAGTATATCTACGCAGTATCCAGTCAGGATAGATTTGGTTATAATTGTATACAACATTACTATCTACCTATATTAAAATATACCTATGAAGTATCCAGTCAGGATAGATTTTGTTGTAATTTTTTGCATTGGCAATAAGTAAATAAATATTTACCAAAATTACAACCTACATTACAACCAAAATTAAAGATATACTTTAATACAGGTAGATAGTAATGTTCAATAAAATTATTACCAAATCTATCCTGACTGGATACTTTGTAAGTATATTTTAATATAGGTAGATAGCAATATTGAATAAAATTATAACCAAATCTATCCTAACTGGATACTTTGTAGGTATATTTTAATATAGGTATATAGTAATGTTGTATAAAATTACAAATCTAGAAGTAGTGCAGTGAGCTGTAGCCTATAGGCCTACATGCCTTTACAACGTAACATTTAAAACATGAAAAAAGTCGCGGAAGGGAAGAACTGGGAATCTATCGTCAAGGACAACCCACTTAACCGATTGCTGTCACGTCCAGTTGGTGTGACCGCCTTTCGAACTCTGACAGGACACGATTACCTCCCTGCCCATCTGACCAGAATAGGAGTACTCTCCTCTGCCCACTCTGCACAGCCCTTGAAGCAATTATGAACGTCCAACATCTGTTCGAATGCCAAGGACTGCAGGAAACCCGTGATGAAGCATATGACTCCGACTTTGAGCATCTCGCCTTCCTCTACTGGACTGCGTGGCACCGAATGGCTGAATGCCAAGAGTGGGCGTTGGATAAAGTAAGTAAGTGAAAAAAGCAACTTTCCGTATTTTTCGCAGAAGAAAAGTTGATATTTGTGTTCTACACATTAAAACGAGTAATTTAAAAATAAAAACAAATTTTAAAACCAACGTCATTATGACTGTCATCGTATAGTTTGTGTTAAGAAAATTTTGTAGGATTTTATTTATTTCTCCCAATCTCAGAAGAGATTCATATGATATAACTAGTTTCTAAAATATTTATTCAAAAATATTAAAGGGTTTGTTTAAAGTCTTTAAGGTAATTATGAAGTTTAGGGAACTATAGAAAAATGGGTATGAAAACATTTCCTATTATGGGTTATTTTTTATTACGGCGGCCCCACTCCATATTTTGGATTATTGTTCAAAAGCACGAAAAGGTACGATATCCACAAAAAAAAAAATTTTTTCCTTTGAGCAAAGTTACTTTTTTCGACTTTAAAGTAGGGCAAATTTTTTTTGGCGGAAGCACAAGTTGTGAATAGGCGCGGAGTGATACTTACGTCACAGTGCTGCGCATAAGGTTGTACGCATTGTCCGCGGTACGTCACGCAAACTTACGTGTGTAGATATTTGAGAAACAACTTCTACAGTTAGGATAGATTGGTTTTAAATTTATAAAATACTGTATACCTATATTAAAATATACCGAAAAAGTGTAAAGTCAGGTTAGGTTTGGTTTTAATTTTATACATTGAATTTCATGCTTCATGATTTTACAACTGAATTTCAATGTATAAAATTAAAACCAAACCTAACCTGACTTTACACTTTTTCGGTATATTTTAATATAGGTATACAGTATTTTATAAATTTAAAACCAATCTATCCTAACTGTAGAAGTTGTTTCTCAAATACCGCGGACAATGCGTACAACCTTATGCGCAGCACTGTGACGTAAGTATCACTCCGCGCCTATTCACAACTTGTGCTTCCGCCAAAAAAATTTGCCCTACTTTAAAGTCGAAAAAAGTAACTTTGCTCAAAGGAAAAAAATTTTTTTTTTGTGGATATCGTACCTTTTCGTGCTTTTGAACAATAATCCAAAATATGGAGTGGGGCCGCCGTAATAAAAAATAACCCTATTATGTTTTAAAACTATCTTGATATTTGTTCTTAACAAATAAATAATATTATTATTAAAGATGTTGTCTCAAAAACTTATGCAATTGGAAATAACTAGAGCAATATAAAGAATAGATTTATAAAAATTCTAGAATGTTACAAATTATATCAGAATAATTACCTAAACATTTACACAAAAGCTGTGCTAAAATAAAATATATTTGAAGGTTAGGTTAAGGAAAGTCAGAATTTAACCTAAGTACATAAACTTAAACAATTATTTTGTACTTGTTTAGGTGTTTCGTGGTTTTTAAATTAAGACGTAATAACAGATTACTTACTTAATTAATTATTACTATTAATTACAAACTAAACAATGACAGATTAAGATTTCTAATATTCTGTAACATAGTCAGGCAAACGTACCTTTAAAACTTGATTTTTTCTAAAACTCAGTTCATCTTCTGCAGTTGCATTAAAATCGTGTTTTGCAATTGCTTCCATTTTACTCTTAACAACAATACTTTGTTTACAAAATAAATTAAAATCGAACTATACTGTCTTTGTCCTTGACAACTCACATAAAATAAGGTTATACTATTCTAAAAAAAAACAAATTCATTTATTCTATAAAAATACATCTATAACCACTAGTGTAAACCACTCTCCGACGTTTGGTACCAATATTATTCACCGGAATTTAAACATACACATGCTACACTTCCAAAAGTTGATACTTCTTGGTATTATACTTATTCACCTAACGAATGTAAAATGTATCATCGCCTCTTCACAGAACTTCTCCCACCACAGCCATGTTCTATTTCATGGCCTCCATTGCAATTCGCCACAGATGGATATCAACAAATAACAATGTTTGTATTCTTACGCCACCAAACATTTTTTTGATATTTCTTATTGAGAAGGAATTCTTTTTCAACTTAAAAACCAAGTGTTATTAAATATTATATTTAATTATAACATTTTTAAAATTTGCAAATAATTCTGCAGTTTACCGTGAACAGTAAGAACTACTTTGTACGTAATAAAAACAAATTTTCATCACAGCTCTCTAAATATAAAGAGCTATCGATTCCATAAATTGCTATGGTGTGCTATAATTCATAATGTGTGTGTATTCATAATTGTTAAAAATTCTTGTGATTTTGATACAAATTAGTTTACTATAATATGAAATTTATATCAAAATGATGACTATTAAAAAAAAGTTAATAAAGTTCTAAACAATATTAAAAACAATTTTTAATAAGTATATACTGACAAGATGGTCAAAAAATCTCAAGATGTACAACATGAAAACTGCAAGGTCCAAACACTGCTTTATTAGAACAGTGTCCGTCACTAAAGCTTTTACTTTCATTACTAAATTACAAACACTGCTCTTCCTTATTATCTAACAAACCCTTTATGTATCTACTTGCCGCTTCTACCAATTTCTTTAAATTTCTATCTGCTTCACTTCGATAAAGTTATAGACTTTACGAAAAACTTGTCAATCTATGTGTCATAAATTATGCGGGGAACCTTGCCTCTTACAATTTACTTTTTTGTAAAATACATACAGTCATTCAAAGGTTTAAGAGGCCTTATAAGTGACATGCCACCTTTGGTCTGAAATATGTACCACCAATTTGTCATGCTAGTACCATACATTTTTATATTCAGAATACTGTGACAATTTTTTACAAGAACAAGCCTATTGAAATTTATACACTATTAACTTACATACACACTATTTGCAAACCTAACCACCTATTTTATAGCCTTAAGAGAAATTCAACAAACCAGCCCACCAGGGAGAATAATGTGTTTCCAGGGCAGGCAGAACTCACATATAATGTTGTCTTCTATTGACCTCTCTGGTCACAACCCTTACATCTTTTTCTACCTCTGACTCTATCATTTGTTTCTTCATTTTATACAAGTTTGTAAAATTTGTTTCAAGGAGGTAAGGTAAATTGTTTCAATGGCATATCAGGTTTGGGTAAGGCTCCACTAAGCAGATTTTTTTGTCCTATAAAGAAGCTTTCTTTCTGTCTAGGCACTGTATTTTGTGAAGATCTATTGCATGTAGAACAGTTATTTAGGTCACATATATAAATATATTTTATATCACCTTATGCTTTTAGGTTCCGAAATCTTATTGTTCATGATGAGCTGGCTGTTAATCACTTATTACACTTTGAAATTACTTGCGACCAGACATTCTATTAAACTTTCAAGTTTAACAGAATGTCTGGTCTCAAGTAATTTCAAAGTGTAATAAGCTTTTATGTTCATTAGGATTTTATTACAAGAGTTGATCACCGCAGCTCATACTTTTTATGTTAGCATTGTATTGAAAAATTGGAAATGTCTTTACTCTTTCTTGTTTTGTATATTGATAAGTTATTAAGGCACTTACACATTCTAAATATATATATCTAATATTGCTGTTATCTCTCCATCATCCAGTTATCACACCCTGACATTATTGTGTTTTTGTTTCACTTTTTTTTAGAATTAATGACATATTCTGGATTGAGCTTTTTTTGGCCTTTAGTTTTCTTCTTGAATTAATATTTTAATCTAACAGTTAGATGATCAAGAAACAACTATTAGAGAAATTACCCATGTAGAAAGCATGACATTTATACAGAAGACAGTTGTATCCAAATGCAATACAACTTCTGAAAAATGTATCTTTCCTCCAAGATCATAATATTTGCCTCCCATACACAATGAATCTCGGTTACACACCTCTTCTGGGTTACTTAACAAATATAGTTTTATGCTATATTTGTCGCATTTTCCTTTTATGCACTGTTTTGAAGTTAACCTCTCCACAGCACAATTCCTTCATACAGTGACAGTCTTTCTTGAGGGGTAGATATGTATCATCTTCAAGTTGAAGAAATTGACTAAAAAAGAGACTTTCATAAGGCTATTATTTTCCTCAACATTTCCGCAATGTAGTCCTGAAAAAAATTGAATTAATATAAGAGAAATAGAGGAATCTCTTTTTTATCAACATTCTTTAATTTTTTGCTTAACAAAAATGTTGGGGATCAGTTAAAATATTCTCAAGTTGCTTGTTATAATCATATTGAATTTACTAAATAAATCATAAGTGATTACATGTGTAGCTAAGTGAAAATTATTAACTTACTTGATAACCCGTTTTGAAACAGTTGTTTCATCAACATAGCTATTCTTGTCAAATACAATTTTTCAACCACAAATAAAACTTTCTATTTAAACCCTTATGTTCATTTTGATTGCAAAGTAATCACCTTCAGAAAAATTATTACAAAAATAAGCCTCTGTAATGTACAAAAATTATATTACAGGTATGCTATTGCAAACAAATAAACTCAGTATAAAAACAATAATTTAAGTAAGTAATTATTACATAACTGAGTGATTACTTTAGAACTTACTTACTGACGTTTTTACAAACAATCGTTTCATTTATGAAGCTAACTGTCTACTCAGCTGAATGAAACGATTGTTTTGAAACTCATCAGCATGTAAGTTCTAAAGTATTCATTCAGTTATGCAATAATTATTAATAGTTTTTCAGTAAATTCAAGGTGACTACTTCAAGCAAATTTAGTTTACTAAATATTTAAAAAGTACCTAAGTGAATACGTAATTGCTTACTTGCTGACGCGTTTCAAAACATTCTTTCCTTTTATGAAGCTGACCTTCTAACGGTAGATAATCGGTAAATATTTTTTAAAACCTCATAGCTATTATAGAATATGAAAGGAAGATCATATTAAATATGATTTATTATAATTGGTAGGTATATTTAAATATTAATATAATATAAATTTTTTGTTTAAAATTTGTTTAGTTAAATAAATGTTGTGCAGGGAGATAACTTTTGTTTTTATACACTTGTAACTGGTACATAATATATTTTCTTATAAAATGACCTGCAATTTCGACACTGTTTTATTGGCAACCAATGATTATAAAAATTCCCATATAGCATTATATATAGGTAGTATTCAAGAGTATATTGCAAGAAACACTACTTTGCCTAAGTGGTTCAGATGAATTTTTATATGTTCCATATGTTTTCTATTGAGTAACTTTAAATAATTTAGTTGCATTAGTTCAAATTGCTTTAATACTACATTTTTATGTTGTGAGAAACAAGGCAATAATATTAAAAATTATAAATAATATTATTCACTGTTAGTATATATAAAGACATCAATTTGTCATTGTTTGGAAATTTTCCATGCATTTCATAGCAAAGACCTGTTAGTTTCAGAACAAGTATTTTATAAAAAAGTAGTATACAGTACTTTTTTCTCCTTTTTATAAAATATTTCCTAATTCTTCTTTTGTTATTTATACAGTTTTGTATGTTTATTTTGGTAATGATTTTAAGTTGGGCTTGCTAACAGCAGTAGTGGGCGTTTAATTATCTGGAGAAGAATATCATATAGTAGTACACTACTGCTGAAAATTGGTTTTAAGTAATTTATGTTCCAGCATAAGTGTTCTGTACTATTTGACAGATACTGGCTGAGATTTTCTTGTTAGTAGGGTAGTATATAAACTATTGATCTACTAGGGTAATTCATAAAATAAGGTTCCCTATGTTGCTAAGAAAGAATGCGACGTGCTAGGAGAAATATGGTAAAGCGGTCATACTTATCAACTCCCCCTCTCTATATCCCCACCACTTCCCCTCGCTACATTGCTCTGTGCCGGGCTAGCAGCCTTCGAAGTTGGAACCCCCCATTGCTGTTACGGCCAGTTGCGAAATTCATGCTGTGATACGGTTTTTTAAATGCAAAAATGATTTCACCTATTGACATTTATCGACAGTTAATCGAAGGTTATGGGGAAAAGTGTATATCTGATCAACATGTTTTGCAAATGGTGTAGAAAATTCAGTGAGGGATACACGAAAATTCATGATGAAGACAGGAGCGGAAGGCCTTCAGTTTCAGACGGAGTTGTTGATAAAGTTGAAAGAATATTGCTTGAAGATCGGAGGATTGATATTAATGAACTTGCTTTGCGTGTTCCTGAGACTTCCAACACCACAATTTATAACATTTTAATAAAAAAATTAGGCTATCATAAAGTGTGTTTGCTGAGGGTTCAGCGAATGTTTACAGAAAACCACAAATAGTAACGTGTCGAGTGTGCCCAGCAGTTTTTGCAACAATGTGAAGACAACAAAGATGAACTCTTGGATTCCATTGTTACAGGCGATGAAACATGGGCGTTTCATTTTAGCCCCGAAACCAAGCAACAATCATGAGAATGGCGTTACTCAACTTCGCCGAAGTCGAAGAAGTTTAAAGAAACACAGTCTCCTGGAAAAGTCATGGCAACTGTCTTTTGGGACAGGAAGGGCCTGCTTTTAATCGACTTTTTGCCTCATGGAACAACAGTTAACTCCGACAGATATTGCGACACATTAAGAAAACTGAGATTTGTGATCCAGAAACGCCGGAAGGAAGATTGTCCAGTAGTGTGAGGCTTATCCATGACAACGCTCGACCTCATGTTTCACATCAAACTCAAAAACTGCTGACAGATTTTGGCTGGACTGTTGTGCCTCCCCCCTACAGTCCGGAACTAGCCCCAAGTGATTATCATTTATTCACAAAATTAAAGGAACACTTGGGTGGCTTACGCTTCAGTACCGAATATGAAGTCAAGGAAGAGATTAGTCGATTCCTCAAAGGTTTGGCGTTAGAATTCTATAACATGGAGATAGAAAAGTTAGAGCATCGTTTTCCCAAGTGTTTGGACAGAAACGGTGGTTATGTGGAATAATAGCTTAAGTTTTAAGCTTTAAAATGATATATTACATTAAGAAGAAAAATAAAGCTGTTTATGTTTAAAAATTATGGGAACGTTATTTTATGAATAACCCTCATAATTTGTCCCTTTCTGGATTGTTCACTGGAATACAAAAACCTTGTTTTTCTTCTATATTACAATTTCTGAATTACACTTATTAAAAAAAGCTATTTCGCTTTGTATTTTTTTTTATTTAGGATTTCTATTGGTTCAGAATCTGGACTAAGCACTTCTGACACTGTTATTTGTCACCATATTTATTTTTCTTTGCTAAAAACGCCTATAAAATGTGTTTATCATGTACTAAGTTTTTTCAAACATAATTAAATACTGTAAATTTTGAAGTCCCGCTACTTCTGAAGTAAATTTAAAAATTTCTATCTAATTTGAATATGATCTTCAGTGTCTAAGTAAAAAATATGACATTCCAATGAATAAAATGGTCAAATTTAACCTCAGTGTCTTAGTGGTCCATTTCAAAATGTTGAAGTGGCTTGGATTTTTACTGTTGGATCACTTGTACAGTATTTTTTTTACTCAATATGGAATTCAGTTTGATTGAACAATATTTCTAAAAATTGCTTTTTCACTCTTATTTAACTTAATTGTTCACACTACCTTTCTAGTTCTGTATTTCGATTACTTATACTTTAAATAGTTTTCTATATAAAAAAAATATGGTTATATCTTATTTAATATGTTTCACATAATTTCAGAGATATAACTTGTGAAGTCCTCTTCACCCAGGAAAGTCAGTTATTAATATTGCTACCTTATTAATACTGTTAGCATAAGTTTTATCTCTCTCTCTCCCTCTCTCTCTCTCTCTTACATATACACAAACACATTTTCTCAGTCTCTCTCTCACACACACACAAAATTATTGTAAAAACATGACTAATTTGGTCTACAAAGGTCTTATAGACTGAAAGAGAGCTATTAATTCCATCTGATGTCCTTAAATACTGTACAATAAAAGACATTTCTCATGCCAAATGACCATAAGAGGAATTGGCTTGATGGAGATTATACTGAATGAAAACTGTTTGTTATCAGCCAAAAAACAAAGAGCAGTCCAGAACTGGAGACCTGGCTGTGGAGGGTTAAAGCACTTTTGCATAACCACAACTCTCCCCTCACTGCTCGACACCCATGGACTAGATCTTTGTAGCCATAGATGGTAAGATGCCTCAAGGGCAACCTTGGAGATACGCCTCAAATATTCATTAATTTTAATCCTACCAATTTCCAATTCCTTCAGTAAGACATGGACAGACTTTGCCGGAAGACCCCTGACACCCACCTCAACAGGAGAACACCTTTCTGACAAATAGAGGAACACAAAGAGTCATACTTCTTGGCCTTGTACAGATATTGCTTCGGTATATTAGTCTCCCTTGGACCGTCAATTCCACCATCATCACTGAAGGGAGTGTCAATGAGTATGGCAGAAGATCCGGACACAGAGATATAATGCCCAAATCAGATGGAAACTCATAATGTCTGTTGCCAGAATCCATACATATAATCAAATGTGTAGCTTTCTCTATAACAGATAGTAAAATCCTGAATGCTGGTCTCCTCCTCACTTTCTCACCTTCCCTAAGAAAAGCCACAGGGACTGAACCTTTTAACACCTTCCTCTTGGCTGAAGCAATGGCATAACTTATGACCTCCCTCAAAATAACTATGACCCTATCATGGGGCCAAGTGAAACATCCTTTCTTCAGCACCCAAGAGCAGCCAACGAATATAAGGTGGGCAGTAGCAGAAGTTGCCGAGTACAAATTACACATGCTATCGGATGTAAGACTCAGGTTACTTGGATCTGGGAGTGTCGCTTGCAAGAGATTTCATAGAATTTCAATATTTCAGCAAGACCAATCATATATGATGGCTCTCCATTGCATCTTCAGAGGAATACACATCTCCCCCAATAGTGTCCAATCATTCTGCAACACCAGAGAATGCGCCCTCACAAGCATAACATGCTCATCATCTTCTATGAATTTCTTCTTCATGTGCTCATATCCCCAGCATCTCATAACGACAAAGCATAACTACACAAACGTAACATTTAGCCTACAATTTTTTCACAAACAAAACAAAAATAATCAACGATACACAACCGAACAATATGAGATATATAAGCATTTCAAACTACACCCAATACACATATTCAACACCCAATTACATTATAAATTACATACAATTTTTGACATCATAACGCCCAAAACTCACCAAAATACAACTACATTCCACCCTAACCTATAAAAACCAAGAGGTCAGTTATGGTCTGAGTTCACAATGGGGCACATCTCTCGAAACGGCCATCCTCAACAATTATAACAGTAAGTTCTACTATAAGCAAGTGTAACATATTTATAAGTGTTCTTAATTAAAAAAATTGTATCTGAAATATTCTATAAATATATAAAGATAAAAACAGAGACTAATTAAAGAGATAAAAAATAAGGATTATAATGATACAACATAAATGTTAAAATTTTAAGTAACAAACCTCAACAAGGTCAAAAATATATTTCTTTTTTTGTATATGCATGGAGTAATAACTGGACACTTAAAACACCAGAGAAACTGGAGTCTAGGAATTGGTGGGAATTGATGGAACTAAACACACAAGAAATATTACTCAGGTTGTGATTAAAAAACAAGTATTTATGCAAATGTATTAAAATAACTAGTTTATTTATATCTATAAACAAAAACCCTTATACTATATTTAAAAAGTACTTAACTAAGTGAATGATTGCTTACTTCCTGACGCGTTTCAAAACATTCATTCCTTTTATGAAGTTAACCCTCTAAGCTACATCAAGCAACTTCAAAAACCCTTAGTTAAAACTCTTTTGATTCACAAAAACAAAACATTTGTAAAATGTTATTATTCTTTCTGTTTTAAAAAATAATTAAGTCATTACTTTTAAGGCTTAACTACTTGACTAAAAACCTTTAACTTACTCAAACTTTCCCTGCAGATGTGTTTTTTATCATTGGTTCACTGTCAAATCTATCTGCTAAAAATTTTCAGTAAGTTATGGCTCTAGTCCATTATTTGTATTATAGGAAATACATTTCTACTGTAGGGCTATTAATATAAAAAAATCACTAAAACACTTGTAAATATTTACAAACTTGCCTATAGTAGCACTTACTTATATTTGTTGAGGACGGCATTTTCGGGAGATGTGTCCCATTGCCAACTCAAGACAATTGTTAACTCTGAGTTACGGCCTGAGTTGACAATGCGACACATCTCCAGAAACGGCTAATCTCAACAAATATAAGTAAGTGCTACTATAGACAAGTTTATAAATATTTACAAGTGTTTTAGTGAAAACTAGTAGCTCATGTGAAGATGGAATCAACTAATATAAAAAAATCGTATTAAAATGGCAAAAAAATTTTTATAACAACAATAACACTATTTTTTGTTGGTATTTTATAACTAAAATAATGATGACAAATATTCAAATAAAAAATGTTTCTTGACGAAAATAAAACTTGATAGAAAAATTGATCTTTAAGCTTGACCTGGCAGCTTACCAGTTTATGCAGTTTGATTACCTCGAAATTTATTCTTGAAGTTTAGACTTGTGATGTTAGTTTGAACCCTAATTTTAAAATTTCATTATAGTATATGTAAAATGTGATTACATTGAATTTGAAAGCTAAAGATGAGAAAGTTATTTTTTTAAGTTTAGCTCCCGATTGGTTTAGTGATTAGTTTTGTACCTACAGGTACATATACTAAAGTACCTGAAATAAAAAACTATTAATTTGAAAACTCTGGTAAAAAAACATAATTGATTTTTAAAGTTTGACTAAGTCCTTTGTGAACTGTTGTACTTTTTTTTTGGGTAATATACTAAAAAAAAAACAAGGGATGTTATTATTAAGGACATAAGAAATAAACACATATTACTTTAAATAGATAATTATCATTATAATTCTACAATTTATACAACAACGCTGAAAAAGAAATAGCTGCAACAACACTTAACTCTAAATCTTATAGGCTACACCAACACTGTCTTTAGTCTACTTGGATCACGCTTTCGATTAGTCTTTTTCCTAAGTAACACTTTGTTAGCTCACAAGCCTTACTTTGTTCGTACTGTCGCTGCACTAGTCTTTGTACAATGTGCTGTAACAAAAATACAAGTGATTAAGTAAATACTTAAATCTTGCACATTTAGTAAATATAAAATTATAAGATCCAAATTGACTTGAGTAAGATGCTTCCGAAAGATTTGTTTTACTAGTTAGAAGACATTTTTAACTTTAGCTTCTAACCTCTGCTCATTTTCTGTTGATAACTTTAGATCTCAACATATGAAAAGAGTAAAAAAGTATACAACAAAGTGCCAGTCCTTGTTTGTGTTTGTACAATCACTGAGGAATACGGACACTCAGTTGGCATTTTCCTATGATGGCGGCATTACCCAAAGGCAGGTAAATATAGAAGCAAAACCTAATCCTAAAAGTCCTAAACTAACCCTAAGAGCAAATTTTTGTCAAAACAGCTAAATAAACTTCCTCCAATATGTATTTTAATGTTTAAAATGACAACTAAAAAAAAAACAACAAAATTTATATCACATCTTTCATTGTTAAAAAATTATGAGATTATAAATCAAACATTTTTTTACCAGACAATACATACATTGAGCTAACATCTCCACTATGATGAGCACATATGTATCAGGTAGTTGGTGAGTAGGACTCTGTATAGTGAATATGACGATAATAAACAAGAATGTTGGAATAGTTGAGGTCTTTTGTAAGGTACTTTTTTTTATTAATTGTAAAGAATATTTCTTTTCAATAGATATTCTAAACACAGTAAAATTTTGTCATTTATTAATTACAATGATATACTGATTTAGTTGATTAGTAAAAAATTTTGTTTGTATTTCAAGTGTAACATTTTTAAAGTGGGTAAATCATATGTGATATATTTTCCATTTTAGTAATGTTAAACAATCTTCCAGTATGTAAGCTATTTATGATGTTTTCTGATAGATTACCCTTATACTTTTCAAGAGAAGAAAATAATCTGGAATCCTAATGTTAAAAAAGAAAATAACAATGATTTATATTAAAAACATCAAGGAGTTAAAAGACTTATAGTTACCAAGTTAAAAGTAATTACAATTTAAAAAACTGAAAAATCAAAAAAAAAAAAAAAACAGGTAATGTTTAGCACTGTCCTGAAAGACGACAACTTAAGTTCTAAATGTAAATCCTAGCAGTGGAAGTAAATAAAATATAATGTATACAAATTTGAATATTTAAAACTTTTATATGAATAGTTTCTTTAATTAGAGAAAATTCTTCTACTGTAAAAAGACACTCTTTGCAACTTTTAAATTATGTTAGATCTGCTAATTTACTACCTAAAGGTACTTTGGAATAGTATATGCACTCCTGAAAATTTGTTTACTCATCGCCTAAATTGAATTTTGTGTTCAGTCTTTCTTCCTAAATAAAAAGGTAGTAAAGACTACATTTAGAATGTTTTGTTTGATACATTTCAAATGAAAAGAAAAAATATGAAAATAGCCAAAAATCTTAATTTAAATCCTTTATCCTGTTATATTTACCCCATTTGGTTAGTTTTAATAAGAAAATTATATTTAAAAAATCTAAAATATCATATTTTGTATATGTCATAAAATTTTCACCCATCCCAACAAAATTATTGATGGCCTAACTTGCCTTTGCACCCTGAATATTAAAAATACAGAATAAAACCTTTATTTATTATTTCATTTCTTTTGGATACCATTAATTTCAATTAAGCATTTCTTGATGACCAATATTTTATATCTATTATACTTACTCTTCAAAAGTTCGTGTAGTTGTGTTTCCGTATCGCAGTGTAGGAACTTGACCGGTTGTAATGCTTGGAATACTTCAACAACACTCGGCTTCAGGTTGTAGAAGAGAAGAGGTTGGTTACGCTTGACAAAATCATCTATCAGTGACTTTACACCCTGTATCATGAGTAAAAATTAGTACCTGATTCGGCAATCTCTTTAATATTTTAAATTAAAAAAAAATAATTAAAAAGTAAAAAACATATAACTTTAAAGAAAAACTTATAAAAATACATGCATACAAAAAAACCCCCAAAATTTCTGTTTATAAGTTATTTGTTAAAAACCATAAATTAGGTGTATTTTTAATGAAAAATTATCAATTAAAATCATCTACATAAACTGCTCATGCTTTGGTGATGACAAAACATCTCACACAGTATCACTGTAAACTTGGATTTTATAAATAATAAAATTTTGCCTTTTTGGATAAATAAAAATTTAAGTAACTATCAGTATTTTAAAAAAATTGTCATTGGGTACAACTGCCTGTTTGGTATTTCCTATACTTCAATTACAAAAAATAGTTTAAAGTTCAGATAGTCATAAACTAATGTTAAAGTGATTAATTAAAAAAATAGTTGTATTTCAAAGACTACAAAATTCTATCACTGCATTATTTCAATTACTTCTTTGGATAGAAATGATAATCTACATTGATTAAACTCAAAAGTATGCCAAAACAGCTAATAAATATGGCATTATTTACAGTAATTATTGTTTTGGATACTTGTAAACATTTTTATTGAGTGAACCTTGGGTTTAATTTTTTGTTGTTGTAATTTAAATTTTGTAAAACATTCAAATATTTATTAGGAAAAATAAGTAAGTGTTTTTTGCTACCTAAATTGATAAATAAGTATTATTAAAAACCTCAAGATGTACAACACAACGATTGCAAGTTTTAATATTTATTTAATACTTTTTTCCTGGCGAAAAACCAATTGTGGTTATCATCGCCAAACAAAATCTAACACAGAACGCAATATTTTAAATAAAACCAAATAAATTTAAATACAACAAAAATTACAAAACAAAAAACAACATAACAATAAATAACAAAAAAATAATAATAAATATATAAATATAAAAAAATAAAAAAAAACTATACACAACAAAATAACAACAAAGAACAATATAACAGTAAATAAATAATAACAATATGTAAAACAATAATAGGTAACAATTCACCAATAAATAAATCTCAATAAGAATAACAAGAACATAAAATAAATTAAATTAAAATAAATAAAAGAAACACAGAGAATTATATGTATAAATAAAAATAATATATTTTAAATATTAAATTAAAAAAAAAATATTTTCAAGTGGTGCAAGAAAGCGATGACTCGTTCAATGGCCGAAGCATCGTCCGTTAGCACCACCTTTAAACTGCCTTTTAAATTAAAAAGGGCACGAATATTGCTTACACTAACACAATCTACTAAAATATATTTATTGTAAAGATATCACCGCAGTATTGGCATATTGGTGGATCTTCATGACGCATCAAATATCCATGAGTTGCAAAAGAGTGGCCAACGCGAAGGCGTGTAACCACCACTTCCTCCCTACGTTTTGAACAAATTGAAGACCTCCATGGATGGACGGTATCTTTAATTTCCCTCAGCTTATTCTGAATCACGGTATGCCACTCGTCATTCCAAGCAGCAAGCATTAAATGTTTTGCAAAACACACAAAATCAGGTGCCATAACTCGTTGAGTAATGGGCACCAAACATGTTGCATTCTTAGCCGCTTCATCCGCTTTTGTGTTTCCGAGTATTCCGCAGTGTCCAGGAACCCAACAGAACGTTACCCCCACACCCCCCAATTGAAGCCTGTGTACAGCACACAAAATGTCCCCAACTAAAGGGTTGACGGAAAAAACATCCTGAACAGCCTGAAGAGCACTTTTGGAATCAGAACACAAAAGATAGTGGGAAGATCGAGATCGAATATCAGTTAAGATAAGTAAAGATGCTTTTAAGATAACAAAAAGTTCTGCCGTAAAAACACTGCAAACTGAGGGCAATCCGTACGTATACGTACATCCAGATGCATAAAACGCACACCCAACGCCATTTTCCAGTTTAGATCCACTAGTGAAAATAATTTCACTGTGTTGGTGATATTTATAAATGGATAAAAATTCCTGGTGGTAGACCACAACAGGAGTATCGTGTTTTATATAACTGGACAATGAGAAATCGAAGTGCGGCATTTTTATTATCCATGGAGGTAGATAGCACATTTGACGTTCAAACATAGTGGGAAGTTGCAACTCAAGGTCATCCAATATTCTTAACGTTCGTATGCCGAATGGAGCGGTCGAACGTTGACGTGTATTGTACACTTGATTTAGCATGTTATTAAAGACTATTTCAAATGCCAGGTGGTTAGGTTTGTTTCGAAGAACAGAAACTTGAGATATTTGTAGCATCTGACGTACTCTAGAAAGGGCAGGTTCCCCAGCTTAGACAAGAAGACTAGGGATTGCGCTAGTTCTAAATGCACCAGTAGCAAGTCTAAGTCCAGAGTGGTGGATGGTATTAAGAGTTTTCAGAACTGTAGGTCGTGCAGATGAGTAGACTTGACAGCCATAATCTATGCGTGATCTAAAACCGAAGCATACTAGTTCTGTCTGCTCCCCAATTCGTACCACTAAGTACTCTTAACATATTCAATTTCTTGCTGCATCTCACCTTCAAATCACGAACATGTGGACTCCATGAGAGTCTTTTACCAAATAAAAGACCCAAAAATCTAACACTCTCTGTGGTTTGAAGCTGAATCCCATCTAGATAAAGGATCGGCTCCTGGTGTTTCCTACGACGACTAAATGCTACACATTGGGTCTTCGAAGCAGAGAATTTAAAACCTGTAGTTTTTTACCATTCCTCTAATCTGTATATTGCTAACTGCAAAGATCTTTCCACAGTTGCCATACTACGAGCAGGCACATATATACAAAAGTCATCCACAAAAAGGGAACAGTGTACCGGAGATCGTATATTACTTGTGATACTATTTATTGCAACGGCAAATAGCGTGATGCTCAGCACGCTGCCCTGCGGTATACCATTCTCCTGTCTGTAACTATTTGAATATGTGCCTCCAATATGAACGCGAAAAGATCTGTTAGAAATAAAGTTAGCGATGAATGCTAGGATATTCCCTTGTATACCCCATGATTTCAGAGTGTTCAGAATTCATCTTTTCCATGCCATATCATATCCCTTCTCAAGGTCAAAGAAAACAGCAACGAGTGTTTGACGCAAGAGAAAGGCATCTTGAATAGCGGATTCTAACAAAACCAATTGGTCAACTGATGATCGTACTAGTCTGAAACCACATTGTTCGTTGCTAAGAAGGTTGTTGGTTTCTAGGTACCAGACAAGACGGCGGTTGACCATCTTCTCCAGTAGTTTGTACAAGACGCTTGTAAGTGATATAGGCCTGTAACTACTGGGGTTGGTTTTGTCCTTACCTGGCTTCAAAAGAGGAATTACAGTCGATTCTAACCATGCATCGACGAAAAAGCGCTCCTCGAATAAACGGTTGTATATTCGAAGGAGGACAAGTTTCGCCGATGATGGTAGATGTTTTAGCATGGAATACACAATGGAATCAGGACCTGGTGCAGAATCCTTTGTTGATGCAAGAGCTGACTCTAATTCCCCTATAGAGAAAGGAGTGTTCAAAGGAGAGTCCTCAGACAACCCAACAGTAAACGGTATTGGTTCTTCCTTCAGTTTATACATCTGGAACAATCTATTATAGGCTGTAGTAGCAAAAAAGTTAGAAAATGATGTTCCAAGTACATTAGCAATGTCATCACTGTTTGTGATTAATCTTCCATCCAGTTGCTTCAGCGAAATGGCTGGCAAAGGAACGGAAGTACCACAAACTGATCTTAGTTTCCTCCACACTGTGGAGGACGGAGTTGTTCGTTTAATTGTTCTAATGTACTGTTCCCAAGAGTTCTTTCTACTCAGCCTAAATATCCGGGACTATCGGGACTAGCCTTTCGCACGGACTATTTTATATTCCTGAAGGTTTTCATTTGTTGGGTGTCGCTTAAATCTACTTAGCGCTCTTCGTCGTAAACGAAGAATTTCTGTGCATTCATCGTTCCACCACGGCACAGGCGGTCGGTGCAGATGTGCAGAGGTTTTGGAAATGGTCTCTAATGCGGCATTCAAAATAGCTTTTGTAAAATTATTAATTGTTTCATCAATGGGTGTCATATAATCCATGTCAAGTGATACAAGGTAATTCGAGTAGGAGTCCCAGTTGGCTTTTCGCAAAATCCAACGGGAATTTTGAGCCTAACAGGGTTGGGAGTCACATAAATTGATCTTAATAGGCACATGGTCGCTTCCATACAAATCATTGAGTACCGACCATGTGCATCTAGTAGCTAATTGAGGGCTGCAAATCGATAGGTCAACAGCTGCCCATCCACCAGTAGATGCTGGTCCAGTTCCGTTCTTACACTCTCAACAAGATCACCGGAGTCGGAGATCCCCAAAACGAATGGTGGGCATTAAAATCCCCTACCAATAAGAACGGAGTCTGTAACTGGCTTATCAAATTCACTAAATCACTGTGATGCAGGTTTTCTTGTGGTGGCAAATAGACATAACACACAGTGATTTTATATGGAACAGCTGTTTGAACGGCTACTGCTTGTAAAGGAATTATTAAGTTTAGAGAAACAGCATCGATACAGTCACGGGCTGGGATGGCTATGCAACCTCTAGCTCGATCTTCTGTAAAGAAGTCCGATCTAAAAACTAAATACTCCCTTAAATTGAAATTATGCGATTCGTGGAGATGTGTCTCCTGTAGACATACAAACATTGGATACACATCTCGCACGAGTACTTTAAGTTCTTCTATGTGACTCCAAACACCGTTGACGTTCCATTGTATCACTGACTTGCTAATTGCAGACATTTATTAACTCAGCAATGGATTGATCTGACACCCATTGGTGCTCTCTCCTTTCTTGTTTGGGACGTTTTTAGACGTCCCAGGCTTACATTTTTCAGATTCTATATTCACCTGTTCAGGGATGGAATCTGAGGAAGATTTGGGTTTAGGAGGAGTGGTTTTCACATTCCCTCCTTTGTTAGCATTTTTTCTAATACCCGGTAACGACGGTTGCGATGTGGTCTGACATAACACTGGTCTACGTGGTTTGTCTTTTTCAAACATCTTCTGCACAGAAGCTTTATTACCCATTGAGAATGTTTTCTGCACAGAAACACAAGGCTCACTTAATGATTTATTTCGTGCTCCAATCCCCCCAGCAGAGGGATTGGTATAAGAGGAAAATCACTATCCGTCGCTGCAGGTTGTACTAAATTTAAATTATTCATGACTAAGGACAAAAGGCGAGATACTTGTTTAGTTAGAACTTCAATTTTTTTTGACAGCTCGGCACAGTTGTTACAAGACGATTTGGAAGCGGTCAGAGTAGCGGCATAAGTCTTACTGTCTGATTTTGGCTGAATAGATCTATACATTTTTTTGGTGTCTGGAAATGACAGCTTGTCTTTCGCCATGATGCCTAGGATAGCTTTCTCTTCCTTAAAAGTAGGACAGTTGTAGGATAGCACTGGGTGGTCACCACCACAGTTGGCGCATTTTGGAGAGTTAACACATTCCTTATCATCATGGCCTTCAACGCTACATATACCACATACGTTCTGCTTCGAACAGGTAGAGATGATATGCCCAAAACGCTGACACTTAAAGCAGCGTCTAGAGTTAGCCACGTATGGTCTCACTGAGATCCTTCGGTAACCTGTATGTAAATATTCGGGTATTTCAGGCTTTCCAAAGGTTACGATAAAAGATGCTGTTGCTACTTTTTCTCCTTTGTCCATTTTCATTATAGGGATATCGTCCGTAACTAACTGAGAAGACAGTTCAGACTTAATTTCATCGATTAGAAGGTACATTAAATCCCTACATGTGATGACTCCCTTTGAGTAATTCAAGGATCTGTGAGGAGCCACAGATACCATGACCTGGTCAAAGAAGGAGGTCATTTTTGATAGAGAACGGGTTTGTCTGTCGGTGGAAGTCGCAACTAACAGTGTTCCGTTTCTAAGTTTCTTAATAGAGGCTACTGGACCTTTCCCGAAGATCTTTCCCTTCTTCGGCACTAGAAACAACTAAATACTTTGCTGATGGCAATATCTGCGACGTTGTCACCATCAACATTTTACTCAAATCCTTGTTATTATGATCGTCAGGAGAATCCTGGCGTGTTCTCTTCAAACTAGTCATATTTGACAGGGTTTTTGAATCCATAAATTTTTTAAGCCAGCTATCATGTCAAGCGTTACGGGCGAGACTATAGGAATGGGTACATCCTTGGATTACAATAAGATCATTTCCAACCCTCAAAACTCTGAGGCCTATAGCTTTTCTCCTTAGCTCGACTGGATGGGCATCAGTCGAGAACTCGTAATACTGTGCACAGGCTCCGACACCCATGCACCGCGGACACTCCCTGACCAAGGACCGAAGTGGCTGGTAGACCAGAAACCGCGCTTACGTCTTCGGCAGAGCAAGCTCACATCAGCGTCCCGGACCAGAGTTTGTCACGCTCTGGACTTTTCAGCACTCCCAACGTGCAACGGTTCTGACAAGTCAAAAATCCCTAAGAGAAGATGTAAGTATGTGTGTGTGTGTGTGTGTGCGCGCTTTGTGAGTAATGTAGTGTTAGGCTAGGGTACCGCGAGGGACGCCAAACCCTCTTAGGTGCGGCTAGTCCGCACCCCCCTGCGGGTTTAATATTTATAACAGATAGAATATTAGGAACTAGTGTTGGATAAAAACCTTAGCTGCAGTGAAGTCAACCCCTTGTACATGCCTACTGTCTATAACAACAGGGCTGCTGCTAAGTCCTTGTTTGACTCCAGCCTTGCTCACCATGTTACGCACATACTCTACTGAGGGAAATACAAGGCTCCTGTCAGGAGTAATCAACAAGTATTCACAGCCCCAATCAGTCTGGAAATAAATTAAGCTTGCATTAATAAAACCTTAGTTTTTAAAATAAATATTTCATAAAGTATAAAAGAGAAAACAGAGCAAACAAAGGATACTAAAACTCCTTTAAAGATATAATTCTTTGACTACGTTTAAGTACTACATTAAATCAACGAATATGACATTAAATGTATTTTCATGAAAAAAATATTAAATTCCACAGTAAATTAAAACGCTATTTATTAAAAAAAAAATTCATAGATGAATTTATATAAATGTGTAGGGTAGTACCAAAAGCAGTAAAAATGTTTTAAATATTATTACAATAATTATTTTTCTTTCCTAAAAATAGATTTGTTTAAAAAGCAGATTTTCTTTCTTAAATAAACTCATGAAGAATAGAAATCAATTTCATTATCAAAAATTTTTAAAAAAGAACTCTTCAAAAACCTATTAACCTACTTGCTGACCTATTTCGAAAATGTTGTTTCTTTGACGAAGCCTAACCAGAGTAGGGTAATAGTTTTCATTTGATTTTTCAAATAATTACTTATGATCAAATAGAAGGATTATTTTGTTATTAAAAGAGAAGTTATTGCCTTAGTAGAAAGAACTGACTGCACAGGTTTAAACTAGATAAGAAATTGAAATGTACCCTACCATTAAAAAGAGAGGAATAAAAATAAACAAATTATAAAAACATTGTTTCATGGCATTTTCTTCCTGCTAATGTAAAAAAGCAGGGATTAAAATAATAGTAAAACTGCTTTTTAAAGTATCTGGCTAATATAATAAAAAACTCACTGTATGTTTTTCCACATGGACAGACGGCCTTGCTGATGCATAAAGAAGGAACAATACATTGATACTGATACCAATAACAATCCCCAGCTCTAGGCGTATCAAGAGGCATGACAGGAAAGTAGCTACAGCTGGGATTAGGTCCATCTCTGTCAAAAATTGGAAATGTCTCTTTAAAAAGATTTACAAATAGACTTAGACAGAGAAAACCAAAAGTATATCCTCAATCAAAATAATTCAAAAGTAATGTAACTATTATAACTTAAAATTAAATATAGTATTTCAAACAAACTAAAACATAATATTAAAACAATAAATTGAACTCAAACAATGATCAATGCAGAGTTTAATATTTTAATATTATAAAGCAACATTTCGGTCACATTTCTGGTGGCCCTTTTCAAGTTTTAAGATATGCACTGGATAAAAGTTAGTCAATAGCAATCAGTGCTTACACTTTCATGTTAATACTAATACGTAATACAAGAGTATTAGTATGAATGTGAAAGTGTAAGCACTGATTGCTATTGAGTAACTATTATCCAGTGCGTATTTTAAAGCTTGAAAAGGGCCACCAGAAATGTGACCGAAAAGTTGCTTTATAATCTTAAAATAATAAACTCGGCATCGATCATGGTTTGAGTTCCATTTATTGTTAAACTTATCATGTCGTTAGAAGCTAAACCCATTTAATATGAAAACAAGTTGTACAAAATAAAATGATAGGATTAAAATAAATTATATTTCAAGTAAAATATTTTAATGAAGCTAACACAAATTTAGGATAAAATGTATATTTCAAGATAAATTTAACTGCCGCTATGCAAAGGCATGCAGATGCACTATACTTTTTTAATTATTAAAATTTGTGAATAAATTATTAGATGTTTTTAAATAATGCAATTTCTTTTACCGAAAAAACATTTAAACATAAAAATGTAAACTGTATTGTAGTGTGGTATATAATACTATAATTATTATTGCTTACTGTTTGTCCTCCAGATAGGTTTTAATACATGGAATTCCACCATGAACACTACTGCTGCGATGATAACAGCAGCTAAGGATGCTTTAGGGATGTAGTAGAAGTATGGGGTGAAGAATTGCAGTGCCAAGATGACAATCAGACCTGAAAGCACATCTAAAATGAGCAAGATTCCCCATACACCCATTAAAATCACTGCCAATCATCAAAAAAGCAAATCATTAAATTTTTATTTGTATAATTAGTGTAGTAATACCTCGACTTACACTACCCCGTCTGACGCGATTCCCAAGTTACACGGTTTTAAATCATGCTGCCAGAGTTATGCAGAATCTGGCCTGTCCTGGAAGAAAATGCCTAAAAGAACTTTTATAGCACATAAAGAAAAAATATTTCCAGGTTTTAAAGCCGCCAAAATCGATTGACAGTGATGGTTGGTACTAATACAGCTGGTGATTGTAAGTTGCAACTTCTCATAGTTTATTGCTCAGAAAATCCAAAGGCATTAAAAAATATTTCTAAAGCTATCTTGCCCGTGATTTTATAAGTTGAATCGGAAGGCTGGAGTGACAGTTTCTCTTTTTGAGGACGGGTTTGTTCATTTTTTCATACCTCAAGTCGAACGTTATTGTCGGTCTAAAGAAATTCCTTTTAAAGTAATGCCTATTAATTGACAATGCGCCTGGCCATTCTCCTACTACTTTAACTAATTTTGACACACACGTGAAAGTGATATTTTTGCCACCAAATACAAATAATTTGCTTCAATTGATGGATCAGGGAGTCATCAAAACATTTAAAGCTTATTACTCAAGAAGATCATTTGCACATCTGCATGAAGCTATGAGACAGAAAAACGAGCTCTCGGAGGAAGGTTTTTGGAAACAATTCAATGTTTTAGATGCTTTGTGAATCATTGGACAATCTTGTAATGAAATTTCTCGAAAAAATTTGAATGGCGTTTGGAATAAGGTGTCTATTTTATTCGCCACTGAAACTCAACTGGAATCAGTGCCAGAGTCTGATAAAATTGCTGATGTGATGGAAGAAGTTGTCGGTTTTGCCAGACAACTAAATTTATAAGTGGATAGTGATGACGTTCAAGAAATGCTGGATTTACACAATCAGTAGCTGACAATTAAGTGATGAGCTCATAAAAATGCGTGAGCAAGAGCTTAATGTAGATTCTTTACTTACTGTAACTAATTTTGACACAAGCGTGAAAGTGATATTTTTCCCACCAAACACAACTAGTTTGCTTCAACCGGTGGATCAGGGAGTCATCAAAATATTTAGAGCTAACTACACAAGAAGATCATTTGTGCATCTGAATGAAGCTATGAGACAGAACAACAAGCTCTCTGTTGAAGATTTTTGGAAACAATTCAATGTTTAGATGCTTTGAGGATCATTGGACAATCTTGGAATGAAATTTCACAAAAAACTTTAAATGTTGCTTGGAAAAAGTGTGTCTATTTTTTTCGCCACTGAAACTCAAGCGAAATCAGTGCTAGAGTCACATGAAATTGCTGATGTGATTGAGGAAGTTGTCGGTTTTGCCAGACAATTTAATTTAGAAGTGGATAATCGAGCACATTCAACAACTGTTGGATTTACACTACCAGTAGCTGACAATTAATTGATGAGCTCATAGAAATGCATGCGCAAGACACGATAAGCGTATTTCTGTCATAAAACAACAACAAAAAATTAGCGAGTTACGAGGAAATTCTGCAAGAGAAGAAAAAATCTTCAATTAGTCAAACAAATTTATTAGATTTTATGAAGCCTTCTATGTCAAAATAACTGCTTTTTACTTATTTCTTTGCAATATGAATGTATAGAGTTTAATTTTGTGTTGTATTATGTATTTAAGATTTTAATAAATACACAATTTTTCTTCTAAATTAATAATTTAATTAGGCTTAGGTCCCAATTACACATGATTCCTTTGTGATCGTATGTAAAAGTATACCCCGACTTATGCAAATTCGACTTACACGGCTATCACTCGGTTGCACCTATCGCGTATGTACAGCTTATTACTGTATTGGCGAGAATTCATGATTATATATTTCACAATTTTTTTCAGCATCTAGCTGAATTCCTCTTTTTATGAATGTATTGATCTGATCTCATGCTTATGAAGTAAAATACTCTAAGCCTCAAAGTAATAATGGAGATTCAAAAGTGCCATTAAGACATGATATGAACGCCACAGTCAGTTAATATGTTTAAACTTTAATTAACACCGGACAACCGAATTCCCCGGATAATCCGCTATGAACAAAGAATACGCAAAACAATCCATAATTGATTATTTTTCCAAAAGTTATACAAATAATGACCCCGGCTAATGCAATTCACAAATAATCTTCAGAGGACAAAATAAATACAGAAAATAATTTAAAATGTCAATGTATTTGACTGATTATAACATGTACATTTATATGTCTAACTATTTACAATATGTACATAAGTATATGTCAAAAGTAAGTATGTATGTACATATGTAATGTTTTTTACACATAATACTTTCACTTTTTAACAAAAAAATTTGTGACTTTTGTCTGTTTTATTGTGGGCATTGTTTTAGGTTTAATGTGTGATCTAAGTTTCTTGACAACCATTTTAGGAAATTTAAACACATGAATCTGATTGGAATAAAAATTGGATATTTGTAAAACAATGGCAGACCCTGGATAATCCGCAAACCGGTTAATCTGCCCACGGATGATTGGGAGTTTACTGTACTACCATTTACATCTTCTCAAACCGCCCACACCAACATGAGGCTAGCCGCTTACAATACCATGATATATTGCCTGCTTAAAGCACAGTTAGACAAAGAAGAACACTGCCAAGAGTTAAACACCATAATACATATAGCACAAACTAACGGATACAACACAACAATGATTGAAAAATTATACAACTACCTAAGAAACAAACTCAATAACCCAAATACAAACACACAACACAAAAATCCCATAAAATACTTAACAATACCATACAGATCATCCAAAACCCACAATCTAACCAACACACTACGAAAACACAATTACAAAATAACTTCCTCCACACATAAACACTATCAATAAACCATTTAAACCCAACAACAAAATCAACAACATTTATAATGCCGCTAGAGTTTAGAAACTAACTTGCAGTTCGTGCCCCAGTTTTTACATAGGCCATACAGGGAGGTTTTTCTACACGCGCTACCAAGAACATATAAACAGACTAACAAACAATAATTACCAATGAAACTTTGCCGACCATTTCAAGTCTACAAAACATGACTATAGCATCCAACCTAAAAATTCTTCATAAACAACAAAGAAATAACCAACGTTACACAACTGAGAAATACGAAATATACAGACATTTCAAACTACACCCTACACATATACTCAACACACAATTACATTATAACTCACACACACTTTTTGACATCATAACTCCTAATACTCACAAAGGATACCCAAACCCCCACTATAATATCCCACCGCTATCCTAATACCCTAACCTACGAAAACCTTGAGATCAGTTATGGTCTGAGTTGACAATGAGACACGTCTCCCAAAATGGCCGGCCTTAACAAATATAAGTAGCTACTATAGACAAGTTTATAAAATATTTACAAGTGTTTCAGTGATTGTTTAGGTTTCCATGACTAAAAATATAATAAGCCAGAAGGAACACATAATTTTTATACTTTGGCTCACCTGTATAGACACCACCAAATGTAGTTTGTACTCCACTGGCATTGTTCACAGCTCCTCTTGACAAACTGCCTGCAACAGGCATTGACCCAGCAAAAGATGACACAAGGTTACACAAGCCTAGAGCCAACATCTCTTGTGTAGCATCAATACTCTTGCCTTCAGCTGGAATCAGTGATTACCAACAAGTTTAAGATAAGGTAAAACAAAGTTGGAATTTGCACATTTAAGCCTATCAGTTTCCTTACACCCAACTATTTCGACGTAAGCAGAAAAAAATCTGATTTTCCAGCAAGGGGGGGGGTGCAGGATAGATTTTCGAGGGAAGGGGGCACAATGGGGTGGTTTGGGGTGGAAAATTTTCAAACTTTTTTTATCATGAAAAATGTATTTCTCATGTGAAAATAATAATATTTCTGATAATAACAAAAAAGTTTAACAAGTTAATATCAAATAAGTTTTTTTTTTAATTGAGAAAAATAGCATACTTCTATCTATCTATTCTAATATTATACATTTCTATCTGAAATTGCAAATAATGAAAACCATAAAAGTTTCATTTAACATAAACTAAATGAATCTGGGTTACAATTTAGTTGATACTTTGGCAGTGGCACCAGATATTACATTATGTTGACTTGTTTTTGTTTAAACCTGATGATCAAAGCAGGCGAATTATTTGTTATGCTTGCAATAACAAGGATGACCCCTGTCTCCCATTGTGTTTAAATTCAGACAATGTCTAGAGCTTTTGTCATGTAACTGTGTACCAATTGTTGTTTTTTATTGAGTTATAGTTTGTAAACAACTATGTTCTAAAATTAAAATTAACATTTATTTGTAAGTTTTGTTTAAAAATTATATTTTGTTATCTCTTTGAGTCCTTGACGATGATATACCGCTGTTATTAGAAAAACATGGTAAAAATTCCATAGATTTAAAACGTATCTTGAATCTCTCAGGAGACATTAGAGCATCATTGGTAGAATTTCAGCACTTTTATTTTATACCTGAGCCGACTGTTATATCTTGGGCAGGTATTTGTAGAAAGAAGGAACAATAGACAAGCATTTATAATTTACTTTTTGAAGTTTAGAAACACAAAACTGGCCATAAATCAAAAAACATAGATTTTCTAATTAATGAAAGCCTTGTCAATGTCTGTTGAATCACTTTGTTTTTTGTTACACACAAACACACATGTAAATATATATATATATATATATATATATATATATATATATATATATATATATATATATATTAAAACAACATAGGTTATTCAAATACAAGAATATTTATTAATTTATATTCAAAGCTTTTTGTTAGTAAACAGCACCAACATCATCAGGAATGAAAATTACAATATGCAAGCTATAGGCCTAAAACATATATATATATATATATATATATATATATATATATATATATATTTTTTTTAGGTTAGTTTTGGTTGGTAAAGATTATTTAGATTTTTTGGACTAGGAGACTGACAGACTTACCTTGGTAAGAGTCCACACTGTAGTCTTGAAATAGAAACACATAAAATCTATATATATATATATATATATATATTTATTTATTTATTTATTTATTTATTTATAGGTTAGTTTTGGTTGGTAAATATTATTTATATTTTTTGGACTAGGAGACTGACAGACTTACCTTGGTAAGAGTCCATTCTGTAGTCTTGAAATAGAAACCATAAAAGCACTTAACCACCATATTTATTTTATTTCATTCTCTCATATTTCTTTTTGTTTTCTCTTTGATTGACGAAGACCACTGTGTGGTTGAAATATATCATTGGTTAAGTGCTTTTATGTGTTTCTATTTCAAGACTACAGAGTGGACTCTTAACAAGGTAAGTCTGTCAGTCTCCTAGTCCAAAAAATCTCTCTCTCTCTCTCTCTCTCTCTCTCTCTCTCTCTCTCTATATATATATATATATATATATATATATATATATATATATATATATATATATATATATATATATATATATATATATATATATATATATATATATGTGTGTGTGTGTGTGTGTGTGTGTGTGTTGTGTGGGGGTGATTGTGGAAGTGTTGTATATAACCCTGTCTGTGGAGGTGGTCTTCCTGTATATTTTGAATGTGTATTTTTGTTGTTTTGTTATTGTCAGATCTAGTAAGTTGATCTCGTTCTGTTGTTCTGTTTTCAGTGTTAATTTTATGTTATTGTGTAATTTGTTTATGTATTTGTGGAAGGTGTTTATCTGTCTTATGCTGCCGTTGTATAGGATTATGATGTCATCTACATATATGTACCAATATATTATTTTGTGGGCATATTTTTTGTTGTTTATGATATTTTTTTTGTTCTAGATTTAGTATGAATATTTCTGATTATGTGCTTGAAATGGGGGATCCCATCGAATACTATACTTGAACACATAATTAACAACTACTCTATGAACAATAATACACCACAGAACACCAATAGACCACAGATTCACACCAACACAATACGCCTGAGCAACAGTCTTATCCATGACTCACACAATTTAACAGTGCACTGATTTAGTAGGAAGTGCCCCAACTGAAAAATATCAATAAGTAGTGGTTTTTGCCAAGTGATACCAAAAATAGTAACTTATATAAAAATTATAAAAAACCTCAAGATGTACAACACAAAAACTGCAAATAAAATATAATTTAATAAAAATTAATCAAATCTATATAAGAGGAAATTATTATTTGTTTCCATTTTGAACAACTTATAACAACGTAAAGTAAATATTTCAATGTATTACAAAAAATTCTGCATATTAAAAAAAAGAAAGAAATTCAAAGACTGTTTTAAAAGTATATTTATGTTGACAGTTCAGTATAGTGAACTGTATCAAACAAGGGTATAGGGAGGAGAGTTTTAGGGGATAACCATTTTAAAAGGATTTTAAAAATTTAAAAAAAATCTTTGACAATTACAAAAATTACTTTAAACTGGCCAGTCTTTAACAAGTTTCAAATTTTCATAGGGAAATTCAAATATAATAACTTCAAGATAGTTTTTTTACAGAACAAGTTAAAAAATACTTAAGAGGTGTTAAATTATATACGTATATAATTTCAGTAAAAGACTTCAATGTACATACAATTTGTTTGGCAAGGCTATATATTTGAGAAATAAAAGTTATGAAGAGTGACTAAGGAGACAAGCTGTAGCTTGTATATAGTATTGTCAGAATCCCTGAATAAATGAAGTTCATAGAAAACTATCAAAAGAATCTCTTATACTGAGTTATTCATGGTACAATTGTAGTTTGTAGAAACAAATTTAATGTTTGCTTCTAAGCCCTTGATATTTCATGAAACGTTTGAACTGGTATCCAAAAGAAATACTTCTCTGAACATATACTTCAATTCAATGTTCATTGACAGCTCTTTAAACTTGAAATGCATTTAAAATGAAAAAAAATTAATCAACCTATTTTATTTTTGTGTGTGTCATTTTATGGCATAATTTTTGTCTAGTGGGATGAAATAAAGTTTAGTTTTTAAAATTATGCCCCAAGTGTAAATTAACTTCAGATATCCCCAGACTTTTCAAACCCCAAACCCTCCCCCATAAAGAATTTATGGTTCTGTTACTAGTATCCATAAATTAAATAGAAATTAAAAATATTTGAATCATTTTAGAGTTGTAAAGAGTGTACATACAGTACTTTATTTACAATTAGCCAGTAAAATAATATTTATTTTAATAACATTCTTCAAAAACAAGAAGTCTTCATAGTTTCTGTCCCATATCTCTTAAAACTAATACTTTAATTTCAAATACTTACCAAATACTTTGGCTAGGGAAATATCCTCTAGAATAGACAGCATTGGAAGTACCAAGATTGCTGACCCAAGGTTAGAAACCATATCAAGGAAATCTACTGTATGGTTGCCTACATCTACTGAGAAGGGTGGAGGTTGAAATGAAGGCAATCCCGCTTTTACATGCCCTATAACAAAACATAAATTACTTGGGTAATTGTACACATGAAAGTTAATTTTTGAAGGTATAGCCTAACATAGTATAAACAAAATGCAATTAATCTATTTAGAAACTCAATCTATTTACAAACTATATAGCAAAGCTGCTTTAAAATTATAGGTCAATAATTGATCGTGAATATTCATCCCAATTCTATACTGCAGAATCTCATTGATAACTTTCGTTAATGATAAAGTAGCAACCTAATCTAAAATCCTTCAATTTCAATATTGTGATCAACTACAGTTTGCTTCTGGTATTCTTTACATAGCAATTGTTAATAATATAGTGGTTGTTTCTGAAGTTTTTTTTAAAGGAAATTGATATTTGGATAAAGAAATTCTATTGTGTTTGGACTTACCTGAGAGTACAAATGGTGTGACATCATGTAGCTCAAACAAGTATGCCATGGCAGCACAAAATACAACCACTAGTATATTACGAGCAGTGGATATGAACCATAGGAGGCTGCTAAGCACTTTTTGTAAAGATGTTTTGTCCTTTGAGTCTACAGGTCCAATTGGAATGTCCTTTACTTTCTAAAATTTATTAACAAATTATTTACAATCATTGTTAATATTTACAAAAATATACCACAATCAATTTTAATGACAATTGTTATTTTTCACTTTTTTAAAAATAATAAATTTCAGTTCTTTTTTTAACAAAATTTTTTTAACATGTTAGCTGCTGCAATGGTCACAAGACCTCTTTAAGTGGTCTTGTAAACTGGTCTTGAGGCCATCACAGTATAAACACATTATTTTAGTTCAATATGCTTACAATCAAGTGTGGGTTTGGTGAAGTTTTGTCTGTTTATTTCTGTGATAAGTGCTTTGACAGGTAGCTAGATGCTGTCCCTGTTTATTCACAATATGTTTTTGAGAAAATTACATCAAGTAAGTCAAATTGTGAGAAAAGTTCTCCTGTAAAAACAAATTATTTAGACTAGAGACATTATGAACATGATAAATATCTATGCATCTTTGAGTCCTCAAATTTCTTTCCAATGAATATAGTTTTTTTGAATAGATCATACACCAATGTAACTTTTTAAGAAGCATTTTGACCTCTTTCAGCCTCAGCATCAGGAAACATACCTAGTAACGTTGTTTTAAATGTTCACAACTTCAAGTTGAACTGAACTTCGCAATACATTCCCTACATTAAAGCTCTCTAAACTAGTCTGCATTTCAATACCACAAGAGCAGTATGGCCATATGAAAGTAAAGCTTTTGTAGTTCTAACTTACAGCAGTGATTCACTATTTGCAAAAGAATCTAGTGGAATATGTTATATGCCAATTCTATGGTTACACAATATAGATTGCAGCATTGATGGTATTCTATTCAGTTTCCTGTCACCTTATAAATGGAGAAAAAGGATTCAGGTTTTCACCGTAACACTCGGTAAGATAGATTAATAGTTTTTCTTTGTATGTATTTCTCTTCTGTCAACCTCTTCCAGTTGTGTAAAAGAGGCTTCCAATTCATACTTACATGCTAAAAGCCTCATGATAAATTCAAAACGTTTTCCTTAAAATAAATAAATTACAATTTTAAGAATCTACTAAGAATAAGTAAGATTTTTTTAAGTAAGAGGTTTTCTGAATTTTAATAAATCAAGATATTTATGATAGCTAATATGTCCTATACATCAATCTTTTTGAATTCTGTTTTTTAAAATAACATGCAACTAAGATCCTGAAAATTACCTTTTCTTTCTTTCTTAGTTCTTTGTCCCATAAATTATGAAGATAAGTAAAAAATATTTAATTATTTTATACTTATTATCATGATGCTGATATCATGGTGGTGGTGGTAAAAGAGGACAATTCTGTATGCCATAAGCGTGGTATTAAATCATGTAATCACCTACCAAAGAACATCATTTGTCAAATCCAAGTTCTCATTGTAGGCAAGTCATGTAACGTATCCAATGCCAAAAAGTGATAAAATCAATGGTGTCAACTTCAAAGAACTTATTAACATTTTGTTTTGGCAATGTTGTTGATTAATATGTACACAGTGTACTTTGGATCCTCAAAGGTTTCTTTGCATGGTAGTAGGGTATATAAATGACCTTTAGTAGAAAGTAAAGCAATGTCATTTGTATGCTGCTACCTTTACAAATATTAAAATATTTTTCTGAATATTTAGTGAAATATTTAGCTAGTTTAAATACAATAGAAAGTTGTTCTCATAAAAAACAAAAATAATATCTTAATGTAGCCTAATTTAAAAAAAAAATAAAAATATTTGTTGGGTTTGGAATAATTATTGAACTCCTGATTTCAAAATTAAAGGTTCAAAAAAATGAAAACGTTTTTTAATATATTCGTTTTTAAATAAATATATACTGAAGGTACTTTTTATTTAAATTATATATAGGCCTTGTCTAGAAATTTAAACAATGAAAATATATAGCACAAAGTAGCTTTAATACCAATCCCCTGAAACTATAAAAATTAATTTATTATTAGGTAAGAACTCTAATTGGTTTTAAGAAAATATTAATCATTTTCAAAAGTTTGTGAAGAAATTGAAAATACCACAACTTTTTGAATGTCAGTACTTTTAACTTCAGATACCGTCCGAATTAACTTTGTAAATAATTCAAATTTTAGACTTATATTTTAACAATCCACTAATAGTTATATAAACAATCTATACATAAATATAGTTTACTTTTAAATTAAAGTAAGTGAAAAATATGTATAAACATTAAAAGTGATAGTGTAAATATTTGCATTTGTTGATTCCATCTTTGCGTGAGCTACTAGTAAGCACTTACACTTTTCTTAAAAATGTTTTAACTTGCCTATAGTAGCACTTACTTTGCTTGTTGAGGATGACCGTTTCGGGAGATGTGTCCCTTTGTCAACTCAGACCGTAACAAAGTGACACATCTCCCGAAACGGCCGTCCTCAACAAACAAAGTAAGTGCTACTATAGGCAAGTTTAAAACATTTAAAAGTGTAAGGGATTACTAGTAGCTCACGCGAAGATGGAATCAACAAATGTTAAAAAAAGAAAGTGTATAACAAACAAAAATAATAGTCCAACACCACACATAGAAAGGAAAATGAAAGATTGCAAGAAAATTTGCTTTCTATTTGTAATTATAGTTGTAGTTGTAATTATAAAATAAATAAAAACTAAAATAGAATTTTTCTTTGTTGACTTAAGTAGGAATTGACTTTTAAAAAAATTATATTACTTGTTTTAATGAGATAATCTCTTGTTTTATTACCATAACCAAAATTGATTTGTTTGTATTTCTAAGATAAACAACATATATTGTTATCATCTGTAAGATAAGTTAGGACACACAAGATAATCCTTGTTTTAAGTGTACTAAACAATTCCAAGATTATATAATAAATGGAATGAATAGTAATAATATGGACAAAAAAAGTTTTATATCAAAGAGTTTTTAATCAAAATAGTTTATGATCTGACCATGAATATCAAAAAGACATTTTCAGTACCTAATAATGATAAACCTAGATATTATTGCAAAATTTTGCAATTGATTTGTTTTTCTTTCTAAGATTAACAACGTATTTACCTTGTTATCACTTGCAAGATAAAGATAAATTAGAACATATGAGATAATCCCTGTTTTATATCCTACATAATGGCCTGAGTTGGACAGAAATAAAGATTAAGGAGAAAACAAATAATAATAAAAAAAAGTTAAGTCAATTCCTAATTAAGTAAAAAAAAATTATTTTAGTTACTTTTTATTAAATAATTACAATTAATATAAATAAAGTAACATAACCTATGTGTTAGAACCACTATTCTACCACATACCCATAACATAAAATCTGCTGATTTATGAAATCATATGTTATCACTTATGACATATGTTATGGGATATGTTATTTGCATGAATTTCCCTTTTGTGAAAAGTTTTTCTTTCATATTAAACTAAAATTAATTCATTATTAAACTTAATTAATGAGGTAATATTTGAAAAAAAACTGTATTAACCTCAAGGGTCATCCACTATAAGTTTAAAAAATGTATTTCAACTTGAGTGAATGAATGAAAAGTATTTTATTGATATAAAATTTGAGCAATAGGCTATATATATATATATATATATATATATATATATATATATATATATATATATATATATATATATATATATAAGTAGAGTATGAATTAGGGAAGGAATTGAAAAAAAACAGGGCTAGTCAGCTAAAATATGTGGAAAAAATAAGAAATAGAATGTTCAGAGAAATACAATGGTTGTATGGAATGAATAAAGAAAGTATTACGTCTAGTGTACTAAATGATTAGAAAAGTATAAGAAAGCCAAATAAAGGTAAGGAAAAATAATGATAAGATTCAGAAATGAAAAATAAGGTGTATAAAAGATACTATCAAAGATAAGCTAATAACCAAATGACCTACAGGGATTGAGAATTCAGACAATATTTTTATCATACAAAATATATAGAAATTGCTCAAACTAATAAAAACTCATAAATAAAAAAAGTTAATCTTCAGAAGATTTAATTTTGTACAGTAGAACCTCTCAAACTCGATTCCCGAAAACTAGACATTCCGTAAAACTCGACGGGGCTGGTGAATTAATAATTTTTTTACACCGCCCATAACGTAAAGCTTTCCATTAGTAGATAGGCCGCCCGAGAGCGCTAGAGATTCAGACTAGGTTACTGGGTATCTTGGGACCATAATCCTCATTCGTTCTTGGAAGAAACTTCTAGATCATGCAGGTAATAATTTGTCGTGTGATGATGGAATCAATTCTGAAAATAGCGACTTGATTGAACTCATGAAAAAAATCCCAGGGTGTGAAAAGTCTTCAAGCAATGATGTCAATGAATGGATGGATCTCAACGGAGCATCAGAACCATTAGGAGAAGATGAAACCATTGCAGATGTCAAAGGGCGTGACGTAGAAGGGGACGATTTGGAAGAAGAAGAGCAAGAGGACCATCGACAAGAAAGAAAAGTTAGCCACAGTGAGGCTGTGAAATTTATTGAAGGGACATTGCAGTACTTAGAGCAGCAAAATGCGACTGGAATGGAGATTCTGTTCCTCAGGCGACTCCGTGATCAAGCTGCAAGATGCCGTGTGGAGACAGAAAAGAAGTCTTCAATCACAGGGCTTTTCAAACAACTTCAGTAAGTTTACTTTTATACTTTTCTTCTAGTGTTCAGAAAACTTCCCATAACTAGCTGTGATGGACTTTTTATAAGCAGCATAAACAACTTCAGTAATAATTGTAATGAACACTGTACTTTCATATTATACTAGGCCTTTTGTCTCAAATTGTTTTTTTATTTTTTGATTATAAGTTATAAATGTTGATATACATATATAATTGTATATAATAAATCGATAAATGTACAATTTTAATATTCTAAATAAGCGTTTTTATTCAACTCCTAGTTATTTTTATTTAAGTTCCCTAAAACTCGACAACCTCAAAACTCGACAACCTTTAAGTCCACATTGTGTCGAGTTTGAGAGGTTCTACTGTAATATAATTTTTTCAAGTAAAAATTATTACATTTTAATTTAAAATTTTTTATATCAATGAACTGTAGTTCAATAAAATTGGTATAAATAAACAAAGTTAAGCTTTCTTCATCTCATTGTTCATGTATCATTCAGTATTTTACATTGCACTCACCCTTAGTGACAGCAATATGGCCATACAAGTGAATCCTAACACAGTGTCCCATAATCTTGTCTCACCTATGTGTATCGCTACCTGGTCCAGTGAATCCAAAAACTTACTTGCAGAATATGATAAGCCTAGGAGATCTTTGATCTGTGTAGTAGCTATTATAATAGCTGCTGCAGATGTGAAACCGACTGATACAGGGCCGGAGATGAAGTCTATGAGGAAACCTACAAAATTTAAAGTCATTAATCTGCTATAAAGGTATTAGAGAACACCCATATAAGTAGAGTATTATTTATGTATGTTGACTATTAAAAATTACAGACGGTGAGAAATCTCAGATAGCATTGAATGATTTAAGTTAACAGTTTCTCTAACCAACATCATTGTACCACTGTTTTAATTCACTAATTGTTTTTATTCATTTCATGTTATAAAAATAATATAAAAAGGAAAATACAAAAATCCAATGAAATAATTTATTAGGATTGTTTCTTTCGCCATTACAAAATATAAATGAAAATTAATTATATTTTCACATATAGTTTCCACGCATGCAAGCGCACACCAACTCATACTCACACATACACACACACACACACACAATGTATATATATATATATATATATAAATAACAAAAGTCAAAATACAAATACAAGAATTATATTTGAATTTACAATTCAATATATACATAGGACGAAATATTTACGAATTTAAGAATTGTAAATTCAAATATAATTCTTGTATTTGTATTTTGACTTTTGTTCTTTATTAATACACAAGAAAACATATTGCGATATTTATATATATATATATATATATATATATATATATATATATATATATATATATATATATATATATATATTTAGATAGAATATCAAATATGTTTTCCTGTTAGAATTATTTTTAAGATTAAATAATATACACAAATTACAGGAATAATTTATTGAATAATACACTCAAAGCTTTTCGTTAGTTGACATTTCCAACATCCTCAGGAGTTACAATACTAAGAATGAAACTCCATTCTTAGTATTGTAACTCCTGAGGATGTTGATAATGTCAAACAACGAAAAGCTTTGAGTGTATTATTCAATAAATTATTCCTGTAATTTGTGTATTTTATTTAATCTTTATATATATATATATATATATATATATATATATATATATATATATATATATATATATATTCTTGATATTTAACATTATCCATTGTTTTTCCGTTGCACTGACTTTATGAAGTTAATATATTACTATTTTTGAGTAATTTTATCCACCATTAAGTGCAATAATTTTACCTTGAGTGATGAGGCACCTTTCGGTCTTTGACCATAGTGATTCGACAATGGTCAAAGACCGAAAGGTGCCTCATCACTCAAGGTAAAATTATTGCACTTAATGGTGGATAAAATTACTCAAAAATAGTAATATATTAACTTCATATATATATATATATATATATATATATATATATATATATATATATATATATATATATATATATATAGAGAGAGAGAGAGAGAGAGAGAGAGAGAGAGAGAGGCATATATAATATACTTTTTGTGAGAAATGTTTTGACTGTATTGTGTAAAGAAAAATTGTATTGAATTTCATGTTACACAATTTAATTAATGAAAGCAATTATGTAGTAAATTATTAGATTGTCGTACAAAATAACTGAAAATTAAATTGATGATTCTTTTGTACTAAGCATGCCATTAACAAAAATAAGCAGTTAATAGATGATCTAAAGGAGTGTTAATATACATAGGAAAATTTTGAGTGGAAGTAAACACCTGATCTGCCTATATATACATACAAATGTCTATGTTTTCTCCTTGTATATAATAGTATTCAAAATGTTTTGGATTTTATTGTCCCTGATGATGGCAAACTTGAATGTTTGCAGTAAAAAAATAATGACTTGTTGAACTTATAATTTAAGTACTTTATAAAAAACATATTTCATGAAAACATTTATGAAAGACAAATTGTTTTTTACTGCACTAGGCAATCATTGTCAGAGTATCAATATTGCCAGATACTGACGATCAATTAGTACAATGGAAAATGTTTTATCTCAGTAGGTTTTTCATAAATTTAATTGAGTATAAAGTTCAGCAATTTGTTAATTTGTTTGATAAAACCATAATTAAATATCTTTAGTCAGGATAAAGCCCTATGAATGTTTTCTTGCAGAGAAAATACTAACTTTTTGAATGAATTAGTGGTTTACTAAATAATTAAGTGGTATCAAAGTTTTAACACACTTCACCATAAGAAGTTAAGAAAGAAGCAAATCTGTGAGATACGGCTGATGATCAGGAGACTATATCAAATAAATAAAAGCAACACATTTAAGGGCAGACAATGAAACAGGTTCAACTGACAAAAAAAATCAAATCTGGATCAAATAGCCTGCATGGTTGATATTCTTTTAGCTTCATGTAAGAAACTGTTAAGCAATATAACAAAAATCAAACCAAATGTAGTTCAGATGAAAAGACACGGAAAAAAATATGCAATGTTTTGGACAAAAAATCTAAGTATAAAACATAGCTGTTCTTGATGGTTAATTTAACTACACTTTACCACCTTGAGAGGTAACATATAACTAGTAAAGCTATTGCAAATTTAATACTATTCAATGTTACTTTTCACTCTACCGTTTCAAAGTAGGAAGCTAGATGTTGTCAGACTGTTCCAGATAATAAAGATCTGAATTTATGGAACAAAATGTTACAACACACATGCATTTCACATGATTGTTTCGAAGTTTTCCAGAAAGTAAGTGTCAGTGAATGACAAAAAGCTCAGAGTATTATCGAAATATTCCATTCCAAAAACTGTATGGTAAATATTTTGTTTTATTACTTCCACATTTTAATTATCACTGTTTGAGTAAATACCATAATAGCTGAACCCATCAATCAGTTTCTCTTGGTCTGATTACGCTGTAAACCCCAAGACCAATTAATTCCACCAATGTCATAACCTTGACTCGGAAGTAAATGGAGCATCAACATCCTACACAATTAAAGCAGACATTTCAAGGTCACATGCTTTTGTTAGGGGAATGTCAGCAGCCTTTGTGCGGTGCTAACGGGAAAGAGTTTGTGTCAATGGACTTTGGCTCTTCCTAATATTTTCACTAACAGAATGTAAAATTGAATAATCTTTCTACATAGATTGACTAACATTATGTGGTGTATACAACTGTGTCATATTTTTAAATAATGTTTATTTCCTTATACTTCACATATTTATTGACAATAATCTGACTTCTTAAAAGTTTCAATAATAGATTTTTAAATATCAAAAACTTGTTGCTGTTCATGACGAGCTGGTTGTTGATTACTCATTACACTTTGATATTACTTGCGACCAGACCTAAGTTAACTAAAGGTCGTTAAATTGTTAACTTACACTTGGAAGAAACATTTTCGTCTTATGACTTCTTCAGCCTCCTAGGGTAGAAACGTAAGACGAAAATGTTTCCTCCAAGAATAGCTTAACAATTTAACAACCTTTTGTTAACAAAAAGTCTGGTTGCAAGTAATATCAAAGTGTAATAGAATTTTTCTAAATATAAATACATAAGAGGCTATAAATTTTAAAATATAATATTTAAATATAAACGTATGTGTATATTTTATATATATATTAAAACAATTGTGTAACACTTACATAATTATTAGCAACTTTCCTAAATAATAGACACAATACTATGTTATAAAAGAACGACCGATCTCTATTCAAATTATCATAAATTGCCTGAAATAAACATCGTATTTATTATATAATATAATGGAAGTTGATTAAATTTATATGTTTGAAATGTAGTATGTTAAAACCAAGAAGGAAAAATATAATTATTAAACAAAAAAATAATAATTCAAGCTGAGACTGTTCTTTCATAGGACACTATAATTATGACCATCACTTGACTTCATTCTAATTCTTCTCCTTAAAATTTAACTGAAGAACCATTGGTTAAAAAGAAATGAAATGTTATTAACAGAAATCAGGCAAAATCAAAAGATTATAAAGTTTTATAACATTAAACTGAATTAGATAATTAAAAACTAATTAAATTGTTTATAATCTGTACAAATAATTCAATTTTACAGCTGAATATTAATAATGATTTTAACATCATTATTGATGATATATCATATATTTAATATATGATACAAAACTTTAAAAATAGCTTATGATATATTGACACATAATATATGTTAGACTTATCTTCATTATTCTAAAATAAATATTTCAACCATTGTACACAGTTCTGCATTTATGTGAGAAGAATAATTAAAATTTTTATTTATCATCGGAAATAGTAGAAACAATCACAACTTAACAATTGTATTAAAAAGAAATAATATTTAGCTCATGTCAAGCTTTGTATATTTTATTTTCATGGTCAATTGAAAAGTCATTAACTGTATCATTTAACAAAAAAATAATTTTTAATAAATGTGTTTAAGTAAACTTGATTAACCCTTAAGTACTGGCGCGGTTTTTTGTGACACTACTAATGGCGCAGGGGTTAAAATTACCCCCATATTCAAACATTTTTTAATTTTATTCTGACACAAATTTTGTCACAATTACCTTGGTTTTTTTAAAGTTTAGAATGTTTATAACTGTTATATATCATGTTTAAGCGGTTGTACACAAATTTGAATATTTGGTTTAATTTCTTTTTATCTTTAAAAATTTGTGTTAAAAATGTAAGGTTTTTCAATTTGCATGCAAACAAATTTTCGTTGCAATTTAAATTTTCTTTAACCTTGTATTCTTGTTAATAAGCCATAAGACTATAGAAAAAAATAATACCATTGGTATTTGGAAAATATGTTGCTTATTTTTTGGGCCTAAAGTTACACAACTAATTTCACTAAAATATCGAATATTCGGTAAGGAAGCAACACACGCTTTTTTACATTTTTTAATTGCACAAAACGAAAAGTATGTTATAAAAAATTATACAAAAGTACAAAGAGAACTAAAATAAAATATAACAATAAAAAAACATCGTAAAACATATACATAATGAACTAATAATATTTGGTATAAACATAATGGTCCCTGTATTTTTTGTAACAAGCATTGGTTTCTAAAGTCAATCAGGTTTCTTACTGAGAGTCATCTTTGGGATCTAAGATATTTAGAACTAATAAAAAACAACAATAAACAAAACGCCGCCACACCACAATGATAATTAAACGTATGTTAAAATAAACCCGGCCACAAAACGTAACTACTGGCGCAGGGTCCGTGATCCACCCCAGAGCAAGTTTCAAGGACACCAGACTGCGAGGAACTGACAAAAACCGATCTGGAAGGGGTGGAGGGATGAGACATGAAGGTACTAGGGCGGTCAGCACTGCTGACAACTCATGTGAGCAAACAGAATGAAATTTACCACCCTGGGGGTCAAAATACACCCCGTGCCAGTACTTAAGGGTTAATGTAGTAGAATATATTTATGTTTGACCATTTCTAATACCTTTCATTGTATAATCTCAGGTTAAAATTTATTATGATGAAATTAAACTAAAATGTCATTATTGAAAATGTAGATAATTATTTTATTTTTCTTATATTTAGTAAAGAAAATCCGATACATAAAGTCCCATAGTGTGTGTATTTCAATAAATACAAATGTACTAGATACTGCATGTCTTATATCAAAACTATATTCTTGCAGTATTAAGCTTGACTACTTCCATTTAAATCAATATTTTATACCTGGTATATCCACAAAAGTAAGTTTGAGGGGTCTTTCTTCCCGTTGCAGTATAATGATTGCAGTTCTCCACATGTATGCTATTAACCTGGATTTATTATAGAGAAGATGACATTTTTATTCCAACAACATGCATATTGGTTGATAACACTTTGTGGTGCATGTTTGTAATGGCAAAGTTTATTGAAACTCCCACCTTATGCAAGATTAGATCTGTAATTTGTTTTATCAATGCAAGGAATGTTGATGGGTGGCATTGTTTTGATCCATGACAATGCTTGGCCACATACTGTGAATGTAACACAACAGCTTTGACAGAATTTTAGTGGGGATTTGGCCACACTTGCTACAGTACCAACTTGCTCCTTGCGACTACTTTTTTCATGCTCTTCAACTCTGATTTTGCTAGCAAGACCTTAAATGATGATGATGAAACAAATTATCACGTTTTCCGTTGGTTGACTTCATAAGTACAAACTTTTTATGATGAGGGAATACAATGCATGTGTCACATTATGACAAGGGCTTGTAAAATGGTGGTACTTGTGTTAAAACTAGCTTAAACAATAAAGATTCTTAAAACATTATGTTTTCTTTATATGTAATTGTAAGACTCAGAGAGACATACTAGGTAATTGTATACAGTTACATACTGAGTACTACCAATACAGACTATATTATACACTAAATAATTAAATTTTTTATATAAATTTTACATTATAAAAAACTCAAATATTGTTACTGTACAAGACTAATAGCCAAATAAATTAATTCATACTAATGCAGTAGTTTTTAAAATAATTTATTACTCTAAAGTTAGACTGAATTATTCAGAGTTTGTTAAAAAGATAAAATAACATGTTGGCTGTAACAAAAACTTTATAAAAATAAGTTCTCTTGAAAGTGTTAATTTCATTCCTATTAGTTTAATATTTTCTAAATACTTAATTATTTTAAAAATTTATTCTAATATACAGTGAAATTATAAAAAAGGTTTTTTTATTAAAATATTTTTACTATGATGATATTACTAATACTAAAGGTATATTATACATAAAACAAAGTTAGAGTGTATTCATTAATTTGCTTTATTTCGCAAATTAATTAAAGTACTTAACCCTCAGTATTATCATGAATAGGTTTTGAAAACAATTTTTTTTAAAAATTCATTATTTTCTTTTCTTAACATAATTACTTATTGTGTTTTACCACAAATGATTTAGACAGCTTAATTATAAAAATTCAAACATCAAGAAAAAAACAAAAGAAAACAAATAAGTAGATCCTGAAGCAATAGCCTTTCGTCTCACAGACATAGTAGTGGCCTTGATTTTATTGTTCACAGTGTTTTATATCAATGATTTGGGGCTGACAGGTGAAACACTACCACTCTTATAATCAAAAGAAATCTGTAACTACAGTCTTTATTTTGTATTGTGACTTAAATCTAACAGTGTTTGTTTTTATAACTTCAATACTTAAAGAGTAAAATTATAATAATGAAAGCAATGATCAGGAACTGACAATAAATTAAGTAACTATATACAAGTCGAAGCATTGAAAGATAATCAAGTGAAGAGTCAGTGTCTATTTTTTTAAAAAAACTTTGTTGAATTCAACAAGAGTTTAGACACTGACAATATCATTCATAGACATTTTTCTAGTATTTGTTCAATAATTTCCATAATTTCCATGATAAAAATATATCTTGTTTAATGTCTGACATAATGTATGTACAAATATTAGCTTTTTACATAAGTGAAATGTATTAAATACCTCAATGAAGTTTTTAAAAAAATGTGCTGTATATATCTTTTACTATTCAAACTTATTCCTTACAATAATAAGCAAATATTAAAATTGTAAAGCATTTATGTCATTAGTTTTTTATAAGTATAAATCAACAAAAATCAAATGGGTTGGTGAGTTAGGACCATAGTCCATACTCAATACAATTCAAGGGTAACTACTCAAAGGGTGGCTGTTTAAAATAAGGTGCTGAATTTTCAAATAAAACATTCAAAAACAAAATTAAATTTTATAATCTTACACACAATATGGAAAAAAATCCCAAGACCTGAAAAGGAACAGTTAAATCTAACTGTATTTGACGTAATTATAATACTCATAAATCAGTTTTTTTTTCAATAATATACTTTGATTTGAAAATTAACCCTCTAATGATATCAAAGTGTTCATTAGGGTATTGCAATAAAATTTTATAAATACAGTATTTTTGTTTCAGTCTGTAATTTTTTTATTTTGCATATAAAGAGTTCTAAAAAATGACTAAACACAAAAGATTTACTCAAGTAGCGGATCGGTTTTGTCAATGGAATTTGTTATGAAACACGTCAGCAAGTAAGTTAAAAAATATCCACTTAGTTACGCAATAATTTGTTATAATGTAATTAGTGATTACAACAAGCAAGTACAAAAGATTTCCTCAAAATAAATTACCAAACACAAACAATAATTTTAATTCAACACACAAGTTTTTAACAATATTTTAGTAATCTGATATTAAGAATACAAACCTCATGGTTCAGTAGGAGGAAGGTGAACCTCATAGAATTTACCCTTTTAAGAGGAAATAATCTCTCCCTACTATCTACCAGTAACTGGGATAATCTTGCTCTAATTTAATCCTTATAATAATTCATCTTAACTGTCCCACTTTCTAACAATAATCACACATATTTTTTTTGCCTCAAAATACAAAACCCCTTATTCAAAAAATTAACTCATATACTATAATAAGTACTTTTATAGTACTTTGTAATATAAAAGTTTAATTTATACTCTCTATAGATGGTAAAAACCTTGTAGGACATGTACAGATAAATCAAAACAATAAAACAATGTAAAGTTAACTTCTAAATGCTTGAGTCAAAAAATTAAAAAAAAAAAAATTTAACTGAGGTAAAATGAATATATTTGGTTGATTATAAAATTTATTGTTTAAATTTTCTTTTCTGACAAATTTTGTTATAAATTTAATAGTTATCTGCATATTACATGTGTTGTCATATTAATATTTGTTACCACCTGTCAGAGAACCTCCACCTATTACAACTTTCCATGAACTGTTCCTCCCTGCATGGAGACCATCTCTCTCTCTCTCTCTCTCTCTCTCTCTCTCTCTATATATATATATATATATATATATATATATATATATATATATATATATATACCCTTAATTAGTAGGATATGTAGAGGTGATAGTATAACACATCTGTTTGATTGGTTTGGATCTGCCCTCACAACAATTCTTTTACTTAGAGCTTGTTTTGCGTCTTTTCTAGTTTATTTTTGAGCAATTTTATATTCCAATACATTACAGTGATTTTGTATTTGTTCGTTTGTTATATTCGTATTTTTTATATGGGTTTCGAATATTTCAAAATTTTTAGTAGTATCAGGTGTTGTCCTTTATTTTTATATTTATTGGATTCATAGCTTTTTCAATTTGTCTTGGTGTATTTTGTTAATTTAATTTATTCTAAATATATTATAATAATGTATGATTATATCTATACCAATTTAATATGAATAATAAACAAAAAAAATTTCAGAAAAATTGCAAAATAGTAAAATACAATATAAAAGTAATAATAAATATCATCACAGATTTATATTAATTTCTACACTTACCTAACTGTGCAACACCTAATATTAACTGGACACATCCAGTGAGGAAGCAAAGAAGAATAGCACCTTGTGCGCCCAGGTTGTGAAGGTTTTCTCTCGTAAGGATGGCCATAATGGCTGTAGGTCCGATGGGGCTGTCTTTACAGCTGCCGAATATTGTGTACACAAAGCATGCAACAAATGAAGAATACAGGCCATACTGGAACATAAGTCAGATTATTAAAGGATATACTGAAAATGCCTGGTTTACTTGATATTTCAATCTGGATTTGTGAAAGACTGATGAATAAAATCATTTCAATACATTAAAAATAATTACAATTTATTCTGAAATATACATAAAATAATGATTTTTATTAAGCAAATTAACGACTACCAATCTTATAATTGAAGTAAATTTAAGAAAAATATAAAATTATAATTTAAAAGTCATCCGTACAAGCAATTATCCGAACCACTAGCAATGGAACAAAATTGATGCTACCAAAATAACCTATATACACTTCAATGTGAAATAAAATAGACGACATTATACTAATATTACTAAATATTTTTTAAGTGTCGGAGTTAAAGTTTGTCCTATGCATTTGTGCTAAATGTTCAGACTATGTGTTGTAGCTGTATGTTAAGATTATGCATCAACAGTAAATGTTAATACTATGTGTTGGCACTAAAACCACCGATATATATTGTGACTGAATATCAAGACTATGCTATGGGTTGATACCGAATTCAACATATGCATCACCTCTTAATGTGTAACGGAGTTACGGTCTGAGTTGACAAAGGGACACATCTCCCGAAATGGCCGTCCTCAACAAACAAAGTAAGTGCTACTATAGGAAAGTTTAAAACATTTAAAAGTGTAATTGCAAACAATTAGGTGTGATAGTAGCTTGTATGCTGAAAACTAATCTTTCAAAACTGATCCTTCTGGCATTTACAATTGACAATATTTCTTTTTTTTAAATCATATTCCTAATTAAAATGGGTGCCCAGGTATTTTAAAGAGGAAACTTGTTCAGTGAGATTTCCAGATCTAAGATGAACATTTCTTCAATTTTTTTTTTCAGAATAACATTTTGTTTTACATGCATTCATTGAGAACAGTACACTATGTCTAGCTATACAATTTATCATCTGTTGTTGAAGGCTTTCTCCTACCACCACTGTGTAATTGGAGGATCAGAAGATATTGCTTTTGATTTTGATAATAATTTCAGTTTCTTGGAATGCTTTCTTGAAAATAGGCTCGTGAAAATATATCAAAAAGAATTAAAAATAGTACTCAGCTGTAATAGACTTCATTCTTGGTAAGTATGCTTTTTTATCATATCATCAAGTTCCAGTAGAGTTTTAGTGCCAATAAATTTCTGCCACATCATACAACTCCGCTCAGTGCCTGTATGTTTATTTATTAATCTGGATGGATAGCTAACACAATTGAAATCTTGTTTATAACCAATAACACTGGCAAACTTCATATTGCAATATCATATTAATAATTCTACATTTGTGTGAGAGCATTCATAAATTGGGTTTTAACATTTTTTTATATTCACATTTCTCTGTTTTTTTTTGTCACAAACTTAACAACAAGTTTTTGCTCTTTTACTTAAAGGTTTACCAAATTTAAATATTTCTGCTATAGCTGCTTGGGAATTTTGTTTAGAAATTTGAAATTTGTAATTTATATAACATTTTTCTTGTTAATGGAATTTCAAAATAATTGTAATATTGATTTCCAAAAATTTCTAAAGGCATAGTGTGAAGTTCTATCATTTTTAATTATTGGTAGTTCTTTTTGGATTTGACATTAATTTTTAATACATACTATAAAGTGATATTTTATATATTTGTTGATTCCATCTTCACGCGAGCTACTAGTTTTCACTAAACACTTTTAAATATTTACAAACTTGCCTATAGTAGCAATTACTTATATTTGTTGAGGACGGCCGTTTCGGGATATGTGTCCCATTGTCAACTCACAATGTTTACAAGTGTTTAGTGATATGTTATGTTATAAGTACAGTGTACAATACTGTATGTTTTATATTTCGTGCCATACATTTATACTGATTTTTGTTTTTGATTGTTTTGAGAATTTTACATTTTATAAACTACAGAATTTCAAAATTATTATTTAATTTGAAGTGTTCATGTGGAATTTCATTTTATTGTCAAAAGTCTAGTTTGAGGTTCGGTAATTTTTAATTTGTTTTTGTATTTTTAACTTTAAAGTTTTAAACATTCATTCAAAATTATGCTTAAAACTACTGCATCACATGTACTTTTATATTTTCTGTGAAAAATTTTTAATGATTGTTGATTTTTAAAGAAATTTTATTAACTAATTTTAAATATCAATTCGAGACTCAAATGTACAAGTAAAAATAATTTATAGCTGCTATCTAAAAACTATCTAACTGCTATCTACATTAATTGTATTGTTTGATTATGTAATTATTATAATGTTTATATCTTTTAACTGTTAATTCTGTGGTGAAGAGAGCTAAAGGATTTACTTATCAACAAATATTTCTCTATTGTCTCTTAATATGCTTTCTCATCTCCGGTTAGAAGTAGGCTGGGGTCGATCTGGTGCTATTATGTTTTGTTAGGTTGGTATTTGTGTCACATTGCAAGCATTGATCATACATGCTATTATATGTATACTTCTATAGTGTGAGATTATTTAGTAATTTGCTTTTCACACTATATGATATTTGTGTTTTTCCTGCAAACATACAAATATATTCTTTACAGTGACTGTAATATGTTTATTCTTTTATTATTTAATCATTGCTCTTAGCATTGTAATTATTATTTAAAAAGAAGAATTTGAGTGATTTTTCATCTCTTTATTGAAATCTCCACAAAAAATTTCCAAATGAAAATATATGTCTGAATTTTTTAAAATAATTTATTAAATGTAGTGAAATGAAGCAAGATATTGTATAATATAAACTAATCCTTTTAAAAATATTTTGATATTTTTAATTAATAAAGTAAAATCAAAATTTTTCAATAATTTAAAAAGGTAATTGAATTACCTCTTTACTTTTTACTGTAGTGATCAAAAATTATCTATAGTAATTTTGCAACTGCAGAGAATTCTATATTGAGTTCTTTACTTTTTGAATATAATAATCCAACAAAATATTATTATAAAATTTATTTGATATATTCTAACACCACACAGACATCCCTCAGCTATTCTCTAATAAATACATGTCCTACTATGACAAACTAAACCTTCTCCACATAGCTCTTTCACTACTACCTAACAATTTCCTGAATAACAACAGCAAATATAACAGTTTATGGATTCCTTTTATGTGTAAGTTAATAGAATGAAAACACATAGAACAAAGTCTTACAAACTTCCATACATTGTTTTATTCCAGCTCTATGGAGCTCTTACGTTTGCTAGTATTAATTTTTATAATGCTAGATATAAATAATTTTATTATTGGCTTTGATAGGGTTTTTAAAGCAGTCGAATATTGCTTACAATTTTTTTTTGAGGGTTTTTGTTAAAAAAAGTGTTTTCTTCTACTATTGTATAGAGGTTCAAAACTGTATTATATTGTTATAAATTAAGATAAATTGTTAAGAAGGGTCCAAGGTATTATTAAGCGGAGAATATGATCCCATTTTTGAGAATTTATTATCTAATTCCTATGTAAGCTCAAAAATTCTTCACCCAGTGTTTAGTAATATAGTTCTTATTCTGAAAATAACTTTTGAAATAAAAACATAAAAATTGAAAAGAAACTTTGATACAAATCAAAGTACACGGACCATGATACAACTCTTTCTAAAACCCCTTTATTAGAATGATCGTTATAAAAAATATATATATAATTAATAGGCCTATATATCTAAGCAAAATGAAAAAACAAATAATCTTACGATCAAAGAAAAACAATTTACAACAGACAACATATATTATAAAGAATTGAATTATTGATATTTTATATAAAATATTTGGAACTTTTCTGTCAATAATATAAGAGCTAGAATTGTTTTTACACTTAACAGTTCCAATAAAACTAATGTTTTTACTACTGTATTATCGTTAGAAAAATACTTATTGCCAAAACGAGATTAACTATTATTTGAAGTTGGCTGTCATCTTGATTCAACTGATTATATTGCTAAAGTTTTGTTTCATAACTAAGCGAAAACTGTAGCAAGTTATTGTGGTGACTCATTTCGAAATCATCATTATCATTAAGTGGCAGTTTTGAAAAGCGTCACCATCACTAGGTCATATAGTTATCAGTTATATATAAAACAAATATTTACGAATAATTCTAATTATTCTCATTTATGTCATTATTAAGTCAAGATGGCTGCAAAATTAACAGTAAAAAATTAATTATATTATTTACAAGAACCAATTGATATGTACAGTGGCAAAAAATCTTAAATGCTAAATAAGTTAGAGACTGATTTTTGAAAGTAGTTTTAGCTATAAAATTTAACACAGACAAAATTTTAACTTTGTCTATTTCAACTGTTACTGTTTGAAGATGCCATCTTAAATGTTTCATTTCTAGTAAAGTTTTATTTCCTTCTATCCGATTAAACGGTTCCGTGAGACTTGAAACAGCTTTTGAAGTTTTTCAATCTCTGTTTCACTATGGTTTGATGACTTAACAGCTGCTAATTCCATATATATTTTTTGCACTGATTCAGAAAATATTGATTGACAGAAACATTTTCTTAATTATGGTTCAATGTTTCATATCTTGTCTCTTCTCCTGGCCACATCCTAAACTTTTTGCCTAAATTTCTCAGTAGATTTCATAAATAAGTTTTTGTTGAAAATGTTACAGTATTTTTAACCAGTTCATATTGATTATCTTCAAACAAGTTTTAGGGCAATTAATCTAATTAGTTTGTATGATTTTATTTAATCTAATTCCTTCAGAGAATAACAGAAAAACATTTCTTTTTCTTAGAAGGGAAAGAGGGAAACATTTCCAATCTCTGTTAAAAATTGAAGCTAATGTAAAATACATTTTAAAAGATTTTGTAAATATTCACTTATTATAAGCTTTATATTAAAATTGGATTTTGTTCTTCATGATAATTGCCAAAACTTTTACATTTGAACTTAAGAAAATTACAATTTGCTGAACTTGTATTAAATTATAAGAGTTCACAATAACTTGCTTGCTTCATTTATCTATAACCTGACTTTTGTGGAGAGCTTTCTAACTGTTGCCATGGTTAGCCATTGTGTCATCACAAAAACTTAAAACCCGGGGTGGTAAATGGAGGGCAGATTTTTATACTATTTATGGTAGCAACATAAAACTCACAGTATAAAAATTTATATTTGCCACATGAAGGCAAAAGAAAATTTATATAAATGAAATTAATGTTGTTAAAAAAATGTATCTAAAGTGACTAGTTGAATCTAAAATTCTCTAATTTCAAGATTTCTAGTTGTGCCAAGAAATTGTCTGCATTTAATTATAAATTCTACTAACTTGTCTCAATGAAATCTATGTTGCAATAACAGAGAAGATGAAAGATCACTTGTATAGGCTTTTAACTGTACCTGTGGTGGAAGTCCAGCTACGTTAGCATAGGCTATAGCTTGTGGTACCACAGTCAGCCCCACAGTAACACCGGCAACTAAATCTGCCACCCCATACTGTATATTGTAGTCAGGTAGCCATCCTAGTATGGGCACCCTCTTGTACAAAACCTTTCTGGTACAGCATCGCTTAGCACGCTCTTCTGCCCACCTCAGCCCTCTATCTGTGTATGGCGGTCGCTTGGAATGGTCTGTAATGGTTACTGCTACGCTACGGGAAATACCTGCAAAAAACATTCCAATTTGGAAATTAAATTCATATTTCAATTGAAGAACTGCAAATTTTACAATTAAAGAAGAAAAACATCCTTTTGATAGTTTTATAAATAAATATATATGCTTACACTAACAAAAAAAAAATTTATGAAATATAAATTAACTAAATTAGATAAGAATAACTAAAAGTGAAGTTACACAATATTAAGAGCAGAGTGGTACAATATATTACAATGAAAATATTAGAAAGAACCCCAACACCACAAAAAATAATCAAAAATAACGAATAAAACAAGTTACTTAAGATTAAACCCTTATATACATTTCGATGACCATGTCATCATCAACAGAGGGTCTTCTTACAAAATTACAATCTAACAAACAAGAAGTTACAAACTGAATAATGTTCTAGTTTGTAGACTTCATTCTACTTAGTAAATTCTGTTTGCTAGATTGTAATTCTGTAATAAGACCCTCTGATGATGATGACATGGTCATCGAAATGTACATAAGGGTTTAATCTTAAGTAACTTGTTTCATTTGCTATTTTTGATTATTTTTTGTGGTGTTGGGGTTCTTTCTAATATTTTCATTGTAAAAGTGAAGTTCTTTTTAGGGCTAAAGGACTGGAGATTTCATTTTATAAAGAATGAAAGTAACAAAAGAAATTAAAACTAATGCAAGTATTTAACCATAACTTATTTTGCACTAAACCTACCAGAGAATTAACTCTGTGATTTAAATAAAAACTGTGATATAACATTTTATTATTAAACTGGTTTTACAGTGGCTAGTCTAGTGATATCATGCTAATAGATTCTACTTTGAAAATACAATCAATTAAAATATCACCAATCCAAATGTTTTATAATACTAGTGAAATTAAATAACTATATTTTCTATTAATCTAACACCTTATGTTATTTATGGTAACAGTTTCATTAGGTTTTAATTTGTATAGTAACATGTTTTCGATTTTTCAGAATTGAAGTTTTAAATTTTCTATAACAACAAAAAATTAATTTATTTCTTAGTAGTATTTTCACGTATTCCTAGCTCTTATTATTTCAGGGTGCTTCCATAATCTTAGCATTGGAAGTATAACCACGGAGGAGTATCAAGGCTCATTTGTTTTGGGCTGGGAAGTAGAAGCAATTAATAGATTAATTAATGCTACAATAATGCAGAAACTAGAGTTTCAAATAACCTCCATCACACACAATGCTTTATAAACTTTGGGTTTTTTGAAAAACAAAGAACTATAATACATTAGAATATAGCTACAAAGTATCTAGTTAGGATAGATTTCGTTATTTAAAAGACTAACGTTTCTCAAGCAAGCTAGCTGGTTGACAAGTGAGGAATTTCCATTTTTGTACCTATATATTTTGGAATATCGCAAAATCGAGGCTTTTTTAACTTCAAGCTTTAACTGGTTAGCTCGGGTGAGTACACTTTATAAAAAAATTACCAAACCTATCCTAACAAGAAACTCTATAGCTACTGTATATTGTAGTATAGTATAACAAAGTTCTATGTTTTACAAAGAAACCTTGGTTTTCTGAAGTTTCGAATGAGATGTAACGTCAGATGTCTTCCTTTTCAAAATTTGTATTTTTTGGGCGTCAGAGACAAGTTTATTTAATTTTTTTATGTTCTTATAGACTTTCTTAATCATCGGGAATAAACGTTTTTGCGATACTGATAACATATGATTATCGATAATTACCCAATAATTACTGTACTATTTTCCTTTGTTCAGTTACTGTTACCATTATCCGTATGTTGGACCAATTAGCTTTAAAAATGTCAAAAATTGTAGTTACATTCTATATTAAATGATTTTACATGACCAAACCAAATGCATTTCAAATTTAAAAACAAAACTACAGATTATACACAAAGTTATTATGTGTATATATCTGATTATCAGGCCTAAGCATAAACACTGTCGTTACATTCTGTATCAAATGATTTTACATGTCCAAACCAAATGCATTTCAAATTTAAAAACAAAACTACAGATTATGCACAAAGTTATTATGTGTATATATCTGATTATTAGGCCTAAGCATAAACATTATCAAGCGTGTGAGGGTCACGATTTAATTATCTTGGAATCCGATGACAATTGTACCTTGAATCTTTGTGTTAATTAGTTTTCCAATAATACCTTCTGCACGGGTTAAATGTCCATCCAGAATCCGCAATATGATTTCATAAAACACGTGCACTTTACTACTTTATTATTACCCGCACGTGTTCTCTACTGCTTAAAACTGATTTATAGACATTCTTTACTAATATAGCTTGTAGGCCTATGTAGAGCCTTAATATGAAGAATGGTTCGGGCGAATGAATCAACTCTTTTCTATAGGAAAGTCTTCTAGTGGGTCAGCTACCTGGCTCGCACACCCGCATTCGCCGTTCACCAAAACATGGGTTTAATTACTTTTGGAGGATGTCCATGTAAGTTCGGACGCATATTAACTGATCCCAGAAGGCGAAGCAATGTAGGGCAAATACTGCCTTTTGATTGGTCGTGTAGCTCCTATGTACATAAAACATCTGTAAATTATTTCTTCTACCTACCTTGCCATTAGCTACAATAACAACAGCATGTGTTTCGTGTTTTATGTTTAATTTTATATCGTGTGCTGTGTATTATAAATTTATTATTATCTTCAAGTATTTTGTGTTTTCTACTTATTTTTCTTGTCAAAATTATTATGGATTGCCTACAACCAAATTATCATAATAAAATAATGGAGGAAGGAATTCTTCGAATATATGGTTTAAATACAAATATTAAAATATTTTGGCGTGAGTTAAACACTCCAACTTTTAACCATATTTATATAAACATTTCATATCCGGTAAAAACAGGGCTTTTGAATATTTTACCTTAGAATGCTCCAAATTCAACGAAATTTCGTAAACAGGCGCACTTTGACGTCCTTACGCAAATTTCAAAATTTGTTTACCTCATTTCCATCATTTTTTAGTATTTGAAGCCCATGTAATTTATTTTGAAGTTTTCATGTCTGAGGTCAAAATAATTGTTTTTAAAGGCTCTACAAATCTGACAGTTGCTAGTGGAGTGGGAGGAGATACACGACCAATCAAAAGGCAGTATTTACCTTACATCGCTTCGCCTTCTGGGATCAGTTATTATGCGGTTCGGACAAAGTCCATGATTTTTCAAATGAAACCCAATTCAAACTAACATTTTTGTTACGCTATGTATTTTCAAGAAAAGAGATCTTTGTTTGTATTTTTAAGAATAATAACAATACATTCTAAAATGTATTATAAATACGTGTATCGTTCAATTGAAATACGTGTATTTCAATAACAACAAAAATCAAACTTCATGTTTGTAGTTTTGCTTATGCTAATTGATAGTCTGTATTTCATGTCTGATATTAGGCTTATTAAGCTCTGAACGTTGTCGAGTTTAAATTAATTCCTGAAAAGTTTCATTAACAGAACTTTTCATTTACAGCTCTAAAAATCTTATTATTAACTCTAAGTGTTTGATGTGTTGAGCTAATGTTTCTTGAAATTGGTGGCGATAAAAAAAATTTAAATTTAATTAGGCCTATTGTTTAAATTCAAAGTTACCATTTTGCACTTCATATTAGATAACCGCGGGAACAATGGCTGGGCGAGCGGAAAGGGAGGGAGGGAAAATGGCAATAAGCCTTCCCAGTCCTCTAGCTGTTTGCAAGAGCTGAGCATACTAATCAAAAGTAGTGATTTTGCTAGCTAAGCAGTTTTATGTAGACACTCGCGGGAGTTCACGCTGCTACTTCAAGGCGTGATTAGAAAAGTAGCATACACAATGTAGGCAATTGTTTTCACAACGCCAGTATTATGTTTGGTATAAACGAACCCAGAGAATTAGAAAAGAATATTCTTATAAACAACGTTAGGCAGATTACTTATAACGTTAGGCCAATGCACTTATAATACAAATTTCTGATGCCAACGAAGAGCTTGTTACCATACCTAAGGAAAATCGAGGAAGGGAAATGGTTTAAATCAGTACCCACAAAGCATTGCTGTACTGATAAAAACTAAATAAGTTATATAGATAGAGAAAGTTTGGAATATGTACAAACAGTGATCTTAGGACAATTTTAATAAAATTTGAAGAATGTTTAGACATGGCAAAGCACAAAATAAAGCAGGAGAGCCCTAATCAGGAAAGCTGAAAACGAAATTCGAGGTTATATTACTTTTTATTGTGCTAAATTTGTTTGTATCGAAGAATTTTTATTTACCTTCATTTTTACTTTAAAAAAAATTGGAAAAAACAATTTTCGAAATTCGTTCCTAAAGTGCGTAGCAGAAGCTACTATCCCCATAAGAGATAGTCCACAACTGGGAATAACTTCAAACCAGGAAGAGACTGTCTTGAACAAGAACTGGACTTTTCCATATTGTTTTAGAAATTTCTTAATTATAAGTCATTTAATGGTTAAGATAATGTCTAGGAAAGCAAATCTGTTGTTACGAAAAGCTTGGTACTTCATACTGGCATCACTGGAATCAGCTCTGATCATGCGATAGGGACACATTATTGTGTTTATACTCTCAAATTGCATTTAACATTTAACGGTGTCGATTCTACATTAGTTGAAAAACATTAAATGGATCGTTCTTTACTTGTTGTACGTTGATCTTTTTTTATGCTGTTTCCTGGGTTAAAGTTCCAGCTTTACACTCATAGAGTCATGTTCCTCTGAAGCGAACTTGTTCATTATAGGCCTAATTCTAAGATTATAGTCCTACCAATGATAAACTGACCCATTAAAACTTGCAAAAGGATCAGTTAGCCGCCAAGGGGTTTTCGTGCAATAGTAAATACCCAATTAAAACAGTTTACATAAATTTAAAAATTTTAGGTTAGAATAGAGTGAGTGCCAAACGTTCTGTATTTTTGACATCTTATGTCTTTCGAAAAGAAGTTATTAAAACACGTAATACTTTTAAACTAGCAAGTTTATATTTTGGTTTCTCTGCTAGAATAAAACCGTCATTCACACTAGACTAGGTCTTCTTTAGGATAAAGGAAAAGAAATATGCTGTAATATTATAAATATTGTTTTTTTAACAACTGAAAGTAACTATATAACCTAACCGGACAGGTTATTAGTGAAGGTAATTTATCCGGGTTAGCGTGCAGCTCACCCCCGATTTTAGCGCCGAAGTGGCAAGGTCGTCATTACCGAATCAAACTAATTTTAATCGAAAGTGTATGACTTGAGAATTTTTCTGTACAAAGTGACCGCAAATTACCCCATCGGAACATATTTAAAATAACGAAAGTTGTCATTTTTTATATTTTTTAAAATTAGTGAAATTTTAAGTTTAACTCGTCATATCTCGGCTATTTTTGGGTATATTCGTTTAAAATTTTGACTGAAACATGTTTTGATAATGTGCTAAATGATGGTATAAATTAGAAATGATAATATTCAACCACAAAAAAATGGCGGATTTGTTTGTAATTTTCAGTAATTTATAGGCACATTTTTTAAATTAAAAAGTTGTGTTACAAACTTTAGAATTTTAATACTTTATAAATTTTACATTATTGCTGATAACCTAAAGTTATTTTTTGGAAAGTTTTGCGTTTTTATATAATTTTGTTAAAAAGTTGTAACGATTTATATTTTGTGCGCGCGTAAGCGGCAGAATCCGCCTGTCTGATACGGTCACAAAAGCAGAGCATTTTATAACATCTTTCTGGCTTACATTATTATTATATTAAAAATTTAAATGTATGTATTAATTAAAGAAAATTAGGTTGAATAAATCATGATAAAGTTAATGTTGTCATCTTTATTCATTTTATGTCTTAATGCAATATAATTTTATTTAAATTTTTGAAACCAGTAATACGCATGCGACATTCGCAGCTCTCGCTGACATGCACAAACAAGTTTGCTCTACGAACAAAGTACAAACAAGTACATTATCAAAAGATGTTCCAGTCAAAATTTCAAACTAATATACCCAAAAACAGCCGAGATATGACGAGTTAAACTTAAAATTTCACTAATTTTAAAAAATATAAAAAATAACAACTTTCGTTATTTTAAATATGTTCCGATGGGGTAATTTGCGGTAACTTTGTACAGAAAAATTCTCAAGTCATATATATTCGATTAAAATTAGTTTGATCCTGTTATGACAACCTTGTCACTATTTCGATTTCTATATCGTTTTTTGGGTTTGAGCTGCACGTTTAGGTAGTTTTTGTCGTTGACTACAATCAACGAATATAACTTTATTCTTAAATTAATTAACGACTCTTCGAACTTATTTTTACTTACGAAAATCGCTGTTGAAAATATTTAATCCCAGTAAGTTTTACAAAAATTTACTTATATTTTAGATTTGGCAACTTCAAGTCGCTAATTAGTTTAAGATTAAGGTTAGGTTTAATTTTAGAAAAAGTGTTTTATGTACATTTTGTTTTACAATGAATAGTTTTTATCACGAAGTTGGTTTGTCTAGGAAAAGAATATATAAATTCAGGACCTAATAAAACCCACAAGATTATATTAATAGTAAGCAGTATTTAGTTAATTAAATACTAAACAGTATTAATTATGTAAAATATGAACCTCTCCTGACTTTGTATTTTTATCTTGTTTGTTTTATTTGACTTGTACGATAGTTTGACAATTTATTAGTAGTAGCCAAGCACTGAGGAAGGCGACATCGTCGCCGAAACTAGTTTGTTGTGTGTGTGTTTATTAAAAACTAATTTTTTGTGAGATTTTGAGTTCACTATTTTGACCTTTTAACAGCTATTATATATCTTACGCAAATTAAGACATTAGTCAGAAATATTAATATTGGTTTAATTTCAATGGAAACTTAACAATGTAACAATTTTCACTGTAAATTACACTCAAGTATGTAGGTCATCTGTCCTTTTACTTATACGTCTGGTTAGTTTCTTGAAATATTTGTTATACACAAAATTATTATAATGCTATAAATAAAATGTGAATAATAATTACTAGGTATTTACAAGAACTTATTGTAATTTATTATAATTTAGGAAAAGAAACTGATTGTGTAGAAAACTCCGTCATTAGTTTGCGCAATGCAGACGAAAGCGTGCAGCAGGACGTTCATGATACTGCCGTTGACAGGTGTAAAAGATAAACAGACAATAAATTATGTTATTTTGTCATATATTTTAGCATTGAACTGTATTGAGTACAGATAAGTAATATTTACGTCCCCATGTATTTATATAAAACGTAATTATACGTAGGCAAAACGTATCTTTTATTAGCGTAAGTGTTATTCTAGAAAGGTGACTTATTTTAATCGTTATTATAAAGGTGTTATCAATTTTTTGAATGATGGCGAACATACCTTCGTCAGACATACGTCAGGGCCAGATATAGCCTACTTGTGAGTTGGCGCTCCCCAGATTGCAAACCTGTGTAATCCAGCTAACCTGTTACAACGGTGTCCACAAGGTTCTGGCAAGCCTAATGCAGTTTTTGTTTGCACTTCAGGCAGTGGAAAGTGTCACAATAAACTGTTTTTGCTGATGATACCCGACAGGCGGGCGTGACTAGTGTTACATACAATTCATGGCAAGGCGATCTTGTCTCGTAAGTAAATGGAGTTGATTCTTAGGTCACAAGACCGGGGCGTGACATGTGTACGGTGTAATTTGCAATGCCAACGCGTTATTTATTGTTTAACTGAATGTAGCCTTACAATAAAAACACTAAACGTACGCATACAACCTTTCTATTCAAGTTCTATTCAACGTTGGAGAAACAATCAAAATTTTCTTCTGGAGAAGGGTTAAGGGCAGACGGTTTGCTTGCTAGGGGAGGGAGTTTTTAGTTAATTTATAATCCCAAGGTAAATTTTAAAAATTAAATGTCATTCTAAGCTATTCAAACGCTTAAAATTACACAATTGGCAAAAACAGAAAATTAAATAAGCTCTTATTTTAAATAAATTCCAAATTTAAAAAGTACTCAAAAACCATCAAATTCAAGTACATGTAGGGCCTACAGTGTGGAACTTATTTTAAAAAAAAATTTATTAAAGTTAAAGTATTGCAAAAAATTAAAAATATCTTAAAATCAACTATAAATTTTTAGTTCAAACTATAATTTTAGGAAATATTGAGTCTAAGTTGGTTAAGAACTTTATCCTTTATAACAGCGATTTTCTCACTGATAAGCCACTGCTAGTCCATTTAGACACTTAGACTCTCTTCGTAAGTTTTATTTTTCAAATATGTGGCCATCGCCAAACATTGACTTACAAACATTTACTTTTTTTCAGAAAATGTACACACATATTTGTTAACATCTTTTAGCCTCCTATAACCTCCTTATAGAACTATCTTCAAGTACATTGGTTGAAAATTACCTTTGTAATATAGAACTATCTTCAAGTACATTGGTTGAATATTACCTTTGTAATATAGAACTATCTTCAAGTACATTGGTTGAAAATTACCTTTGTAATATAGAACTATCTTCAAGTACATTGGTTGAAAATTACCTTTGTAATATAGAACTATCTTCAAGTACATTGGTTGAATATTACCTTTGTAATATAGAACTATCTTCAAGTAACTATAGGTTGAATATTACCTTTGTAATATAGAACTATCTTCAAGTAACTATAGGTTGAATATTACCTTTGTAATATAAAACTATCTTCAAGTACATAGGTTGAATATTACCTTTGTAATATAGAACTATCTTCAAGTAACTATAGGTTGAATATTACCTTTGTAATATAGAACTATCTTCAAGTAACTATAGGTTGAATATTACCTTTGTAATATAGAACTATCTTCAAGTACATAGGTTGAATATTACCTTTGTAATATAGAACTATCTTCAAGTATATAGGTTGAATATTACCTTCGTAATATAGAACTATCTTCAAGTACATAGGTTGAATATTACCTTTGTAATATAGAACTATCTTCAAGTACATAGGTTGAATATTACCTTTGTAATATAGAACTATCTTCAAGTAACTATAGGTTGAATATTACCTTTGTAATATAGAACTATCTTCAAGTAACTATAGGTTGAATATTACCTTTGTAATATAGAACTATCTTCAAGTAACTATAGGTTGAATATTATCTTTGTAATATAGAACTATCTTCAAGTACATAGGTTGAATATTACCTTTGTAATATAGAACTATCTTCAAGTAACTATAGGTTGAATATTATCTTTGTAATATAGAACTATCTTCAAGTACATAGGTTGAATATTACCTTTGTAATATAGAACTATCTTCAAATACATAGGTTGAATATTACCTTTGTAATATAGAACTATCTTCTCTTCAAGTACATAGGTTGAATATTACCTTTGTAATATAGAACTATCTTCAAGTACATAGGTTGAATATTACCTTTGTAATATAGAACTATCTTCAAGTACATAGGTTGAATATTGCCTTTGTAATATAGAACTATCTTCAAGTACATAGGTTGAAAATTACCTTTGTAATATAGAACTATCTTCAAGTACATAGGTTGAAAATTACCTTTGTAATATAGAACTATCTTCAAGTACATAGGTTGAATATTACCTTTGTAATATAGAACTATCTTCAAGTGCATAGGTTGAAAATTACCTTTGTAATATAGAACTATCTTCAAGTACATAGGTTGAATATTACCTTTGTAATATAGAACTATCTTCAAGTACATTGGTTGAATATTACCTTTGTAATATAGAACTATCTTCAAGTAACTATAGGTTGAATATTACCTTTGTAATATAGAACTATCTTCAAGTACATAGGTTGAATATTACCTTTGTAATATAGAACTATCTTCAAGTACATAGGTTGAATATTACCTTTGTAATATAGAACTATCTTCTCTTCAAGTACATAGGTTGAATATTACCTTTGTAATATAGAACTATCTTCAAGTACATAGGTTGAATATTACCTTTGTAATATAGAACTATCTTCAAGTACATAGGTTGAATATTACCTTTGTAATATAGAACTATCTTCAAGTACATAGGTTGAATATTACCTTTGTAATATAGAGCTATCTTCAAGTACATAGGTTGAATATTACCTTTGTAATATAGAACTATCTTCAAGTAACTATAGGTTGAATATTACCTTTGTAATATAGAACTATCTTCAAGTACATAGGTTGAATATTACCTTTGTAATATAGAACTATCTTCAAGTACATAGGTTGAATATTACCTTTGTAATATAGAACTATCTTCTCTTCAAGTACATAGGTTGAATATTACCTTTGTAATATAGAACTATCTTCAAGTACATAGGTTGAATATTACCTTTGTAATATAGAACTATCTTCAAGTACATAGGTTGAATATTACCTTTGTAATATAGAACTATCTTCAAGTACATAGGTTGAATATTACCTTTGTAATATAGAGCTATCTTCAAGTACATAGGTTGAATATTACCTTTGTAATATAGAACTATCTTCAAGTACATAGGTTGAATATTACCTTTGTAATATAGAACTATCTTCAAGTACATAGGTTGAATATTACCTTTGTAATATAGAACTATCTTCAAGTACATAGGTTGAATATTACCTTTGTAATATAGAGCTATCTTCAAGTACATAGGTTGAATATTACCTTTGTAATATAGAACTATCTTCAAGTACATAGGTTGAATATTACCTTTGTAATATAGAACTATCTTCAAGTACATAGGTTGAATATTACCTTTGTAATATAGAACTATCTTCAAGTATATAGGTTGAATATTACCTTTGTAATATAGAACTATCTTCAAGTAACTATAGGTTGAATATTACTATGAGAGTTTGAAATATGTATGAAATTTGTTTCAAAACCGATCAATTGAATATATCTTTTGTCAATGAAAAATTAAAAGACACTTTAAACCCCTTTTGGACGGATTTATTCACAAATCAACCACGCACGCCTTAATTTATTAGGTCAAAACTAGTTTACGCTAGTGCCGAAGTTAGGTGCACTAGCAAGTTTACTTTTCCGTTGGCACAATTGATGTCACTACAATTGTTTCGCAAGTGTCACCAAGCATAGACCTACTTGATTTTCTACTTAAATTAAGTTTCTAAATACTAGTAATAACACACCCCCAGTTCTGTTACAGATAAGGCAGGAGCACACTCCAAAGGTCACAACACCCCCACCGGAAATACTAATTTTGTTTTGCATATCAATTCGAGTTTCTATCAGGCAGCGGAAGAAGTGCATTTCATCCTCACCATAGCCTCACTAACAAGGTATTTGGAAGGTAATACCCCTTCTTATCCATTAGCATAAGGATGTCCTAGCACCCAGGGCTCCTGGATGATCTATCGCGGAGTTTTACCTAATAAGGTTTCTTTCTTGACAGGTTTTTTTTATCCTTCTCTTAGCGTGACGCTTACTGGACTGTTTAATTACACTATATTTTAATTTCTATGGAAAGAGCTCAGTAGCTTGGTACATGGGGAATTATTTCTGAATCCTTCACTTGCGGTAAGTGTACTGTACATGTTGGAAGAAGGAAATTCGCTAGAGGACGGTTGCCACGACGGCTGGGCGGGTTTGGGGGCCAAGATCTGGGGGCTCATAGGTCCCGTAAAAGAAAACAGAGCTTTATAATTATATTTTAATATCAGTAAAGTACGTATTTTAAATATACGTACATTTAAACATATTTTTAAAGGTTTGGAATATATTGTTTTAATTGATTCATAGTTATTTTATTTTAAAATATTATCCCTAAAGTTATGATTCTCAGAGTAATGTAAGAGCAATATAAACACTTAGGCCTTATAACATAAAAGGTAATTTATATACTTTTTGAGAGAGTTCAGAGTCTATCACACCTTTACAACCGTAACATGCATTAGGCTGGTTTACAGGTACTTTATACTGCACAACAGTGACAACACGCTGAGAGAAAGTGACTGTCTGGTGATGTCTTTCTATGAATCTGTCGGCCATAGGCCACGTACTCAATACGTTAGAAGCCTTATCCTTTACTAGAGCTGTTCCTCGGGAGGCGAAAGAGAAGGCGAAGATGAATACCTTTTTATGAAGTAAAGTGGGTATAGAATATAGAGTCATTTTTCATAGATATTTAAACGCCTTTGGTTTAAATATAGAAAGTACTATACTCTGTTTGGTGCTCCTCGCAGACCTTCAGACTAATAACAAAACACTCGATAACACAAACACACATGGACACGTTCAAAACAATGACTATTTAACTATCAACGTGCATGCATTTGTAGAGAGGAGTAGCCTATATAAACCTCTTGAGAAGTGAGGAGAGAGCGAATAGGGCCTCTTGACACAACCCACAATATGTTCCCTCCATAGGCCTACCTTTATTCCAGCTAACACTCCTTTTCCTTGGTGTAACACTTCCCTATCACTTATTCTGTAGCTCACAGGATAGCCATAGGGCAGGATCGTAGCCCAGACCACAGAGACACCCCACCTTCAACCTATCTATAACGTATTCACAATCTTTTCCATTTAATTGTCTTCTTAGTTTCTTTTATTGGCATAAATAAACACTTTATCCCCTCAGCAAATGCACACGACTCCTGCAGAATGTGAAGAGCTGACAACAGGTTGTTTTCAGCTCTGAGGTTTTGGCAACAACGTTTCTCGTGTTGGTAATTTTTATTAGAATAGTGCAGCACACATGTACAATAACTTTTTAACATATTCATTTTTGATATAATACAGCCAATAACCTTGAATACATTAATCTGTCATATCAAGTTGGCATTTTTCAAAGACAATTATCAGACAATTTACGTGTACTATTAGCTTATGATAATGGATGTTGCTTGAGCTGAACACATGCGCTGATAATATGATAACATATAATCAAGGGATTGCTGATCTCCGTACTTAAAGTCATTGTACCAAACACATGCATTTCTGTTTTACTGCCAAGTAAATGTACAAATTATTTTAAATAGTTATAATAACATTAAAAAAACAGAACAGATTAAAAAAAAAGAATCCGAATATATAATGTTTAGTTACTAAAAAGTAAAAAATAATTTTTCGATAACGAAAATCTAATTTATCTTAAGCTTATTACCAACAAGAGTGAAATGGCGCCAAATTTCATACTTGCACACATATTTAACATACTGAACTTGACAAATAAAGGGATTTTACTTGATGTTGGAGCTCCTTGGAACGTAGTTTAACAAACTATGATATACACACAGGCTATTCAATAATTTCTTTCATACACTTATTTTATAGATACAGTATAAGAAATTTATTAAATTTATGATACAAAAGGAAGGAGATATGATCTCTTATATTTATAAGCATCTACAGTAATCACATTCATTGTAAATCATTCAAAGAAGGTCAAATTGTCCGCAATTTGTATATCTGAACGAAAGATATGCAATCACATATTGTATGGTTTCTGCAGGGAACAAAGATCAATTATCGTCTAGCATACTATCATAATATCGAATACAGGAAATGTTTGTTTCATGAGAAGACTCTATGGTTTGCTATAATTACTCAAGGAAATCAAAAGGTTGATTGATTGGGAAATGTTTGGAATACTCGTAGATTTGATGGGTTAGCAAACATGATTGCGGCGCCGACTTCAACATTTTGTAGGTAATAAGCTTATGAAAAATATCTCTTATTTTGTGCTGTACTATATTATGTTTACGTAATCAGTTTAGTTGAATATTATCGCAACATAAGAATTTGGCAGTGGATGTAGATAGGCATAATGCAATGGCAAAAACGTGACAGTTGTGGATGTATGAAAGCGTTATGGTTCGTGTGTGAGAAGTTGTGTATCTGTAGTAGACCTGTTACAGAGACCATAGGAACGTGTCCACCCGTTACATCACGGTGCGGAAAGGTTAGGTGAAGCGAAGGTAGGACCTTGGATTGCACAGTATCACGGCTGATACTCCTGTAGTAGCAGTAGTATTTATAAAAGAATCAACCAGATTGTTAACGCCTCCAACAACAGAAAGGGTTGCAAATATAATTATTATTAAGATCGGGACATAAAACCCCTTTAAAAGGATATTAAGGGGGGGCGTTAAATCATGGCACTATGTACGCAGCGTCGCGTACTTGAAGAAGATCTGATCTCTGTCGGGGTCATAAAGAGGTGTCCCCGTTGGGAGCAGGTCTACTAGAGGTCAGGTACCTTGTCTGTGGGATGCCATGCCAGAGGACCATTATAGATTTACCAAATATCTACCTAATTCCATCTGATCTTGTTTATTTTTTCTTACATCGAGTGTTTAGGGTAGACTGTATCTTATAACCCCTATAAAGCGTAGCTTTACTTCAGGAACGTGACGTTGCACACTTTTTGGTCTTGATCCACCTCCCACAATATCTTGTTCTAGGGGATTTTATCTTTCCCATACTTCGCGGCGGTAACCGATTGAATTGGACCAAGTCCACCACTATATGTAGAGACGTTTTAGAATAGATGGGATCTGACAGATTTACCGTTGTCTTAGTCCGGTCTGTAAACCTGAAATAGGTAGGTTACACATGAATTCAAAAACCCTAAAATAAAGGGAATACTGTGTTCTTTGTCAATAGAGAGGGAAAAAACTGAAATGAGCCACAAATATTTATAGAAGTATACTAGCGACTATATATATATATATATATATATATATATATATATATATATATATATATATATATATATATATATATGTAGATTGAAAAATGATAAAAAATGTAGTATGTAGAGCAACCCTTAGCTATTGAAACTCAGTGCTCCACTTGCTACATAGTTATTGGTTATAGCGTTGATGTGCACAAAAAGCTAGACTTGCTGAAGAAAGACTAAAATAAAAGGGCGAACTAGAGGTTAGGTCCACGAACGTATAGATACAACTATACGGATTCCTACACTCATTTTTTAAGGTTTAGCACTAACAGCGTACCTCTCTGATATGTTGCCGGTGTTTATAATGTTTCAATTTATTCCATAATTTATGGCATTTATGTTTGTAGCATTAATTTTCAGTCGGAAATGTTATAATCGATTAATTTGCAAATAATATTATTGGGAAATATTTTTGTATACTGCGTGTTTTTGTTTTTGTCACAGGTGTTGTTTCAAAAGTCTTTTTGAGAATAACCCGAAACGGAATATAACAACTATTTAACAACCGAGATTTACTTGAGAAATCCTCTGTCCTACATTAGATTATATATATATATATATATATATATATATATATATATATATATATATATATATCGCAATATGTATTCTTGTGTATTAATAAAGAACTAAGTCAAAATACAAATACAAGAATTATAATTGAATTTACATTATATATATATATATATATATATATATATATATATATATATATATATATTATATATATATATATATATATTAATGAAATATAGGAAGTGTTTTTGATGGTCGCAAGAACAATAGTCGCGTGTCTATGTCGTCTCGGGATCAGATAACGGCCTTGGCTTGTCGAAAATTCGACAAGTCGAATCTTTTGATAGTGTCACGCCAACATAAGGTCTTGGTCAGGAAGCACTGCGGCCTTGACCATTTATATTCTCACGCACATCTGATCGGCGCGTCGGAGTAAAACTGGAAAAACATAAGCAATAGCGTGTAGTACTGGCCAGAGGTACTTCACAGAAAGTTAAAGTCCAAGGGAAACCGTTTGTATATTGTTATATAATACAATATTACTTTATTTTATTATAATATATTTTCTTTATTACTACATACAGTACTATTAATATATACCAATTATTGTAATATACAATCAACTTCCATTACAGTGTCACTATAAGTTTTATAACACTTTGTTACATAAAGCATTATAGGGAAGTTATTAAACTATATAGGTATTATAATTCTTCTAAAAAGTAAAATGCTTATGATGTCTGTTAGATAAACCTACTTCAACATTTACAGCGCTTTATAAATGCCATTTAAACAGAAACCTACTGAACTTTGAAGGGTAATAAAATTTATTAGAACACTTAGAAAAACAATATTTTAACAATACTGCACGTACGTGCTTCTGGATTATTCAGAAAAAAACAAAGAATCAGTGATTGTAAGCGGCTGGTTCTTGTTTTCATTTGAATGTCCAAAACATTGGTAAAAACAGTAACAGTTGAATCGCAACATATTCGGTCTAGTATGTTTCCATATAAAGTCGTATTTGTTCCAAGCTGCCTTGCGCATTTTCACTTACTTGTTTCATTAATGGAAGCAGCACATTATTTCCCCCCCCCCGCCGTTTTCTTTTTCTTCGTCCTCTTTATTCATTGCGTCTTTGACTATCTCCTCTATAACTTACACATCTTTGAAGATATTCCAGTCATATCAATACCCCAATATTATGCTTTCCAGGATATGATTTTTGTAATTTTTGTAATGGACTTTGAAACAATTAACAACTTCAGCATCTAGAGGTTGAAGAAATCCGGTGGAATAATGCGCCAGAAATCGAACAGTCACGTTGTCTTTTTTCGATAGTGCGTTATGCGGAAAAGTGTAAGAAGAAAGAAAAAATGGTGAAAAAGGAGGTGGACGAAAGACAGGTACTCCTTGTCACCATTCTTTTTTTTATCACCGTCTTTTCTTTCTTCTTACACTCTTTCGCATTACACTCTGGCCTATCTACCTTTATTCTCAAGGTCTACCGTGATGGATTTATTAACGTCCAAGACCAAGTCCCGAGTTTGAGGGTCCGGCCCTTATTTAAGGCCAGTCTAGAGTGGAGGACCTTCAACGTTTCTTTGGCGAACTGCAGGAAAGCCTTCGCAGCGGATTCAGCTGTGTAACGTACCGATCCTGGTAACGTAAATAGCCTGGGTTTAGCAGCCAAGAGTTTGAAGTTGGATTCAGCAGGATTGGGTTTGTTCGATATAAGATAGTTCCCCTGTAGTCGGTAGACGACCTTTACAAGCAAGATAGGCCGGCTCCATTTCGTCGTCTTTTTTTTTCGTTTTTTTTTTTTTGTTTTCCAATATTGTGTTCAATGTTAAAATTACGGAAATAGTTTCTTCATCCAAATATCACCAAAATCCTTAAACGTATGAGATTACGCGGGCAGATGGCGAGACCAATAACACAATATGAGACTTAGCATTAGAGTTTACAGGCAGTTAAGGGCAGGTATATGTAAAACAATTTTCAGTAAACGAACAAAATAAAAATTAACAACTTTAAACAAAAGCTCAAGTTCTGAATTAAACTAGGTTTAAGCTAGGAGGTTTTTAATTTTACTCTGTATACATTTCGATATCAATGATACCATCTTCAAAGACTTGACTTGCTTAAATGAAATCTAACCACATTAAGATTTTATAGTTAATCATCTTGAGATAACATCATTTATATCGAAATGACTATAAAGTAGTTATAAAAATGTTTGAGTCTGATTTTTGTGAGTTCGTTGTGGTGAGTGGTTGGCAGACCTCCGTAGATTGGGAACCACTGTCCTATTGCATTAGAAGATATATGATAGTGAGTCCGCTAAGACCACATTTGAAACCTTCAAAATTGCTTCTACATTTAGTCCAAAAGTTTTAGTACGACAAAATGTCAGTACACTTTATAGATAGGGTCAACGTATTTCATGGTCTATATTTCACCTCTAGCTGGTAAAAGGATTTTTTAAAAAAACCTATAAATAATTCTTCATGTGATCTAATTAAACATAACTACCAGCGCTGGTGTGATCAAGGCCACCCATCGCAATTAAATCTGTAAATCACTTTTGCAAAAACTTTCCTACTTCGCAATCGAGATTTACGTAACTCTCAGTTTAATGGTTGAATTAACACAATGATTGGGACATCGTGGTACCAACCCGGCCAACGATCACTCGAAATCACAAATTGTAACAACGGTTTAAATCAGGTTGCAGTGGTTCACTTTAAGCGGATTCAAACAGTTCTTTTTTTAACTCAAAGAGTTCACAAGGCCTTTGTCGAGCTCAAATAAAACTTTCAACTACACCGAAAAATGTGTAGGTGTAGGGTATAAGAGCAAATATAATCCTTTAATCATACCAACACGTTTTTTCGGAACAAAAAAATAAAAGTCTTTCAAAACACTTTATTATCAGTCTATTAATCAGTACGTAAGAAGTTAGTTTGAAATGGTGGTCATACAAAACACCTTTGTAGGCTTACATAAATTGCTGTAATTTCTTACCAACAAAAAATCTCATTGTTTGTGTCAATAGTTGTTTATTAGAGTCAACCTTTGATACAAGTTATATTACAGTAATATTTGAGAGTAGCGTGAAAAAACACCGATTAAAAATTGGCAAAAGGGCGAAAGGACTAGTTCATTTTACAATAATTGCCGCAAAATGTATACATTTACAATTAAACGTTCACTAAAACGCCGGAAACAACCTAAAAAAAGGAAGAAAAAAATTATTTAACGCATAAATTATCTCCGTAATCAGTACAACACTATGTGATTATACCTTCCACAATACAAGCCCAGTGTTACTGTCGAAACCAAACAGCTGCATGCAGACTATATTATTCCAAGAAGACTACGAATTTGAAACACAAAACCCAGGTTTGCCAACATTTAATTGCACTGATTCAGGTGTAATGGTCAGTTTCCTGGCATTGGTAACCTAGCGGAAGTGACGTCACGGCGGAATTTGCAATCAGCTGTTATAATGGTCATTCTTCTGCAGCTAACTGACTGAGGCTAGTTGTTACAACCTATATTTATAGAGAGAAAATTACGCCGTATTTGCTTAAAACTAAATTTTTTCTGGAAGATGTACACCATAAGACTGGACTATTACAAAATATAGTCGAGGACTGTAGTAAACGTGAAATAACGTAAAGAAATTAGAATTTCCAGAGTTTGTTAAGAAAACTACATAGTAGTCTATATGTTAGAGTACATTTTTATGCCTTTCCTAACATTAATTTGTTTTTTATCAACTCATGTGAGTTCCGTATAAAGTTTAAGAATGGAGTTAATCCGAAACCCGTCAACAAAGAAAAATATTTTAACGTTAGGAAAGGTAGAAAAATGTACTCAAATGTATACAAATATTCCTAACAGAAGTTAAGGTAAATATATTAAGAAAAAAATATGTTTTTTCTCCTAAAAAAGGTTAAACAATGCAAATTATATGTCTCAGCGAATAGGCCCTGCTCAGTTTTATGTAGTACCGTGCAATACATGATATCTAGGTGCTTCTAACAAGCCCTTAATGCATTATTCTAAGCCCGATTAACTTTTATCTTGGTTCAAACATTTGACATGTAGGTTATATGACAAATCACTGTTCATGTACTGTACTATTAGTAATGGGTTAACAGTGTAGGGGTCCAGTGAAAAAAGATAAAACATTGAGTGAACGAATTACATACTGATAAGACCTATATGCTTTATTAGAGCCGACGCTGATTATTATACACAAATAGTGACTCTTTTTAAATTCCTTCTATTAGCTCATACTCTCCTGATAGGCCTATATATCTTGCACAAATTTTCAATCCATAATAAAATACGTTTTATTCATCCTATCAAGTTTATATACATTTTTTTTAACCTATAGTGGATGACTATTGATTTTTATACAGTTTTTTCAAATATTTATTCAAATAATAAATTATAAAATTTATGGAGTTCAAACGGTTTCGAACTGAGAATCTACATGTTCGAAGTCTAGCGCCTTGGTACTGTGCCAACCTTCAAATACCTAGAAATATATTTCTTAAAGATGTATATGAATATTTTTACCCCATCTGGTTGTCGTCGAAACCTCCACTGTACAACCTTAAACTGTTGCCATGGTTACCACACAATATCATAAATCATACTCTAGGGCAACTAAAATAAAAATGTTTTTTGTTAACTTCAAACTTACTTGAAAAATTATTTTTTGTATTACGTGTTGTAAGATGAAAACGGCTTAAAATAGCGTACATCCTTAATTTGGTACTAAACGATGATCTTGCGGTTAGTAATACACTTCAACTATCTAATATTACCCTGGTACTCATTTTTACCTACCTGAAGACTGAAAAGGTACAGAGAAATTATTTAGCTCTATCGGACATCGAACACAGGTTTTTTGGCTAGTACTCAAGTTCTCTACCCTCCAGAACGCTTAACGGCAATAATATAATATTACGATTATCATTCAATATTTTGAAATAATTTTATGTTTTACGTTAACATCAAAACCGTTGAAGGTCAACTACAAGAGGATGGAACCTAAGGACCATAACGGCCAAGAAGAGATGTTGTGCAGAATTCCGGCTAACCACAGGACGTGATTGCTTCAACAAGAACCTGCATCTGATTGTAACATAAACTCCTTGTGAGATCAGGAAGGCGAAATGGACCGAAGCCATCTTCAACGATACAGCATGAAGTGAAACATTTGCGTAGTATTCAAGCCAATCGTTCAGACGGAAACACTAATTTTAAGTGAAAATTTAATTTGAATTGCGCTTCTTCAAAATGCAGGAGAAAGATAAAGGTGAGTGTAAACTTTCTATTTTTTGAAGACAAAATTACAGATCTTTATAACTTCGCGGTTTATACGATTCAGACCTGTCGTGTGTGCACAAGGCAGATCTTTAAAGCAGTGTCAGGCAAACTACACCTCCAGACCTCTAAGTGGGCCTCTTAAGTATTCCTTTATTGTTTAAAAGAAAGAAAAAAAAACAACTAACGTCATACATTCATAGTTATTTTTTCAGTTGAATTTATAATAATATTGATCACAGATGCAGTGCATATACGAAGGAAGCAACTATTTTTTAAGTTAAAGAATAAATATGCTACAACTCACAAATATAAAAACTTTATTTTCATACGGGTTTCAACGACAATTTGTCGTCATCCTCAGTGACGTTACACAAGTCAAATTAAGCTTAACTAAAAAAAAAAACACTTAGTGTTTTTTTTAGTTAAGCTTAATTTGATTTGTGTAGCATCACTGAGGATGACGACAAATTGTCGTTGAAACGCGTATGAAAATAAAGTTTTTATATTTGTGAGTTGTAGCATATTTATTCTTTAATTATAACTTTCACTCACAAGCCAGCTCGAATATTATTTATAACTATTTTTTTGTTTATAAGTTAACACTTTTAACATTGACAATAATAAAGATTGTTTATTGTCAATAATCGATGTTTGCGTGGTGGTTAGGATAAGTAGTAAAAATGATAACCTAATTTTGTTTTTCGATAGGGAAAAAAATAAATAATAATTACAATAAATACGAGTAATATAATTCTTACTAAAACTTATTAGTAGTGTGCGACTCGCAAACTGTTTTTAAAACCTGGTGTCCCTTGCAAAGAAGTTTGGGCGGTTCTCCTTCAGGCTACATTTGGATATCTATAAAGGGATGACTTAGGGGATGGAAACTAGAGTGTTGACAGTTTTTTGTTTAGATGAAATGTCGAATACAAAATAAAACTAAACTTTAAGTTTATTATTGATAGCGTCTATATAACATTGAATGAAAAATAACTTCAATGTTGTGTTATATACGATAATAAATATAGAAGACAGGAGCGTAAAAATTAGCCGAAGTACTTAGCTGGAAGAGTAGTTCTGTTTATCCTGCCTGGTGTTGGACAGTAGTCAGGCGATGGTTGTAGTTTCTGTTTAGGATGGCCTTGCACTGGATGCTGCGCAGTTTCTATAGTGTGCACAGCAGCTCCTATTTCCTTTTTCTGGTGAAATTTTTTTTAAAATGCTGCTTGGTGCCTGCTTCCTATTTAAAACGCATTCAAACACTTATTTCCGCTAGGTTTATACAATTATTCTTCTCCGGCTTCCAACCACTTCCACCTCACAATAACTTCCTACGATGACGAATGCCTTTTCTAACAGTAACATTTCACGGCGATAAAATACTTTTCCAATAGTAATAGCACTTCATTGGAATTAATTACCTTTATTAATAATAACTTTTCAAGGCAAATAATTACCATTATTAGTAATAAGTTCTCACGACGATTAAATACCCCCATTAATAATAGTTTTTCGCAGTGATTAATTACCCTTCTTAATTATAACTTTTCACGGCGATTAATTACCCTAATTATTATTATTGTTTCACGACGATTAATTATCCTTATTACTAATATCTTTTGACGTTGATTATAAACCCTCAATAATAATAACTTTTCACCGCAATTATTAACCTTTTTTAGCAGTAACTTTTACGGGAGTTAATTATCCTTTAAATTATAAAGCTTCACGTCTATTAATTACCCTTATTAATAATAAATTTTCAAGACAATTAATTACCATTATTAGTAATGACTTTTCACGACGATTAAATACCCCTATTAATAATAACTTTTCTCGGCGATTAATTATCCTCTTTAATTATAGCTTTTCACGGATATTATTAAATTTTATAATTAAGAACACGTGACGGCAATTAATCTCTCTTGCTAATAGTAACTTTTAAAGACGATTAATTATCCCTAATTATTATTATTGTTTCACGACGATTAATTACCCTTATTAATAATAACCTCCTGTCGATTAAATACCCTCAATAATAATAACTTTTCACGTCAATAAAATAACCTCATTAGTAATAACTTGTCTCGACAATCAATTACCCTTATTACTAATAACGTTTGATAGGTTACCCTTATTAATAGTAACCTTTCACGACGATTAATAACCTTTCTTAATAATAACTTTTTATCATGATTAATTACCTTCATTATTAATAACTTATCCCGGCAGTTAATTGCCCTTATTAATAATAATCTTTCATGTCGATTAAATACCCTCAATAATAATAACTTTTCACGTCAATTAATTATACTTATTACTAATAACTTTTGACTGCATTTAATAACCCTTATTAATAGTAACCTTTCACGACGATTAATAACCATTCATAATAATAACTTTTCATCATGATTAATTACCTTTATTAATAATAACATTTACCGGCAGTTAATTGCCCTTATAAATAATAACTTTTCACGCTTTTAAATAACCTCAATAATAAAAACTTTTAATGACGATTAATTACCCTCATTTAACTTCTGATGACGATTCATCAAAGACGAATTATTTTCCTTATTAATAATAACATTACATGGCGATTAATAACCTTTGTTAATAACGATTATTTCTACGTTTAATTACCCTTCTTGGTAATAATTTTTCACAGTGATCAATTATTCTCAACAGCTTTTCACGACTGATCCACTTCATTTGATAGCCTATATAAAACAAGTTTTTGCTTGAACCGACTGATTTATTAAGAAACACAGTCCTCTCTTTCTACTTTTTTTTACTGAATTTACATTAGACAGTTATGATCCTTACTGAATTTTGGTCGAAGTCAAGAACTGTTTTTCGTACTTCCCTCATATACAACGTGCTCCACCAAACAGCGATAGGGTATTTTAAGATCGAACCAATCGGGGATCCGTCGTCGTTCACCTTCAATATTCCTTAATTTCCCTGGACGTGAAAGTTTCCTAAGCCGAAGTGCGTCCATTCCTAACAGCCTCTGAAACATGCATTACTACCTCTAGCGACTATAATTTTTCCCGTTTGATTTTCTGTTTGCTGGTTCCTACGATTCAATTTCAGAAAGATCTCGTTCATCCTGCATTCCGACTACTCTTTGTGCTTTACAATTTTTGAGCCAATCACGAAACCTTATCTTTTAAAATTTACTGGATGTTATTGAACTACTTGAAAACTGACGTTTCTTCAGGATTTTTGTTCAGACTAAACGTACCCGTTGGCAACGTTCGAACTTAGCATTTTACTATAGTATACGAGTAAGTATTGGTTATCGGACTACGTATATCTACTGAATAGTATTTTCTGAGCTAAGCCTAACTCTATGTTCCGTTAAAAGTTCGCAACGTGTTCAAACTATTCGCCGGAGTATCGAGCTTTTTTGAGTTCCGCTGAGTAGTCTACGATTGTATTTCCATCACGAGTGCCCAAGCACTAGAAGCGGGTGACATTAGCCTTTACGTGCTTTGGAAGGCAGTGATGTCGGCTGACCTGCGGAGAGAGTTGAGTGAAACTAAAGTGAAACTTACAACAAAACGGAATTTATTTATTTCAAAGTGTATCCAATAATAAACGACTGTAGTTAAAATAGCTACGATATTGTTGATTCATTTCCACGAATTTGCAAACGACCAACCTAAATTTAAAACTAATTATTTCCGCTTGGTTTTATTTTAAAACTGTTCCATCGCTAATGCACGCAAAGCCGCAATAATTGGCTACAAATTTAAATATAGCATTCAAATGGCATTTTAAAGCAGGCTATTGACCCTGTATTTTTAATTGTAAGCGTAGTGCTTGTTCGATAAAATTTAAGTTGAAGCGCCTACGTGTAAGTAATGGATTTTATTTATGAAAACACCCTAAATGTGTTGAGCTATTGTTGAATTATTCTCAAAATTTCATTAAATTAAAATCATTATTGGCATGCCATTATTTAATTAGATTAAAACAAAAAACGAACTGTAATCTTGGAAAGGGTGAGGTAAATGATAAAGCTCAGTTGTGCAAGAAACATCTAAATACTAATATCTTAGCGTGTTTGAGGTGGTCCCGAAGCAACGAAGTTTCTACTTGTATTGGAGCTTCTTCACTTACTACAACAAATGATTATTTACAAAACCAATATCTTATCACAATTTTCTTTTAAACAAATTATCATTCCGTTATATGCACGATTTACCCAGTGACGTTCTGGAAACGTTTATAAATTAATTTCTAAACGCTTTAATGTTGAACATTCATTCGTTTAATTTCGAACAGTAGCTGTAAGCATTTTGTCCTCTCTCCCTTGCAGATAGAATAGGATAATTACAACCAGTCTCCTCTCATATGTCCTTGATTTGATTAATTGGATTGTTTTGCTTTATGTTAATTTTAACATAAATATATTCGACCGCGCCTTCTTCTTTTCTCGATACAGTAGGAAGTCACTTCTCAATTATCAACAATGTTTGAATTCAATAAAGTTTTGGAAGTTGTAATATCTACTGATTTTTGACGGTTTATAGGAAAATGGGCACAAAGTAAATATCGTTTGATCTCTAAACTCTTTAATGTTGAACATAGATTCGTTCAATTGCGAACATTAGCTGTATGTCAAAGTATTTCTTTAATTTCGTATTCTATATTTTGCAGATCGAATCGGATAAATAAAGGAGGTCTTTGTCCTTGATTTATTTAATTGGACTATTTTGCTTTATGATATAAATATATCCAAGCGCACTATCTTCTTTTCATACTACCGCAAGAAGTAGTAATCACGTATGAACAATCATTGGACTCAATAAACAAGTATTTGAAGTTATAATATCTACTGATTTTTGACAGCTATCGCAAAATGGTTTTACGATACACATAAATTTTGTATTTTGCGTAATATTGGTCGTTTCCTGTCATGCACAGGAACACAGTGAATTACATAACTTGAAAACAAAATCTGTAATTGATTGAAAACAGATTGAATCTTATTGAAAAAAATCACTTCAAATATTCACTGAAAAGCAAATACAAGGATTTGGAAATAATAAGGCAATGAAGATAATTATACTGAAATGCTTTAAGGTTTCAGTAGAAAAAATATGAGAAACTCAGATTGTTATATTAATAATGAGTTTCCCGGACAAAGTAAATTGTTGAACACTTACCGAGACGAAACGTTTTTGAACGCAATAGGCGATTTGGTTAATGTCTAGGCTGCGTTGTTGAGCTGGCGGCATCAGTTTAATTTCGTGTGTTTAGTAATCTCATCAAACAGTGTGTGTGATTCTTTCAGTTGATAAAGTTTTATTTACAAACATACCCATGATTACAAGAACTTACATGAACAGACTCAATACAAATCCCATACATAGTTTGACCACATTATTGAACGCTTTCCTTCAAAACAACTGCCGTCTAGCTCAACAACGCTTACTAGCAGCCAACCTGGATATTGATGATTGCCGAGTGTCTTGGAAAACGGTTTGTCTAAGTTTAAAAAAATATTTTTACTTTATTATGACTTCGGACATTTTTATATAACTAAGTTAACGTATAAAATTATCACAGATAATAAACCCTAGAATAAAAAATTGTAGACGAGCCTTGATATATAAAATACTACCATGTTCCGAAACACCTGTCGGTATATAACGTCAGAAGTGTTATACTTTTCAAGGAAAACAGATCTTTAAGTTCACCCACTAGAGCAATAAACATTGCGTTCAAAGACAACTAAACCTAGTTGCAGGTTGTTTTTATTCGCGTTATCCTTATTTCCGAGCAGTTAAATGTTGGCGATGTTCATAAATAACCTTTAAGGAAGTTGTAAAACAATATTTAAAATTCTGGTTTAATTCGGCTTGCCATTATAGCTAACATAAAATATTTGAAGGCAAGATAGTTGACGGAGAAGTAAAAGTGTAGTTACCTGTCTCGACAAGCAGGTTAGGTTAGGTTAGGTCTGAATTCAAGTAGACTCGACACGCAATTGAGTCATGCACGTTTTCAAATGAAGAGATCTCGTAACTGTATTACCATAATACTAAACTAAAATACACATTGTTAGAACAGTTCTGAATATTGTAAAGTTCTTTCAGGTGTTCAATAAATTATAGGGCAATTTTAGACTAAATAACTTTATTAATTCATATACGATTACTTACACACTTAACTTCTATAAAAGCGTCCAAACACTTTTTTTATTTGGGTCTAATAAAAACTACCGCGACTAATTATCTATTTAGACTTTTCGTCACTCTGTCACCAAAACTTTAATCTCACGACATTACAAACACTGCCCTACTTCACGCTTAACCAACCTTTTATATCACCTTGCCACTTCTAGTAATTTCTCGTACTAGAAGGTTCTAGAACCATGTAACTGTTGTATCCGCTTTATTGTGACTTGTCGCTTCCAGTAATGTTTATCCGCTACTTCTAGAAAGTTCTAGCATTTACGAGATGATGCACTGACGCATTGTAACCCCTCAATCGGGAAAGGACTGGCACTTGTCAAGTCGTGTGCGATCAATCATGGTTTTGTCTTGCCGTTACAGTATTAAGTCCCATCAGTTTCGAATCTATTACAAATATAAACTCTTTATAGCTTATATTAATCTTCTTGTGTTACCAAACCGTAAGAAACGGAATCTGTGACTATAAGATATGTGTATTAAATATGCTCATGGTTTTCAGGTTATGAAATTTGTATAACATTTATTAAAATAGTTTTTATAGGGCGTTTTAATTACTGAATTGAACTAGCTCTTCCACAATTTCTAAATAAACTTGCACGGTTATTCCTTCGACGAAGATTTGCGTCGGCTTTTTTCATCATAGGAGATGATAGGGGCAGATTATATTTTTAGTATGTACTCTTAAGGAGCTACTGACTGGGCATCATGAAGCATAAACTAATCTTTTTTAGTAAACTTCTTCATTGCCTAATTTAAACTGTCTGCAAAAATATCAACAATAATTCAAAACATTAAAAAAAATGTTATTGTACAAAAATTTTACCATATTTTGTTTCTGAATTACCTGTTAACATACTGCCACGATGAGTAAAGAAGCAATAATACGTTCATTTAGCCCATCTGAATAACCGTGTCATTAAAATCTTTGTGTTAGGTATGCTAGCCATTATTGTGTTAGTTACAACATTGTTTTCCTTCAATAGTAAATAGTCGCGTGTGTCAATATATAGAGTTAAAAGTATCTCGGAAAGCTTTTAACGCCTTTATTTCCGTAAACAGCATTTAATACGAGTGAACAGGTGTTTTATCTGTTACCATTAAAACTTTACGTATTTCCTCGTACAAATACAGTATTTAATACATTTCTGAATTATCTGGGACAAATATAAAACCTCTTATACACGTAAAAATTTAGTAGTTAAATAAATTTACACTTTTTGGTAAAAGCTGTAAGCCGAAAGGAAATTTACTTCGATCATATGACATTTAATTCTATCGATAACTTTTCCATAAGTAAACATTTTGGAAATAAGTTAATGTAATACTTCGGAAGGCTGATGACAGGAACATCTTATCAACAATTGTGATGTTTTAGCACTTTGGGGTTGGAAGAAATAGATGATGCAATTTCTATCAAAGGTGATAGGAATGTAGTGAGAAAATACCACAACAGAATCAAGGCGATGTGAATGTAGCGGGGGAATTCCGCAACAGAAACAAGGCGATGGGAATGTAGTACGGATATTTCGGAACAGAAAAAAGGTGTTGGGAATGTATTGAGGAATTCCGCCACCGAAACAAGGCGACGGGAATGTAGTGAGGGAATGCCACAACAGAAACAAGGTGCCGGGAATGTAGTGAGGGAATGCCACAACAGAAACAAGGTGATGGGAATGTAGTGAGGGAACTCCGCAACAGAAACAAGGCGATGGAAATATAGTGAGGGAATTCCGCAATAGAAACAAGGCGATGGGAATGTAGTGAGGGAATTCCGCCACCGAAACAAGGCGATGGGAATTTAGTGAGGGAATTCCGCCACCGAAACAAGGCGATGGGAATATAGTGAGGGAATTCCGCAATAGGAACAAGGTGATGGGAATGTAGTGAGGGAACTCCGCAACAGAAACAAGCTGATGGGAATGTAGTGAGAGAACTCCGCAACAGAAACAAGGCGATGGGAATATAGTGAGGGAATTCCGCAACAGAAACAAGCTGATGGGAATGTAGTGAGGGAACTCCGCAACAGAAACAAGCTGATGGGAATGTAGTGATTGAATTCCGCAACAGAAACAAGGCGATGGGAATATAGTGAGGGAATTCCGCAACAGAAACAAGCTGATGGGAATGTAGTGAGAGAACTCCGCAACAGAAACAAGGCGATGGGAATATAGTGAGGGAATTCCGCAATAGGAACAAGCTGATGGGAATGTAGTGAGGGAACTCCGCAACAGAAACAAGCTGATGGGAATGTAGTGATTGAATTCCGCAACAGAAACAAGGCGATGGGAATATAGTGAGGGAATTCCGCAACAGAAACAAGCTGATGGGAATGTAGTGAGAGAACTCCGCAACAGAAACAAGGCGATGGGAATATAGTGAGGGAATTCCGCAATAGGAACAAGGTGATGGGAATGTAGTGAGGGAACTCCGCAACAGAAACAAGCTGATGGGAATGTAGTGATTGAATTCCGCAACAGAAACAAGGCGATGGGAATATAGTGAGGGAACTCTGCAACAGAAACAAGCTGATGGGAATGTAGTAAGGGAACTCCGCAACAGAAACAAGGCGATGGGAATATAGTGAGGGAATTCCACAATATAAACAAGGTGATGGGAATGTAGTGAGGTAAATCCGCAACAGAAACAAGGTGATGGGAATGTAGTGAGGGAATTCCGCAACAGAAACAAGGCGATGGGAATGTAGTAAGGATATTTCGCAACAGAAAAAAGGTGATGGTAATGTAGTGAAGGAATTCACTATACAGGTACTTTATACTGCACAACAGTGACAACACGCTGAGAGAAAGTGACTGTCTGGTGATGTCTTCTATGAATCTGTCGGCCATAGGCCACGTACTCAATACGTTAGAAGCCTTATCCTTTACTAGAGCTGTTCCTCGGGAGGCGAAAGAGAAGGCGAAGATGAATATCTTTTTATGAAGTAAAGTGGGTATAGAATATAGAGTCATTTTTCATAGATATTTAAACGCCTTTGGTTTAAATATAGAAAGTACTATACTCTGTTTGGTGCTCCTCGCAGACCTTCAGACTAATAACAAAACACTCGATAACACAAACACACATGGACACGTTCAAAACAATGACTATTTAACTATCAACGTGCATGCATTTGTAGAGAGGGAGTAGCCTATATAAAGCTCTTGAGAAGTGAGGAGAGAGCGAGTAGGGCCTCTTGACACAACCCACAATATGTTCCCTCCATAGGCCTACCTTTATTCCAGCTAACACTCCTTTTCCTTGGTGTAACACTTCCTTATCACTTATTCTGTAGCTCACAGGATAGCCATAGGGCAGGATCGTAGCCCAGACCACAGAGACACCCCACCTTCAACCTATCTATAACGTATTCACAATCTTTTCCATTTAATTGTCTTCTTAGTTTCTTTTATTGGCATAAATGAACACTTTATCCCCTCAGCAAATGCACACGACTCCTGCAGAATGTGAAGAGATTACAACAGATTGTTTTCAGCTCTGAGGTTTTGGCAACAACGTTTCTCGTGTTGGTAATTTTTATTAGAATAGTGCAGCACACATGTACAATAACTTTTTAACATATTCATTTTTGATATAATACAGCCAATAACCTTGAATACATTAATCTGTCATATCAAGTTGGCATTTTTCAAAGACAATTATCAGACAATTTACGTGTACTATTAGTTTATGATAATGGATGTTGCTTGAGCTGAACACATGCGCTGATAATATGATAAACATATAATCAAGGGATTGCTGATCTACGTACTTAAAGTCATTGTACCAAACACATGCATTTCTGTTTTACTGCCAAGTAAATGTACAAATTATTTTAAATAGTTATAATAACATTAAAAAAACAGAACAGATTTTAAAAAAAGAATCCGAATATATAATGTTTAGTTACTAAAAAGTAAAAAATAATTTTTCGATAACGAAAATCTAATTTATCTTAAGCTTATTACCAACAAAAGTTTGAAGTCGGTTTGAAGTTTGAAGTCCAAATTTCATACTTGGACTCATATTTAACATACTGAACTTGACAAATAAAGGGATTTTACTTGATGTTGGAGCTCCTTGGAACGTAGTTTAACAAACTATGATATACACACAGGCTATTCAATAATTTCTTTCATACACTTATTTTATAGATACAGTATAAGAAATTTATTAAATTTATGATACAAAAGGATTAAGGAGATATTATCTCTTATATTTATAAGGATCTACAGTAATCACATTCATTGTAAATCATTCAAAGAAGGTCAAATTGTCCGCAATTTGTATATCTGAACGAAAGATATGCAATCACATATTGTATGGTTTCTGCAGAGAACAAAGATCAATTATCGTCTCGCATACTATCATAATATCGAATACAAGAAATGTTTGTTTCATGAGAAGACTCTAGGGCTCACTATAATTACTCAAGGAAATCAAGCAATCAAAAGGTTGATTGTTTGGGAAATGTTTGTAATACTCGTAGATTTGATGGGTTAGCAAACATGATTGCGGCGCCGACTTCAACATTTTGTAGGTAATAAGCTTATGAAAAGTATCTCTTATTTTGTGCTGTACTATATTATGTTTACGTAATCAGTTTAGTTGAATATTATCGCAACATAAGAATTTGGCAGTGAATGTAGATAGGCATAATGCAATGGCAAAAACGTGACAGTTGTGGATGTATGAAAGCGTTATGGTTCGTGTGTGAGAAGTTGTGTATCTGTAGTAGACCTGTTACAGAGACCATAGGAACGTGTCCACCCGTTACACCAAGGTGCGGAAAGGTTAGGTGAAGCGAAGGTAGGACCTTGGATTGCACAGTATCATGGCTGATACTCCTGTAGTAGACCTGTTACAGAGACCATAGGAACGTGTCCACCCGTTACACCACGGTGCGGAAAGGTTAGGTGAAGCGAAGGTAGGACCTTGGATTGCACAGTATCATGGCTGATACTCCTGTAGTAGACCTGTTACAGAGACCATAGGAACGTGTCCACCCGTTACACCACGGTGCGGAAAGGTTAGGTGAAGCGAAGGTAGGACCTTGGATTGCACAGTATCATGGCTGATACTCCTGTAGTAGACCTGTTACAGAGACCATAGGAACGTGTCCACCCGTTACACCACGGTGCGGAAAGGTTAGGTGAAGCGAAGGTAGGACCTTGGATTGCACAGTATCATGGCTGATACTCCTGTAGTAGACCTGTTACAGAGACCATAGGAACGTGTCCACCCGTTACACCACGGTGCGGAAAGGTTAGGTGAAGCGAAGGTAGGACCTTGGATTGCACAGTATCATGGCTGATACTCCTGTAGTAGACCTGTTACAGAGACCATAGGAACGTGTCCACCCGTTACACCACGGTGCGGAAAGGTTAGGTGAAGCGAAGGTAGGACCTTGGATTGCACAGTATCATGGCTGATACTCCTGTAGTAGACCTGTTACAGAGACCATAGGAACGTGTCCACCCGTTACACCACGGTGCGGAAAGGTTAGGTGAAGCGAAGGTAGGACCTTGGATTGCACAGTATCATGGCTGATACTCCTGTAGTAGCAGTAGTATTTATAAAAGAATCAACCAGATTGTTATCGCCTCCAACAACAGAAAGGGTTGCAAATATAATTATTATTAAGATCGGGACATAAAACCCCTTTAAAAGGATATTAAGGGGGGGCGTTAAATCATGGCACTATGTACGCAGCGTCGCGTACTTGAAGAAGATCTGATCTCTGTCGGGGTCATAAAGAGGTGTCCCCGTTGGGAGCAGGTCTACTGGAGGTCAGGTACCTTGTCTGTGGGATGCCATAGCCAGAGGACCATTATAGATTTACCAAATTTCTACCTAATTCCATCTGATCTTGTTTATTTTTTCTTACATCGAGTGTTTAGGGTAGACTGTATTTTATAACCCCTATAAAGCGTAGCTTTACTTCAGGAACGTGACGTTGCACACTTTTTGGTCTTGATCCACCTCCCACAATATCTTGTTCTAGGGGATTTTATCTTTCCCATACTTCGCGGCGGTAACCGATTGAATTGGACCAAGTCCACCACTATATGTAGAGACGTTTTAGAATAGATGGGATCTGACAGATTTACCGTTGTCTTAGTCCGGTCTGTAAACCTGAAATAGGTAGGTTACACATGAATTCAAAAACCCTAAAATAAAGGGAATACTGTGTTCTTTGTCAATAGAGAGGGAAAAAACTGAAATGAGCCACAAATATTTATAGAAGTATACTAGCGACTATATATATATATATATATATATATATATATATATATATATATATATATATATATATGTAGATTGAAAAATGATAAAAAATGTAGTATGTAGAGCAACCCTTAGCTATTGAAACTCAGTGCTCCACTTGCTACATAGTTATTGGTTATAGCGTTGATGTGCACAAAAAGCTAGACTTGCTGAAGAAAGACTAAAATGAAAGGGCGAACTAGAGGCTAGGTTCACGAATGTATAGATACAACTATACGGATTTCTACACTCATTTTTTAAGGTTTAGCACTAACAGCGTACCTCTCTGATATGTTGTCGGTGTTTTTAATGTTTCAATTTATTCCATAATTTATGGCATTTATGTTTGTAGCATTAATTTTCAGTCGGAAATGTTATAATCGATTAATTTGCAAATAATGTTATTGGGAAATATTTTTGTATACTGCGTGTTTTTGTTTTTGTCACAGGTGTTGTTTCAAAAGTCTTTTTGGTGAGAATAACCCGAAACGGAATATAACAACTATTTAACAACCGTGATTTACTTGAGAAATCCTCTGTCCTACATTAGATTATATATATATATATATATATATATATATATATATATATATATATATATATATATATATATATATATATCGCAATATGTATTCTTGTGTATTAATAAAGAACTTAGTCAAAATACAAATACAAGAATTATAATTGAATTTACATTATATATATATATATATATATATATATATATATATATATATTGATGAAATATAGGAAGTGTTTTTAATGGTCGCAAGAACAATAGTCGCGTGTCTATGTCGTCTCGGGATCAGCTAACGGCCTTGGCTTGTCGAAAATTCGACAAGTCGAATCTTTTGATAGTGTCACGCCAACATAAGGTCTTGGTCAGGAAGCACTGCGGCCTTGACCATTTATATTCTCACGCACATCTGATCGGCGCGTCGGAGTAAAACTGGAAAAACATAAGCAATAGCGTGTACTGGCCAGAGGTACTTCACAGAAAGTTAAAGTCCAAGGGAAACCGTTTGTATATTGTTATATAATACAATATTACTTTATTTTATTACATATATTTTCTTTATTACTACATACAGTACTATTAATATATACCAATTATTGTAATATACAATCAACTTCCATTACAGTGTCACTATAAGTTTTATAACATTTTGTTACATAAAGCATTATAGGGAAGTTATTAAATTATATAGGTATTATAATTCTTCTAAAAAGTAAAATGCTTATGATGTCTGTTAGATAAACCTATTTCAACATTTACAGCGCTTTATAAATGCCATTTAAACAGAAACCTACTGAACTTTGAAGGGTAATAAAATTTATTAGAACACTTAGAAAAACAATATTTTAACAATACTGCACGTACGTGCTTTTGGTTTATTCAGAAAAAAAACAAAGAATCAGTGATTGTAGGCGGCTGGTTCTTGTTTTCATTTGAATGGGTCAAAACAGTAACAGTTGAATCGCAACATATTCGGTCTAGTATGTTTCCATATAAAGTCGTATTTGTTCCAAGCTGCCTTGCGGATTTTCACTTACTTGTTTCATTAATGGAAGCAGCACATTATTTCCCCCCCCCGCCGTTTTCTTTTTCTTCGTCGTCTTTATTAATTGCGTCTTTGACTATCTCCTCTATAACTTACACATCTTTGAAGATATTCCAGTCATATCAATACCCCAATATTATGCTTTCCAGGATATGATTTTCGTAATTTTTGTAATGGACTTTGAAGCAATTAACAACTTCAGCATCTAGAGGTTGAAGAAATCCGGTGGAATAATGCGCCAGAAATCGAACTGTCACGTTGTCTTTTTTCGATAGTGCGTTATGCGGAAAAGTGTAAGAAGAAAGAAAAGATGGTGAAACAGGAGGTGGACGAAAGACAGGTACTCCTTGACACCATTCTTTTTTTGTCACCGTCTTTTCTTTCTTCTTACACTCTTTCGCATTACACTCTGGCCTATCTCCCTTTATTCTCAAGGTCTACCGTGATGGATTTATTAACGTCCAAGACCAAGTCCCGAGTTTGAGGGTCCGGCCCTTATTTAAGGCCAGTCTAGAGTGGAGGACCTTCAACGTTTCTTTGGCGAACTGCAGGAGAGCCTTCGCAGCGGATTCAGCTGTGTAACGTACCGATCCTGGTAACGTAAATAGCCTGGGTTTAGCAGCCAAGAGTTTGAAGTTGGATTCAGGAGGATTGGGTTTGTTCGATATAAGATAGTTCCCCTGTAGTCGGTAGACGATCTTTACAAGCAAGATCGGCCGGCTCCATTTCGTCGTCTTTTTTTTCGTTTTTTTTTTTTTTGTTTTCCAATATTGTGTTCAATGTTAAAATTACGGAAATAGTTTCTTCATCCAAATATCACCAAAATCCTTAAACGTATGAGATTACGCGGGCAGATGGCGAGACCAATAGCACAATATGAGACTTAGCATTAGAGTTTACAGGCAGTTAAGGGCAGGTATATGTAAAAAAAATTTCAGTAAACGAACAAAATAAAAATTAACAACTTTAACAAAAGCTCAAGTTCTGAATTAAACTAGGTTTAAGCTAGGAGGTTTTTAATTTTACTCTGTATACATTTTGATATCAATGATACCATCTTCAAAGACTTGACTTGCTTAAATGAAATCTAACCACATTAAGATTTTATAGTTAATCTTCTTGAGATAACATCATTTATATCGAAATGACTATAAAGTAATTATAAAAATGTTTGAGTCTGATTTTGTGAGTTCGTTGTGGTGAGTGGTTGGCAGACCTCCGTAGATTGGGAACCACTGTCCTATTGCATTAGAAGATATATGATAGTGAGTCCGCTAAGACCACATTTGAAACCTTCAAAATTGCTTCTACATTTAGTCCAAAAGTTTTAGAACGACAAAATGTCAGTACACTTTATAGATAGGGTCAACGTATTTCATGGTCTATATTTCACCTCTAGCTGGTAAAAGGATTTTTTAAAAAAACCTATAAATAATTCTTCATGTGATCTAATTAAACATAACTACCAGCGCTGGTGTGATCAAGGCCACCCATCGCAATTAAATCTGTAAATCACTTTTGCAAAAACTTTCCTACTTCGCAATCGAGATTTACGTAACTCTCAGTTTAATGGTTGAATTAACACAATGATTGGGACATCGTGGTACCAACCCGGCCAACGATCACTCGAAATCACAAATTGTAACAACGGTTTAAATCAGGTTGCAGTGGTTCACTTTAAGCGGATTCAAACAGTTCTTTTTTTAACTCAAAGAGTTCACAAGCCCTTTGTCGAGCTCAAATAAAACTTTCAACTACACCGAAAAATGTGCAGGTGTAGGGTATAAGAGCAAATATAATCCTTTAATCATACCAACACGTTTTTTCAGAACAAAAAAATAAAAGTCTTTCAAAACACTTTATTATCAGTCTATTAATCAGTACGTAAGAAGTTAGTTTGAAATGGTGGTCATACAAAACACCTTTGTAGGCTTACATAAATTGCTGTAATTTCTTACCAACAAAAAATCTCATTGTTTGTGTCAATAGTTGTTTATTAGAGTCAACCTTTGATACAAGTTATATTACAGTAATATTTGAGAGTAGCGTGAAAAAACACCGGTTAAAAATTGGCAAAAGGGCGAAAGGACTAGTTCATTTTACAATAATTGCCGCAAAATCTATACATTTACAATTAAAAGTTCACTAAAACGCCGGAAACATAACCTAAAAAAAGGAAGAAAAAAATTATTTAACGCATAAATTATCTCCGTAATCAGTACAACACTATGTGATTTTGCCTTCCACAATACAAGCCCAGTGATACCGTCGAAACCAAACAGCTGCATGCAGACTATATTATTCCAAGAAGACTACGAATTTGAAACACAAAACCCAGGTTTGCCAACATTTAATTGCACTGATTCAGGTGTAATGGTCAGTTTCCTGGCATTGGTAACCTAGCGGAAGTGACGTCACGGCGGAATTTGCAATCAGCTGTTATAATGGTCATTCTTCTGCAGCTAACTGGCTGAGGCTAGTTGTTACAACCTATATTTATAGAGACAAAATTACGCCGTATTTGCTTAAAACTAAATTTTTTCTGGAAGATGTACACCATAAGACTGGACTATTACAAAATATAGTCGAGGACTGTAGTAAAAGTGAAATAACGTAAAAAAATTAGAATTTCCAGAGTTTGTTAAGAAAACTATATAGTAGTCTATATGTTACAGTACATGCCTTTCCTAACATTAATTTGTTTTTTATCAACTCATGTGAGTTCTGTATAAAGTTTAAGAATGGAGTTAATCCGAAAACCGTCAACAAAGAAAAATATTTTAACGTTAGGAAAGGTAGAAAAATGTACTCAAATGTATACAAATATTCCTAACAGAAGTTAAGATAAATATATTAAGAAAAAAATATGTTTTTTCTCCTAAAAAAGGTTAAACAATGCAAATTATATGTCTGAGCGAATAGGCCCTGCTCAGTTTTATGTAGTACCGTGCAATACATGATATCTAGGTGCATCTAACATGCCCTTAATGCATTATTCTAAGCCCGATTAACTTTTATCTTGGTTCAAACATTTGACATGTAGGTTATATGACAAATCACTGTTCATGTACTGTACTATTAGTAATGGGTTAACAGTGTAGGGGTCCAGTGAAAAAAGATAAAACATTGAGTGAACGAATTACATACTTACTGATAAGACCTATATGCTTTATTAGAGCCGACGCTGATTATTATACACAAATAGTGACTCTTTTTAAATTCCTTCTATTAGCTCATACTCTCCTGATAGGCCTATATATCTTGTACAAATTTTCAATCCATAATAAAATACGTTTTTATTCATCCAATCAAGTTTATATACATTTTTTTAAATCTATAGTGGATGACTATTGATTTTTATACAGTTTTTTCAAATATTTCTTCAAATAATAAATTATAAAATTTATGGAGTTCAAACGGTTTCGAACTGAGAATCTACATGTTCGAAGTCTAGCGCCTTGGTACTGTGCCAACCTTCAAATACCTAGAAATATATTTCTTAAAGATGTATATGAATATTTTTACCCCATCTGGTTGTCGTCGAAACCTCCACTGTACAACCTTAAACTGTTGCCATGGTTACCACACAATATCATAAATCATACTCTAGGGCAACTAAAATAAAAATGTTTTTTGTTAACTTCAAACTTACTTGAAAAATTATTTTTTGTATTACGTGTTGTAACATGAAAACGGCTTAAAATAGCGTACAGCCTTAATTTGGTATTAAACTATGATCTTGCTGTTAGTAATACACTTCAACTGTCTAATATTACCCTGGTACTCATTTTTACCTACCCGAAGACTAAAAAGGTACAGAGAAATTATTTAGCTCTATCGGACATCGAACACAGGTTTTTTGGCTAGTACTCAAGTTCTCTACCCTCCAGAACGCTTAACGGCAATAATATAATATTATGATTATCATTCAATATTTTAAAATAATTTTATGCTTTACGTTAACATCAAAACCGTTGAAGGTCAACTACAAGAGGATGGAACCTAAGGACCATAACGGCCAAGAAGAGATGTTGTGCAGAATTCCGGCTAAGCAGAGGACGTGATTGCTTCAACAAGAACCTGCATCTGATTGTAACCTAAACTCCTTGTGAGATCAGGAAGGCGAAATGCACCGAAACCATCTTCAACGATACAGCATGAAGTTCCAAAGGATGAGATCATATATCTGGGGTGAAACATTTGCGTAGTATTCAAGCCAATCGTTCAGACGGAAACACTAATTTTAAGTGAAAATTTAATTTGAATTGCGCTTCTTCAAAATGCAGGAGAAAGATAAAGGTGAGTGTAAACTTTCTATTTTTTGAAGGCAAAATTACAGATCTTTATAACTTCGCGGTTTATACGATTCAGACCTGTCGTGTGTGCACAAGGCAGATCTTTAAAGCAGTGTCAGGCAAACTACACCTCCAGACCTCTAAGTGGGCCTCTTAAGTATTCCTTTATTGTTTAAAAGAAAGAAAAAAAACAACTAACGTCATACATTCATAGTTATTTTTTCAGTTGAATTTATAATAATATTGATCACAGATGCAGTGCATATACGAAGGAAGCAACTATTTTTTAAATTAAAGAATAAATATGCTACAACTCACAAATATAAAAACTTTATTTTCATACGGGTTTCAACGACAATTTGTCGTCATCCTCAGTGACGTTACACAAGTCAAATTAAGCTTAACTAAAAAAAAAAACACTTAGTGTTTTTTTTAGTTAAGCTTAATTTGATTTGTGTAGCATCACTGAGGATGACGACAAATTGTCGTTGAAACGCGTATGAAAATAAAGTTTTTATATTTGTGAGTTGTAGCATATTTATTCTTTAATTATAACTTTCACTCACAAGCCAGCTCGAATATTATTTATAACTATTTTTTTGTTTATAAGTTAACACTTTTAACATTGACAATAATAAAGATTGTTTATTGTCAATAATCGATGTTTGCGTGGTGGTTAGGATAAGTAGTAATGAATGATAACCTAATTTTGTTTTTCGACAGGGAAAAAAATAAATAATAATTACAATAAATACGAGTAATATAATTCTTACTAAAACTTATTAGTAGTGTGCGACTCGCAAACTGTTTTTAAAACCTGGTCTCCCTTGCAAAGAAGTTTGGGCGGTTCTCCTTCAGGCTACATTTGGATATCTATAAAGGGATGACTTAGGGGATGGAAACTAGAGTGTTGACAGTTTTTTGTTTAGATGAAATGTCGAATACAAAATAAAACTACACTTTAAGTTTATTATTGATAGCGTCTATATAACATTGAATAAAAAATAACTTCAATGTTGTGTTATATACGATAATAAATATAGAAGACAGGAGCGTAAAAATTAGCCGAAGTACTTAGCTGGAAGAGTAGTTCTGTTTATCCTGCCTGGTGTTGGACGGTAGTCAGGCGATGGTTGTAGTTTCTGTTTAGGATGGCCTTGCACTGGATGCTGCGCAGTTTCTATAGTGTGCACAGCAGCTCCTATTTCCTTTTTCTGGTGAGATTTTTTTTAAAAGGCTGCTTGGTGCCTGCTTCCTATTTAAAACGCATTCAAACACTTATTTCCCCTAGGTTTATACAATTATTCTTCTCCGGCTTCCAACCACTTCCACCTCACAATAACTTCCTACGATGACGAATGCCTTTTCTAACAGTAACATTTCACGGCGATAAAATACTTTTCCAATAGTAATAGCACTTCATTGGAATTAATTAACTTTATTAATAATAACTTTTCAAGGCAAATAATTACCATTATTAGTAATAAGTTCTCACGACGATTAAATACCCCCATTAATAATAGTTTTTCGCAGTGATTAATTACCCTTCTTAATTATAACTTTTCACGGCGATTAATTACCCTAATTATTATTATTGTTTCACGACGATTAATTATCCTTATTACTAATATCTTTTGACGTTGATTATAAACCCTCAATAATAATAACTTTTCACCGCAATTATTAACCTTTTTTAGCAGTAACTTTTACGGGAGTTAATTATCCTTTAAATTATAAAGCTCCACGTCTATTAATTTCTTATTAATAATAAATTTTCAAGACAATTAATTACCATTATTAGTAATGACTTTTCACGACGATTAAATACCCCTATTAATAATAACTTTTCACGGCGATTAATTATCCTCTTTAATTATAGCTTTTCACGGATATTATTAAATTTTATAATTAAGAACACGTGACGGCAATTAATCTCTCTTGCTAATAGTAACTTTTAAAGACGATTAATTACCCTAATTATTATTATTGTTTCACGACGATTAATTACTCTTATTAATAATAACCTTCTGTCGATTAAATACCCTCAATAATAATAACTTTTCACGTCAATAAAATAACCTCATTAGTAATAACTTGTCTCGACAATCAATTACCCTTATTACTAATAACGTTTGATAGGTTACCCTTATTAATAGTAACCTTTCACGACGATTAATAACCATTCTTAATAATAACTTTTTATCATGATTAATTACCTTTATTAATAATAACCTTCTGTCGATTAAATACCCTCAATAATAATAACTTTTACGTCAATAAAATAACCTCATTAGTAATAACTTGTCTCGACAATCAATTACCCTTATTACTAATAACGTTTGATAGGTTACCCTTATTAATAGTAACCTTTCACGACGATTAATAACCTTTCTTAATAATAACTTTTTATCATGATTAATTACCTTCATTATTAATAACTTATCCCGGCAGTTAATTGCCCTTATTAATAATATTCTTTCATGTCGATTAAATATCCTCAATAATAATAACTTTTCACGTCAATTAATTATACTTATTACTAATAACTTTTGACTGCATTTAATAACCATTATTAATAGTAACCTTTCACGACGATTAATAACCATTCTTAATAATAACTTTTCATCATGATTAATTACCTTTATTAATAATAACATTTACCGGCAGTTAATTGCCCTTATAAATAATAACTTTTCACGCTTTTAAATAACCTCAATAATAAAAACTTTTAATGACGATTAATTACCCTCATTTAACTTCTGATGACGATTCATCAAAGACGAATTATTTTCCTTATTAATAATAACATTACATGGCGATTAATAACCTTTGTTAATAACGATTTTTTCTACGTTTAATTACCCTTCTTGGTAATAATTTTTCACAGTGATCAATTATTCTCAACAGCTTTTCACGACTGATCCACTTCATTTGATAGCCTATATAAAACAAGTTTTTGCTTGAACCGACTGATTTATTAAGAAACACAGTCCTCGTGTGCGACCCTTTCTACTTTTTTTTTATTGAATTTACATTAGACAGTTATGATCCTTACTGAATTTTGGTCGAAGTCAAGAACTGTTTTTCGTACTTCCCTCATATACGACGTGCTCCACCAAACAGCGATAGGGTATTTTAAGATCGAACCAATCGGGGATCCGTCGTTATTCACCTTCAATATTCCTTAATTTCCCTGGCCGTGAAAGTTTCCTAAGCCGAAGTGCGTCCATTCCCAACAGCCTCTGAAACATGCATTACTACCTCTAGCGACTATAATTTTTCCCGTTTGACTTTCTGTTTGCTGGTTCCTACGATTCAATTTCAGAAAGATCTCGTTCATCCTGCATTCCGACTACTCTTTGTGCTTTACAATTTTTGAGCCAATCACGAAACCTTATCTTTTAAAATTTACTGGATGTTATTGAACTACTTGAAATCGGACGTTTCTTCAGGAGTTTTGTTCAGACTAAACGCACCCGTTGGCAACGTTCGAACATAGCATTTTACTATAGTATACGAGTAAGTATTGGTTATCGGACTACGTATATCTACTGAATAGTATTTTCTGAGCTAAGCCTAACTCTATGTTCCGTTAAAAGTTCGCAACGTGTTCAAACTATTCGCCGGAGTATCGCGCTTTTTTGAGTCTACGATTGTATTTCCATCACGAGTGCCCAAGCACTAGAAGCGGGTGACATTAGCCTTTACGTGCTTTGGAAGGCAGTGATGTCGGCTGACCTGCGGAGAGAGTTGAGTGAAACTAAAGTGAAACTTACAACAAAACGGAATTTATTTATTTCAAAGTGTATCCAATAATAAACGACTGTAGTTAAAATAGCTACGATATTGTTGATTCATTTCCACGAATTTGCAAACGACCAACCTAAATTTAAAACTAATTATTTCCGCTTGGTTTTATTTTAAAACTGTTCCATCGCTAATGCACGCAAAGCCGCAATAATTGGCTACAAATTTAAATATAGCATTCAAATGGCATTTTAAAGCAGGCTATTGACCCTGTATTTTTAATTGAAAGCGTAGTGCTTGTTCGATAAAATTTAAATTGAAGCGCCTACGTGTAAGTAATGGATTTTATTTATGAAAACACCCTAAATGTGTTAAGCTATTGTTGAATTATTCTCAAAATTTCATTAAATTAAAATCATTATTGGCATGCCATTATTTAATTAGATTAAAACAAAAAACGAACTGTAATCTTGGAAAGGGTGAGGTAAATGATAAAGCTCAGTTGTGCAAGTAACATCTAAATACTAATGCCTTAGATTGTTTGAGGTGGTCCCAAAGCAACGAAGTTTCTACTTGTATTGGATCTTCTTCACTTACTATAACAAATGATTATTTACAAAACCAATATCTTATCACAATTTTCTTTTAAACAAATTATCATTCCGTTATATGCACGATTTACCCAGTGACGTTCTGGAAACGTTTATAAATTAATTTCTAAACGCTTTAATGTTTAACATTCATTCGTTTAATTTCGAACAGTAGCTGTAAGCATTTTGTCCTCTCTCCCTTGCAGATAGAATAGGATAATTACAACCAGTCTCCTCTCATATGTCCTTGATTTGATTAATTGGATTGTTTTGCTTTATGTTAATTTTAACATAAATATATTCGACCGCGCCTTCTTCTTTTCTCGATACAGTAGGAAGTCACTTCTCAATTAGCAACAATGTTTGAATTCAATAAAGTTTTGGAAGTTGTAATATCTACTGATTTTTAACGGTTTATAGGAAAATGGGCACAAAGTAAATATCGTTTGATCTCTAAACTCTTTAAAGTTGAACATGGATTCGTTCAATTGCGAACATTAGCTGTATGCCAAAATATTTCTTTAATTTCGTATTCTATATTTTGCAGATCGAATCGGATAAATAAAAGGAGGTCTTTGTCCTTGATTTATTTAATTGGACTATTTTGCTTTATGATATAAATATATCCAAGCGCACATCTTCTTTTCATACTACCGCAAGAAGTAGTAATCACGTATGAACAATCATTGGACTCAATAAACAAGTATTTGAAGTTGTAATATCTACTGATTTTTGACGGTTTATAGGAAAATGGGCACAAAGTAAATATCGTTTGATCTCTAAACTCTTTAAAGTTCAACATAGATTCGTTCAATTGCGAACATTAGCTGTATGCCAAAGTATTTCTTTAATTTCGTATTCTATATTTTGCAGATCGAATCGGATAAATAAAAGGAGGTCTTTGTCCTTGATTTATTTAATTGGACTATTTTGCTTTATGATATAAATATATCCAAGCGCACTATCTTCTTTTCATACTACCGCAAGAAGTAGTAATCACGTATGAACAATCATTGGACTCAATAAACAAGTATTTGAAGTTATAATATTTAATGATTTTTGACAGTTATCGCAAAATGGTTTTACGATACACATACATTTTGTATTTTGCGTAATATTGGTCGTTTCCTGTCATGCACAGGAACACAGTGAATTACATACCTTGAAAACAAAATCTGTAATAGATTGAAAACAGATTGAATCTTATTGAAAAATATCATTTCAAATATTCACTGAAAAGCAAATACAAGGATTTGGAAATAATAAGGCAATGAAGATAATTATACTGAAATGCTTTAAGGTTTCAGTAGAAAAAATATGAGAAACTCAGATTGTTATATTAATAATGAGTTTCCCGGACAAAGTAAATTGTTGAACACTTACCGAGACGAAACGTTTTTGAACGCAATAGGCGATTTGGTTAATGTCTAGGCTGCGTTGTTGAGCTGGCGGCATCAGTTTAATTTCGTGTGTTTAGTAATCTCATCAAACAGTGTGTGTGATTCTTTCAGTTGATAAAGTTTTATTTACAAACATACCCATGATTACAAGAACTTACATGAACAGACTCAATACAAATCCCATACATAGTTTGACCACATTATTGAACGCTTTCCTTCAAAACAACTGCCGTCTAGCTCAACAACGCTTACTAGCAGCCAACCTGGATATTGATGATTGCCGAGTGTCTTGGAAAACGGTTTGTCTAAGTTTAAAAAAATATTTTTACTTTATTATGACTTCGGACATTTTTATATAACTAAGTTAACGTATAAAATTATCACAGATAATAAACCCTAGAATAAAAAATTGTAGACGAGCCTTGATATATAAAATACTACCATGTTCCGAAACACCTGTCGGTATATAACGTCAGAAGTGTTATACTTTTCAAGGAAAACAGATCTTTAAGTTCACCCACTAGAGCAATAAACATTGCGTTCAAAGACAACTAAACCTAGTTGCAGGTTGTTTTTATTCGCGTTATCCTTATTTCCGAGCAGTTAAATGTTGGCGATGTTCATAAATAACCTTTAAGGAAGTTGTAAAACAATATTTAAAATTCTGGTTTAATTCGGCTTGCCATTATAGCTAACATAAAATATTTGAAGGCAAGATAGTTGACGGAGAAGTAAAAGTGTAGTTACCTGTCTCGACAAGCAGGTTAGGTTAGGTTAGGTCTGAATTCAAGTAGACTCGACACGCAATTGAGTCATGCACGTTTTCAAATGAAGAGATCTCGTAACTGTATTACCATAATACTAAACTAAAATACACATTGTTAGAACAGTTCTGAATATTGTAAAGTTCTTTCAGGTGTTCAATAAATTATAGGGCAATTTTAGACTAAATAACTTTATTAATTCATATACGATTACTTACACACTTAACTTCTATAAAAGCGTCCAAACACTTTTTTTATTTGGGTCTAATAAAAACTACCGCGACTAATTATCTATTTAGACTTTTCGTCACTCTGTCACCAAAACTTTAATCTCACGACATTACAAACACTGCCCTACTTCACGCTTAACCAACCTTTTATATCACCTTGCCACTTCTAGTAATTTCTCGTACTAGAAGGTTCTAGAACCATGTAACTGTTGTATCCGCTTTATTGTGACTTGTCGCTTCCAGTAATGTTTATCCGCTACTTCTAGAAAGTTCTAGCATTTACGAGATGATGCACTGACGCATTGTAACCCCTCAATCGGGAAAGGACTGGCACTTGTCAAGTCGTGTGCGATCAATCATGGTTTTGTCTTGCCGTTACAGTATTAAGTCCCATCAGTTTCGAATCTATTACAAATATAAACTCTTTATAGCTTATATTAATCTTCTTGTGTTACCAAACCGTAAGAAACGGAATCTGTGACTATAAGATATGTGTATTAAATATGCTCATGGTTTTCAGGTTATGAAATTTGTATAACATTTATTAAAATAGTTTTTATAGGGCGTTTTAATTACTGAATTGAACTAGCTCTTCCACAATTTCTAAATAAACTTGCACGGTTATTCCTTCGACGAAGATTTGCGTCGGCTTTTTTCATCATAGGAGATGATAGGGGCAGATTATATTTTTAGTATGTACTCTTAAGGAGCTACTGACTGGGCATCATGAAGCATAAACTAATCTTTTTTAGTAAACTTCTTCATTGCCTAATTTAAACTGTCTGCAAAAATATCAACAATAATTCAAAACATTAAAAAAAATGTTATTGTACAAAAATTTTACCATATTTTGTTTCTGAATTACCTGTTAACATACTGCCACGATGAGTAAAGAAGCAATAATACGTTCATTTAGCCCATCTGAATAACCGTGTCATTAAAATCTTTGTGTTAGGTATGCTAGCCATTATTGTGTTAGTTACAACATTGTTTTCCTTCAATAGTAAATAGTCGCGTGTGTCAATATATAGAGTTAAAAGTATCTCGGAAAGCTTTTAACGCCTTTATTTCCGTAAACAGCATTTAATACGAGTGAACAGGTGTTTTATCTGTTACCATTAAAACTTTACGTATTTCCTCGTACAAATACAGTATTTAATACATTTCTGAATTATCTGGGACAAATATAAAACCTCTTATACACGTAAAAATTTAGTAGTTAAATAAATTTACACTTTTTGGTAAAAGCTGTAAGCCGAAAGGAAATTTACTTCGATCATATGACATTTAATTCTATCGATAACTTTTCCATAAGTAAACATTTTGGAAATAAGTTAATGTAATACTTCGGAAGGCTGATGACAGGAACATCTTATCAACAATTGTGATGTTTTAGCACTTTGGGGTTGGAAGAAATAGATGATGCAATTTCTATCAAAGGTGATAGGAATGTAGTGAGAAAATACCACAACAGAATCAAGGCGATGTGAATGTAGCGGGGGAATTCCGCAACAGAAACAAGGCGATGGGAATGTAGTACGGATATTTCGGAACAGAAAAAAGGTGTTGGGAATGTATTGAGGAATTCCGCCACCGAAACAAGGCGACGGGAATGTAGTGAGGGAATGCCACAACAGAAACAAGGTGCCGGGAATGTAGTGAGGGAATGCCACAACAGAAACAAGGTGATGGGAATGTAGTGAGGGAACTCCGCAACAGAAACAAGGCGATGGAAATATAGTGAGGGAATTCCGCAATAGAAACAAGGCGATGGGAATGTAGTGAGGGAATTCCGCCACCGAAACAAGGCGATGGGAATTTAGTGAGGGAATTCCGCCACCGAAACAAGGCGATGGGAATATAGTGAGGGAATTCCGCAATAGGAACAAGGTGATGGGAATGTAGTGAGGGAACTCCGCAACAGAAACAAGCTGATGGGAATGTAGTGAGAGAACTCCGCAACAGAAACAAGGCGATGGGAATATAGTGAGGGAATTCCGCAACAGAAACAAGCTGATGGGAATGTAGTGAGGGAACTCCGCAACAGAAACAAGCTGATGGGAATGTAGTGATTGAATTCCGCAACAGAAACAAGGCGATGGGAATATAGTGAGGGAATTCCGCAACAGAAACAAGCTGATGGGAATGTAGTGAGAGAACTCCGCAACAGAAACAAGGCGATGGGAATATAGTGAGGGAATTCCGCAATAGGAACAAGCTGATGGGAATGTAGTGAGGGAACTCCGCAACAGAAACAAGCTGATGGGAATGTAGTGATTGAATTCCGCAACAGAAACAAGGCGATGGGAATATAGTGAGGGAATTCCGCAACAGAAACAAGCTGATGGGAATGTAGTGAGAGAACTCCGCAACAGAAACAAGGCGATGGGAATATAGTGAGGGAATTCCGCAATAGGAACAAGGTGATGGGAATGTAGTGAGGGAACTCCGCAACAGAAACAAGCTGATGGGAATGTAGTGATTGAATTCCGCAACAGAAACAAGGCGATGGGAATATAGTGAGGGAACTCTGCAACAGAAACAAGCTGATGGGAATGTAGTAAGGGAACTCCGCAACAGAAACAAGGCGATGGGAATATAGTGAGGGAATTCCACAATATAAACAAGGTGATGGGAATGTAGTGAGGTAAATCCGCAACAGAAACAAGGTGATGGGAATGTAGTGAGGGAATTCCGCAACAGAAACAAGGCGATGGGAATGTAGTAAGGATATTTCGCAACAGAAAAAAGGTGATGGTAATGTAGTGAAGGAATTCCGCAACAGAAACAATGTGATGGGAATGTAGTGAGGGAACTCCGCAACCGAAATAAGGTGATGGGAATGTAGTGAGGGAACTCCGCAACAGAAAGAAGGCGATGGGAATGTAGTGAGGGAACTCCGCAACAGAAAGAAGGCGATGGGAATGTAGTGAGAGAATAACTACTATAATGTAAATCCCAGAAAATGTAATATTAGGGTCATAACTTGAGAAAAGGGGAAAAGTACGGAGTGCCTGTGCCAACCATCCAAAGAAAACTAACATCCGGTACGTCACAAGAAAATTAAACCTTGGAATTAACTTTATCGCGGCAAAAAGGTAAAAGTGGAGTTGACTTCTAGTGATCTTTTTAATAGATTTCAATTTGTCTATATTACAATTTCATTAGTTTATCAGTACAACTTAATAATCATTGTTATTAAAAATGACATTTTTTGAGTTTTATAGTTCTTACCAAACCCTTGGAAAAAATTAAAACATTAATGACAAATGTTAATAAAAATATTGTAAGTACATTGAAACAAAAACTGGTGCTACAACGCAAATACCTTTTTAATGTGTGCTATAGAAGTATTTGTTGCAATATTTATGTTAATATCCAAAGAAGATATTGAAAAATAAACAAAAAATTGAATTATCAAGAATTACAAGCAAGGAAAACCTGTTTTAATGTAGGCATTTTAATTAACTTAATTACTCTAACAACTAACTTTATTGCTTGCATTCCTTTCTAAAATAAGGTTGCAATCTCGTGTTAACTAATGGCTCTATAAACGTCTTGATATATATATATATATATATATATATATATATATATATATATATATATATATATATTGAAAACGTTCTTCGACGTCTTCCGACAACCATCCTCTAGTTTTCCTTCCCATCCACTCATCCAGTTCCAGGCATCTCTCTTCCATCTAGTTATTAATTCCTTTTAACCAGCTCCTTCTTGGATGACCTCGTTTTCCTTGTGGTTCCATCTCAATATCTGCTTTGTCAGGCGTTCTTCACTCATCCGTTGTACACGACCGTGCCATATTAACTGTTTAGTTTCTATCTCCTCCGTTATTGAGTGTGTGGCATCCATAATTTCTGTTATTTTCTCATTCGGTACTCTCTCAAGCCTTAATTTTGTTGCAGATCTTACTGAAAAAACCATATCCGTTGCATAAAGTAATTTTTCCGTTCGATCTTTGGTTTGCCATACTTCACTACCGTAAGTTACAATGTTACAATATATTTACTAAGGGTATTATATATTCTTTTTTTTTAGATATTCTTATCGTTCAGGATGCTATTTAAGGTGTGAATGGGTATTCGACCTTGTATATGGCTCTTAAGGCTTCATCAAGTGCTCCATCTGTTATTATTTCTTGACCCAAATAGTAGTATTCTGAACACTTTTTTAACTAGAGTTACATATTTAAGAATTAAGTTTTGTGGTTGACCACCTATAATACACATATATTCTGTGTTACTGAAGTTGATCTCTAATCTCTAATCCCCACTTTGTATATTCTTCGATTAGTTTCCTTGTTACATATTTAAGAATTAAGTTTTGTTGTTGACCACCTATAATACACATATATTCTGTGTTACTGAAGTTGATCTCTAATCTCCACTTTGTATATTCTTCGATTAGTTTCCTTGTTACATATTTTAAGTCGTCATAATCTTGGGCTATAATGACTTGATCGTCTGAGTAACAAAGTGTATATAACATTATTTTCTACTGGTATTTCTTTGGTTTTACAATCCATCTTCCAGTTTTTAGTACATGTTCTAGATATATTTTTATATATTAGCGTGAGTGTAAAGCAACATCTGTTTGCGACCTTTTGTTACTTGAGATCCTTCTGACAAACCATTTCTTATTTTCACTTTGAAAGACATCCATTGTAAAGGTTTTTTATTGCTCTGATAAACAATTTGTTTATATTCGTTTGACTCGAGTCTCCCCATAATTTGTTGGTGATACACTATCATAGGTTTTCTTCATGCCTATAAATAAGAGATGAATTTCTTGATGACATGCTTGCTTTTTTTTCAATCACTTGCGAAAGAGTATAAAGATGGTAAAACTGCTGATGCCGGCACGAAATCCTGCTTGCTCTTCGGCTTCCATATCTTCATCTTCTGCTTATATTCTATTCTTATAAAATTTGCTAAAATTCCTTGATAGTTTTCCCAATTAGTCTTTCTCCTATTTTATACATTGTAGATATGTGTGAAGTCTCCCATTCTTTTCGTACATCGTCTCCATTTACACACATCTTTGAAAGAGTTGTAGAAGATTAATATATATAATTTTTCAGATCTAAATTTGATTAGTTCTGGAACTATGATTCCAGGTCCAAGGGCTTTATTATTTTTTTAAATTTGTACACATTTTTCTAACTTCTAACTTCTAACTTCTCTACTCTAACCAATGAGCCAGTAACACTTATGCTGTGTTGTATTCCTTCTAGGTTTATGAAAGCTTCTCTGTTCTGAAACAGATTTAATAAATGATTGTCCTATGTTTGTCCTGTGATCGAAGATACAAGATCTCTTTTTCCATGTCGCGTTCGGTCTAGTACACACCAGCTTTCGGGGCTTTTCTGTACTATATACGTGTTAATTATACTACAGTTCCTCTTCCTACAGTCATATTTCTTTTGACATATCAGTCTTTTTACTCTTGTTTGTACTGTATTCTATCAGCGACTTTAATCATCGCAAGGCATAACTGATGTTTGTGTCGTTTCACATTTATTTCTATTTATATCTATTCTTCCCCCAGTAAGGTCTTTTGATCCTAGTTTTTCTATTCTCTCTTAAGGTCGCTTCTGCCGCTTTGTGAATGCATGTTTTTATATATGTATCCATTTCTTCTGTGTTTTCAGAACTCAGTTTATGTAAGTTTTTCCTCCAATCTATTCTTATAGAGCACTTGGGTGCTGGTATGATAGAAGCCTTCTATATTGTACTTTATCTCCGTGATTTTGCTACAGTCCTCTGATCTTTTTCTTCCCTGTGAGAACCAGTTGGTAGAAGTACTAACCTAGATTTGTGATCACGTTTCCATGTGACTCCTCTAAAAGCTCTTGCTTCGTTTATTTATTTTTTTCATTTTCTGTCGCGTGATGTAGTCTATTTATGTTTTTGGTTCTTTGTTCCCAGGTGTATTTATGCATGTCCAGATGTTGAAAAAATCTATTTTGTTTGCGCATTTCTTGTTGCTCACATAATTCAATGTCTTTTCCCAGTGTCGTTAACTTTGTCTTCTCCAAACGTTCCTATTACTGGGTCCTTCTTTCTCTTGCCAGTTCTTCCGTGAAAAACCTTTTGTCATACAGAGCCAGGCTGACGATGTGCAGTGTCAATGTTTCTTGCCAGTTCTTCCGTGAAAACCTTCTGTCATACAGAGCCAGGCTGACGATGTGCAGTGTCAATGTCTCTTGCCAGTTCTTCCGTGAAAACCTTCTGTCATACAGAGCCAGGCTGACGATGTGCAGTGTCAATGTCTCTTGCCAGTTCTTCCGTGAAAACCTTCTGTCATACAGAGCCAGGCTGACGATGTGCAGTGTCAATGTCTCTTGCCAGTTCTTCCGTGAAAACCTTCTGTCATACAGAGCCAGGCTGACGATGTGCAGTGACAATATCTCTTGCCAGTTCTTCCGTGGAAACCTTCTGTCATACAGAGCCAGGCTGACGATGTGCAGTGTCAATGTCTCTTGCCAGTTCTTCCGTGAAAACCTTCTGTCATACAGAGCCAGGCTGACGATGTGCAGTGTCAATGTCTCTTGCCAGTTCTTCCGTGAAAAACCTTTTGTCATACAGAGCCAGGCTGACGATGCGCAGTGTCAATGTTTATTTCCAGTTCTTCCGTGAAAACCTTCTGTCATACAGAGCCAGGCTGACGATGTGCAGTGTCAATATCTTTTGCCAATTCTTCCGTGAAATCCTTCTGTCATACAGAG